>CM053604.1:38663143-38689331 GCA_028646535.1 Procyon lotor
TACAAATTCTGAAATCAGGGAATTAGTATTAGTTATTATAATTATTTCCCAAATGTATTTGATGAATATATATATATATATATATTTTTTTTTTAGATTTTATTTTTATTATTTATTTGTCAGAGAGAGAGAGAGAACACAAGCAGGCAGAGAGGCAGGCAGAGGGTAAAGCAGGCTCCCTGCTGAGCAAGGAGCCCGATGTGGGACTCGATCCCAGGACCCTAGGATCATGACCTGAGCCGAAGGCAGCTGCTTAACCAACTGAGCCACCCAGGCGTCCCAAATATATTTTTAATGAAAATCTATTTTTATGAAAATGAAATCTAGTTACATACAAGCTCTGTAAAATAGAAAAATATGTTTCTATCATTTTAATATTTTATAGAGAATTATTTAAGGGATTTTATTTCTAGTATACAAAATACTACAAAGTTTAAAAAAACAAATTTTAAACAGATTTTAAATTCTCACTGAAATAACTGATACCTTAATTAAATATTAAAATCAATACAAAATTTTATCAAATTATTTTCTTTCTCATAAAATATAATACTATTAAACATTCTGAGTGAGAAAAAAATAAAATATATTAAAGAAAAGTAATGACAAAATGATATTTTAAAATTTATTCTGAATTTATGAATCTCTTATTTTTTATTTTCAACTTGAAATGTTCTCTGGTCAAATATTGCATTTTCCAATCTATGTAGTAGTAATATAGAATATTTAAATTTGCCCTGCATATTTTTAACAGTTCTTTCATCACTGGATTGCTATTTTGTAATAAGATAAAAGAGGGTTTTTTTTTTTCTCAACAGTAGGTTTTGGTTTTTTATGAACATCCTGAATTTACTCTCCTCTATCTTTCTGTTGTATTCTAGAAATACTGCTCTAAAATAATCAATTCTGAAATCAAAATACTTTATGGAACATAGCTTCAGTTGGTCAATGTTAGGGTACCCTTTTCTTCTTTAGAGCCTTAGGAATCACTAGTCTGAGGTGTCTGTTTTCAAATTAAGAACATTGTCCCTAAAACCATTATGCTAAATTAATTCTTATTAAATTAAACTGATGCAGTTTTTGCTCATTATCTCCTTTTTCTTCTTCAAATGATGAGTGTAAGATTGACCAGTTTTCTATGCAGAAAGTTTCAAGAGTGGTATTTTAAAAGAAGTAGAAGAAAAATAAACTTACCTAACTCAAATTTGATTTATACACACACCTGTGTATTTCTGCTGAAATCATTTTTTTTAAACCACCTTATTTGGTATATAGGTCAGTTTAGTTTCTATTGGTAAAGAACATGGGGTTGTAATGATCCCAAGAAAAATAATTATGAATTAAATCTTTTTTATGTGGACGATGAAAACAGCCACTCTGGAAAACAGTATAGAAGTTCCTCAAAAAGTTTAAAATAGAGCTACCCTATGACTCAGCAATCACACTACTGGGTATTTACCCTAAAGATACAAATGTAGTAGTCCAAAGGGGCACATGCACCCAAATGTTTATAGCTGCAATGTCCACAATAGACAAACTATGGAAAGAACCTAGATGTCCATCAACAGATGAATGGATAAAGAAGATGTGGTGTATATATATATACACATTGGAATACTATGTAGCTATCAAAAGAAACGAAATCTTGCCATTTGCAGGGATGTGGATGGAACTAGAGGGTATTATGTTAAGTGAAATAACTCAATCAGGGAAAGACAATTATATGATATCTCTGATATAAGGGATTTGAAAGGCAGGGCAGGGGGTCATGGGGGGTAGGGAAGGAAAAAATGAAACAAAATGGGATCAGGAGGGAGACAAACCATAAAAGACTCTTAATCTCATGAAACAAAGTGAGGGTTGCTGGGGGGTAGGGATAGGGTGGCTGGGTTATGGACATTGGGGAGGGTATGTGCTATGGTGAGTGCTGTGAAATGTGTAAGCCTGATCATTCACAGACCTGTACCCCTGGGGCAAATAATACATTGTATGTTACTAATAATAATAAATAAATAAATAAACAAACAAACAAATAAACAAATAGCAAAAAATTAATATAAATAGGAATTAATCCATCTCTTATATTAGAATTCAAAACTCTGAAAAGTAAATATATGAGAACTTATGGTAAAACTGAAATAAAAAAATATGGTTATATTTTAAGACAATTGACTAACTGCAAAAATAGGAAATGACATAAAATGACTCTAGTGAGGTTTAAAGTATTAATTACAATGGTAGTATGTCGAGACTTTAATGTGCATATTTACCCCATGTGGCCTATAGGCCTATGTCCCTACCACTTGATGATATAATGAAACTAAATTTCACAAATGAGGTAGCAAGGGTCAGAACAAGAGGAGAAAGCTTTTAATAGACTTGCCTGCTGTGTTTTTGTTAGTGTAAGTTGCTAATTTCTTTAGCACTCATTTCCTCTCTGCCACTACTAAAGTGGTGTTTGCCCGGGATATTTGTGGCATGCACTCATTGATGTATATATGATCACCCCATTTAACAAGATGGAGTTATTAATATAGGCTAAGACTCATTGTTGAAAATTATAGCTGATAAACTCAATACCTTATTGGACTTGTTGTTATATTCATAAAATATCTAGATTTTCCTGACTCAGTATTTCTGAGTAGCAAGCACTAAAAAAAAAAAAGAGTATTGGAAAGTGAATAATATATTTGGAAACTGATCCCAGGACAACTGTATGGCAATAAGACAGTGAGATGGGGAAGGGAAGGCAGAATATAATTTGGGTTATTGGACAAGTGATCACGGTGTTCATTTTTTAATTTTTATTTTAATTTGTTTTTTTTAAGTTTTTAGTTTAATTCCAGTTAGTTTTTTTTTTAAGTTTTTAGTTTTTGTTTTTTTTAAGTTTTTAGTTTAATTCCAGTTAGTAAACACACAATGGTTTATTAGTTTCAGGTGTATAATATAGTGATTAAACATTTCCATACATCACCCTGTGCTCATCATAGCAAGAGCGCTCCTTAATCCCCATAACCTATTTAATTCATCTCCCTACCCACCTCCCCTCTGGAACTATCCATTTGTTCTCTAGAGTTAAGAGCCTGTTTCTTGGTCTGTTTCTCTCTCTCTTTTCCCCTTTCCTCATTTGTTTTGTTTCTTAAATTCCACATATGAGCGAAATCATACGGCATTTGTCTTTCTCTGACTGATTTATTTCCCTTAGCAAGATCCTACTGGGGAACTCTGAAAGTGGACATAAAGAATGTATCTCAGAATTATCCCACCAAAGGAGAAAATAGTGAAACATTTATACACCAGCTTCCAAGAGTCATTAGTTGAGAGCTACTTGAACATTGTATTAATTCTTCAACACCTGCAGGTGGGCAAGTTTGAGCAACTAGAAATTGCAAAGAGTTTCACATATAGCAACTGGAAGTTTTCTTGTGTGCGCTAAAATGATAAAACACAAGGAGGTAGGGGTAAGACACAAACACAGAAGCGAATGCACTCATCTTAGAGTTGTAATTAGACGTCACTTTAGCCAAAAATTCATTTACAGATTTCTAGGGCTGCTGCTGCTTTTCACCTCTCAAAATGATCATCTTTTATAAAGTTTTGGAAATTATAACATGTGATTGTATTAATCATTCAGCATCAAGCTTTCTCAGCATTGAGGAGATAATTTATATATATTTTTTGTTTTTAATAAAAGAAAGACATTTTTAAATCAAAATTTTCTGGGGGAGTGGGGAGATCTCTGTCATATTATATCAGTTAGGCCAAAAACAGTTTTATAAACTGATTTCTTAGCATTCTTCATTTTTACTAGCATAAACTCACCGCCTTAACCTTATATAATTACTCTTTTTTAAAATTATATTTATTTATTTGAGAGAGAGAGAGAGAAAGAAAGGGGAGGAGGGCAGAGGGAGAAGCAGGCTTTCTGCTGAGCAGACAGCTGATTAGGGGCTTGATTCCAGGACTCTGAGATCATGACCTGAGCCAAAAGTAGATGCTTAACTGACTGAGCCATCCAGGCATCTCAGATAATTACTTGTCGTCTCTGACTTTTCTTTTTTAAAAAATTTTATTTATTTATTTCACAGAAAGAGATACAGCAAGAGAGGGAACACAAGCAGGGGGAGTGGGAGAGGGAGAAGCAGGCTTCCTCAGAGCAGGGAGCCTGATGTGGGGCTGGATCTCAGGACCCTGGGATCATGACCTGAGCCGAAGGCAGACACCTAACGACTGAGCCACCCAGACACCCCGTCTCTGACTTTTTTATATTCTCCTAAGGAAAGGCCTCACCTCTTACCTTGCCCTTCTTAATTTATATTCAACTTCTATTTGCTACCTCAAAATTTCCACATATGGGGAATGATTTCTGGCACCTTTGAATATTTATTTTATAGATTGCTTTCTTCCAGCTCATGCAGAGTTGAGAGGCAACATTGTATAACAGATCATATTCCTGCAGCTCAGGACCAGGTTGAATTGCTAGAAGAGATATGGAATAAATGAGTCAAGAAAATGGAGAAAACTTCAATGAAGATTCACAAAATCTGCTGCTGAGGTTCCAAGAGTTTCCTCTAATTCAGATCTGGCCAACAGCTTAGCTTTGTCATGGCCTTTCTTAAATTTCTGTGGGACTCACCTTATCTCTCTTATAAAATGATAATAATAACTAATAATAATTTTTAAAAAGGTAACAAAACACAGGGGGGAAGAAAGTCCCTTCCAACTATCCTAAACTCTATTTCTTGAATCAGTCCCAACCAACCAAAGTTAACAATGCTGTTTCATTTGACTTGTTCTCTTCACCCTTTTATCTGCAAGCACTGCTATTATTATATTGTTTCTACCACTTACTAAGTTTCTGGCAAAACAATTATATTGGTATACCTATTTTGTTTTTAATCATTAGTTGGATTATATTATACAATTACAGAATTATAAACTGATAGTTTTTCACTCTTCAAAATGTACAAACATCTACATTTGAAGAAAACATAAAAGATATAAGTGGCTATGGGCTCAAGCGAGTGAAAATTATTTATGGCACCTCACACTGTTGTAGCCTGACCCATTGACCCTCAATGTTCATTAGAAATTCATCAGTACTGGTCTACCTTCTCTTCTTTGCATCTTCCTTTTTTTCTGATCTTTTGGCTTTAGGCCAAGGAGAGATTTTCTACAAAAAAACTTTTTTAATTAGCTCTTCACTCTCCTGATAGTTTCAGAATAATTCATAAAAAGAAAACTTCAGATCATAGTTCATTTTCTGAAGAAACCATGAAAAACTGGATCTATCCAACTGTGCTATTCTCCCAAGAAAAGTTTTAGGCCCTTTTGTGCATGCGTGTGTGTGTGTGTGTAAGCCCATAGACAAAGATAATTTTTATCTTATTATATCTGAGACTTTTAAAAAAATTGTGATGACTTCAAAATTTGATTTCTTTATGTAATAAAAATAATAATGTCCTTCTGAGTGTTCATTATGTGCCAGACATTAAGCTGGTCCCATAAAATTGTTTTTTTTTCATTTAATCCTCTAAATAACTACATTTGGTTGATAATATTCTTGTCCTCAATTTATAGATAAAAACTGAAGCCATAAATGGCTAAGTGACATATCCAAAGCCACACAGCCAGTAAATATTACAGTCTGAATGTCCAAAGAGTCAGTCTTAGTTTAGAGCATAAATTTTGTCAGTGATATTGTATAATATCCTGTTATGAATATTCTATGTGTATTCATCTAAATAGAAGTCATAAAAGTACTCTTAAGTCTATCATTTTATAATTGATGAAAAAGTTTAATGGCAATGAACATGTGTCGATATTTCATAAGTGAAGGAATGAAATAAATACCACTACTGTTTTTCATTGGCTTGTGTGTGGGAGCATGTATACAGCTAGGGAAGGGAGGGGTGTTGTCCATTCAAACGGCTATGCTAAGAGGTCTAAATGTGAATCCTAAAAGAGGATTCACCTCAATTGAAATTGCATCCTTTTCCTACTGTATTGAAAGGCAAGGCGAAGAGAATCAGCCTATCCACAACTTGGTTTACTAAGAAAAGCTAGATTGCTTTCTCTATCTCTTCTATTCCTCAGAGTACCGTGAGGTTATCCCTTCCTTAAAATGCTGTGGCTCACCAATCCACCCTTGACAAACCTGTGGAGGTCAAAATCAACAGGCTCTTTGTCATGTCATACCATTGTCCCATTACATGTTTGATTTTTTTGTTCTTTGTGTGTGTGTGTGCACGCACGTGCGTTTATAAAAAGATAACATTGTTGGCTACTGTAAAAGATAAACTGAGGCATAGTAAAAATTTTCAGGAGTCTATTTGAGCAAAGTCGATTCCAATCAGGGCAGCGGCAAACTGGAAGTAATTAGAAGCGTTCCAATGACCGGAGCTCAGTGAGAGATATTTATAGAGAAAAGATGGAAGCAGAGCAAGGAAATTATTGATGAGCTATAGCTTAAAGTCTAGTTGTCTGTTTGTGATTGGGTTGTCCTTAGTTTTTGAGACATTTACAGGCTCACATTTTGGTTTCATTACATGGGCCATCAAGACATCAGAGCCACCTCAGGTCTAATGCCCTCCATGTTTAATTAATTTAACACTACAGAGAAAGTCGGTATTGCAAAGCATGCTTTCCTGGTCGTGTGTGAGTGGCGGTGGGGGCTGGGGGTTACAAGAAGGCAAGCAGCTTTCTCAGCTGACAGCCTGCCTGTAGAAGGTTGCAACCCAGGGTGATTTTTTTGTTTTGTTTTGTTTTTAATTAAAATTTCTTTTTTAGGACAGTTTAAGGCTCATAGCAAAATTTAGGGGAAGGTACAGCAATTTCCCATGTGCTCCCAATCCCCAACACATGCATACCCTCCCCCATTATCCACACCCCACACCAGAGTGATACATTTGTTACAGCTAATCAACCTACACTGACACATCAAAATCGTCCAGAGCCCAGAGTTTACATGAGGGTTCACTTTTGGTGTTGTACATGCTATGGGTATGGAAGCAAGGATTGTTTTATACCTCAGACCCATTTTTACTCTAGGTCTATGCTTGTTCCTTTGGTACTGTTACCCTGCTAAAACCTTAGTGGACTTACTATCCAGTTGATTCCAAATCAGCAACATATGCTAAAGGTCATATATAAGCTCTTTTCTAGAATATTTCTCATTTTATTTTTTTAAAGATTTGTATCTACATTGAATACATTTTTCTCTGTTTTGCTCTCCCTCACTTTTTCTCACTCTCACATATGATTTATTTTTAGATACCCTAATCCTCTCAAGCTTCATTGGGAGATCCACTCATGCAGTATATTTTCTGTGACAGATATATGTACTTCCATTTGTGAGGATACTCTGGGCATCAATTCCATCCCATCAGATTCTTTAAACAATGAATGGATGGCCATGTTCTTAATTTGATCCTTGTAACAAAGCTGAGTTTTAATCAGCCTTTTTTTCTCATAGTAATTATTTATACTTTTATTGAGCTACAATTGACAATCAATAAATTACATATATTTAAAGTGTACAGTCTATTAAGTTTTTGCATGTTTATATACCTGCAAAAGCATCACCACAGTCAAGATAATGGCCATCTTTCATCACCTGCAAATACTTCCTCATGCCTTTTTGTATATATCCTCCCTTCTGTTCCTTATCTCCAAGCAACAACTGATCTAGTTTTTGTGACTATAGTAAATATTGTCTATAATTTTACATAAATAGAATTCTGTTTGTTGGACTTAGCATAATTATTTTTTCTATTGCTGCATAGTATTTGGTTTTATGGATGTATAAAAATGTTTTTAGTTATCTATTGATAGACACTTGAGTTGTTTCTAGTTTTTGTCTATTGCTAATAAAACTGCCTTGAATATTCATTCACAGATATCTTTCTTTTTTTGTTTTAAATGGTACATTTTATTATCTGTGGTTGAATAACAGTTTCTTTTCCAAAATCCACAGGGCTCTGAATTGAAGTGTTTTGTCTATTTTCATTCATTACTGTCAGTCATTTTCTGGGTTCATCTCTCTCAATACCTTGCCAAATACAGCTGATAATAACAAACATACATTATTAACATTTTATATTTCAACCTATAGCCCTAGTGTTATTAGTTTATTAGATATTATCTGAATCCCAAATGGTCAAAAACAAGTTTCGCCAAGTTTTTCTGCCATAAAATGTGAATTGGTATGATGCTATATGTTGAAATTTTCAGGGAAAAAGCTGAGAAGTCCTCTTTTAAAAAAGAACACCATTGGGAACCTGGGTAGCTCAGTCAGTTGATCATCTATCTGCCTTTGGCTCAGGTCATGATCCCAGTGTCCTGGGACCCAGCCACACATAGCACTGGGCTCCTTCCTTGACTGGGAGTCTGCTTCTCCTTTCCCTCTGCCCCTCCCCCTGTTTGTGCTCATGCTCTCTCAAATAAATAAATTAAATAAATAAATAAAAAAGAATACCAAATTATAAATATGAAATTAAGCATTTATGATGAAGATAAATCACAAAATAATTACAAATAAAAATATGACGAATACTAGAAGCATCACAAAATTTTAAAATCTTACTTATGATATACTTATAAATTTTTTCTGCCTTTTTAATGATTTTATTGCACCTTAATATTATATTGAGTTTTAATAATATTATTTTCCTTCACAGAATGGAAAAGTATATGTCTTTCCTTAACATAGGGATTCTTTTTAAAATTATTGATAATTTATAGCATACAGTCTAGTTGTCTGTCTGTGATTGGTTGTCCTTAGTTTTGAGGCATTTATAGGCTTAGATTTTGGTTTGCTTACATGGGGCATCAAGATATCAGAGCCACCTGTCTAATGCCCTTCATATTTTATTAATGTAACACTACAGAGAAAGTGTTACATTTACTGTAATGTACTAGTGCATCTATTTGCCCCTCAAAATAAGGGAAATGCTGATGAAGTCTATAATTCCATTTAAAAATGTATTATGTGTTTATAGTCATATGCATCACATTACTTCCTATGTAATATACAGGAGAGAACTTCAGTTTTGACTTGGCTTATATAAAAACCAAATCTTTTGCTTACAATTTTATAATTGGAAAACTGGAAAAAATATTCCATATGCTCATTTCTAACTCCATACATACCAATCTTATTACTCCTCCATAACTCACATTCTTCTGGTGCCAGATGCTAGAGGATACATTTCTGTTGCATAATACCAGGTGAATTGGCACATAGAACTGCAGGAATGTTCTGGAAAGCATTTCTCCTCTGGTATGGCTAACAAGACTTAGTTATAAATTGTGTTATATTCTATTATATTCAAACTAAATGTATCTCCAGCTCATTTTCCCCTTAGACAAATACCAGAAATGATTGTGGCAACACTAAGTCCACTCAACATGAAGAAGAAGGTGATGGAGAGATAGAGTAAAAAGAGGCAGTGGTCTTAATAAAGTGAGATTATAGTGCTGATGTCAGAGCATTTTGCAAATATGTCTGCTTATAAAGTCCCTGTGAAACATTACTAGATTTCCTCTTAGGGTTTTGGGATGGATCTGTGTAAATGGGGTGCTTGAAGTCTGTTTCATTAATGTCATTGTTTTGTTTTTTTTTCAAGATTTTATTTATTTGAGAGAGGAGAGAGATCACAAGCAGGCAGAGAGGCAGGCAGAGAGAGGGGGAAGCACCCCTCATTAATTTCATTGTTAAACTGTTTCTGATCCCCACCTGTCAAGCCTTTGATAACAATTTATCTCATTACCTGCCTCTGAATAGCTAATCTAATGTCACATATTTTAGGCTTTTATATATGTCAACATTTCAAATGTGTGAACCAAATTCTCTAACAATCAGGATAAACTAGGTTATGCTGTGGAATTAAACACCTTCAAAATTTTGGTGGTTTAAGACAAAATTTATTTTTGGGGCACTTGGGTGGCTCAATGGTTAAGCGTCTGCCTTCAGCTCAGGTCATGATCCCAGGGTCCTGGGATCGAGCCCCACATTGGGCTACCTGCTCAGCGGGAAGCCTGCTTCTCCCTCTCCCACCCCCTCTGCTTGTGTTCCTCCCTCACTGTCTCTCTCTCTCTCATTCTGTCAAATAAATAAATCAAATCTAAAAAAAAAAGGCAAAGTTTATTTTTTGTGTGTTGATAACATTGAGAGGATGTTTATTTTCTTATCTTGTTTACTTAGAGATGGGGATGAAGAAGCTCCATCTGAGCATGTGTTCCCACAATCACCCTAGCAGGGGAAAGAGAACTCAAGAGTTCATCACACTGGGAATTAAAAGTTATAGTTTGGAAATAACGTGACATTTCCCTCTCTTACCTCAATAGCTAGTATTACAAACATCCAAATTTAAGGAATTCATCAGGTTCAGTCTTTCATGTGTCTAGAAAGAATGGAAAACTGGTTATCAGTGAGAAGCACAAAAGACTCCCACATAGTGTAATAGGAATGTCAAACTTACCAGATCAAAAAACTGATCTTTAGGCTACTCTTGAAACCTGCTAACTGTGCTGCTGTTTCAACATAATGTATTGTCGACCATATTTTATCATTGAATTAAAGCACATGAAAATAATCAAAACTGAAATGTCTCAAATTTTCTATTTATGAATCACATTATTGCTTATGAAACTTCTTGCTACTTATGATATAGCAAAAATCAATAGTAATCTTAACTGAAATGTGATATAAACTCAAATATAATGAAGATGGACATATAGGAGATTTTTTTCATGGTGGTACAGATATGTATTATTTCCCTCACCAGATAATTGGTTAATAGCAGATATGGGACTTCCCCAGTATTTTAAGTTCGATCTCAGTGTTTTTCCCCTTTATATGCAATTATTTTAATCCTTCTTCCTAGACATTTCACCAAATAAGAAATAGTAATTCAACAAAAAAGCCCTCTTTTATCTGGTAATACATTATTTCTTAAGTTTAATACTGTTATATATCTATTGGAATAATTTTGATCTCCCTGGCATCTTTAATTTTTCTTATTCAATAATTTTAACAGGACACTTGTATTTTATTTTTTATTTTTTTTTAAATTTATTAGCGAGAACACGTGAGGGAGAGTGAGCAGGGGGAGGGGCAGGAGGAGAGGGAGAAGTAGACTCTCTGTTAAGCAGGGAGCCTGAGGTGGGCATCAATCCCAGAACCCTAGGATCATGCATGACCTGAGCCAAAGGCAGACATTCAACCAACTGAGCCACTGGGCACCTGAGACAGTTGTATCTTAGTTAGTTAACTTGTTTAGACTTTAAAATGTGGCCTGATCTTGGGATACAAGAAGGAGTGAAGCAGAGCTCCTGCTATCAAGAATCTCACAAGTAGAACTGAGGCCAGGAAATAACAAAGAATGAAGAAAGAGAAGGGATTTCAGGTACAGAAAATTAAAGTATAATAGCATAATAATCTGAGATTACATGATTGGAAGACCAATATTGACAGTAAACTGCATTTTAGTAAAATTAGAATGTAGAATATGTGTGCTTTCTCACGGAGATGGGTCACACAGTAGGACTGGTGAGAGAAATAGAAAAAAGTGAGCAGTGGCCAGACTATGAACAATTTTTGGACAACAAGGAAGTAACTAACTTTATGTTGTATATGATGAGAGCCGTCAAAAGGAATATCATATTGGATTATCTCATTCTTGTTCTAGTGTGTCTTAATTTTATTTTCTATTTTTTTATACTCAGTGAATGACTAGACCATTTTGATGATCTTTGTATACTGTCTTCCTGTAATGATCACCTTTACTTCTTCTATATAACCCTCATTCATGGTGGTTTTTTTTCTTTATCATTTTTTGGGAACTATTTTCCTGTGGTATAGCATTTCATATTTTTTTCCTTTATGATTATTTATGTTAACCTGCTTCTATTCTCATTTTTTACAATTGCAATTCATAAAGCAATAATTTTCACTTTGTTTTTGGATGGATTAATATGGTAGTAATGGAGAAACTACTTTCTCCATTGTGTAAAATAGAGCCTTAATAAATCTGTTTAATGCAGAAGTTAGGTTATAATTCTTAGAAGAAAAAATATAGCAATAAACACATTATCATCAATTACATTCAAACAGAATGACTACTGTGTGCAACATGGGTAGCTAGGCGTGCATTTCAGGAAAAAAAATGTAAGAACTTCTCTAATTTCAAAGCACATTCAAAAACACATCCTGCTTATGTCATATCAGTTAGAAAATTTTAAATTGTTATATTTTTATTCTTAATGACTATTTTTACCTTTCTTTCTAACCATTTCATTTGTACGGTTCATTTTCTTATTATAGAAACATGAAAGCTTATCATAAAACAAATAAAAAACACAATTCCATTTAGCTATGCTAGCATTCAGACTAACTATAGATGCTATAATAACTGTGAACAATCACCAAAATTAATAGTGCCCATATTCATAGAAAAAAATTAAGTTTCATATGACCATCTGTTATCCCCTTTCTTAATACAAGTGATCTCAGATTTTTTTTTTTTTTTTTTTTTAGTTTCTGGAAGGCACCTAGTTTGGGAAGGGATGACTACCTTATATACCAGCAAGTTGTTCTTTTAAGAACTCATTCAAATGTATCCTTGAGAGATGCTTGACTTCCTCCTTCTTCATGTTGTTATTTCTCCACATTAATTTGATACTTTTTTCAAGTGTACATTTCATAATTCAGTTTCATGGTATATAGGTGATTCCAAATTGATCAATGTCTGTCTTCATAAGTTACGCTGTGAGCTGAACATCCTATTAAACTTTAAAGCTTTGACCTGAGATTACTTCCACACCAAACATAATTTTAGCCTATGCAGGTATCACAAAGTGAATGAAATTCCTTAAGTTCTCTAGTAATTGTAACACCATAGTTTCATTTTGGTAATACTAAGGCTTTGGTGTTTTTTGCCCTGATCAAATCTTCCTCTTAATTTTTTTTTTTAAAGATTTTATTTATTTATTTGACAGAGAGAGAGAGATCACAAGTAGGAAGAGAGGCAGGCCGGGGGGGGGGGGGGGAAGCAGGCTCCCTGCTGAACAGAGAGCCTGATTCAGGGCTTGATCCCAGGACCCTGAGATCTTGACCTAAGCCAAAGGCAGAGGTTTTAACCCGCTGAGCCACCCAGGCGCCCCCCTCTTAAATTTCTTAATTATTGTTTCAGAATGACTGCTTCACTAACCAGTGGTAGATCCACAGGTAACCATCACATGCTTAACACTGAGGAGTTCATCAATACTGGTGTTTTAACTGATGTGATAGTTACAATTAAACAGTTAAGTAATCATAACTTATCATGAGATGTGTAAGAGAAAAAAGAAGCCTCCAGAATGTGTGAGGCAAAACGTAAAATACCCAAATATTTTATAAAAATTATAAAACTACCAATTAAGGCTGAGCAGATAGAATTAAAAAATAAAATTGTTTGCTAAATCTTCTATCCCGACATTATATTCTTTTCATTAAAATTTTGTATAAGACATAAACATAAAATCACACCATTTAAGCAGGATACAAAGACAGCATTTACAGATCACGACTTTCTACATAACTATATTGGTTACTGAATAGATATATAATACTGTCTATGTATCAGGCAGCATTCTAAGTGTTTTAAAATCTAAACTCATTAATCCTTATGAAACTGTGGCTGAATTACTATGCATTTCATAGCTTTCATGTGAAGTAGTTACATGTTTTGAAAGTACGTGCTAGTAGTGACAGAGGGATTGCAGAGATTATGGGACTCCTCATGATAAGTGGGTGATTCTCAGTGGTTCAATGGAAGAAGCCAAAAGCAGAGTATTTTGATATTCATTTTGTCTTCCAGGGATAGGAACTCATTATTCCTGCAGAAATATTGTAGGATAAAGTGTCTTCCTCATGGGGCAGTATATGAAAGAACACATGCTTAAAAAATTATTATTTTATAAGAGAGTTTCCTGGATCATAATGTATTTTCATATATATTATTTCATTTGATGGGATACTGTGAGATGACATTTTCTAACATTTACTGATGTATGAGCCAGACATTGTGTTGATTCACCTTACTGAATCCTTACAACTTATGATCATACTCAAGTAATAGAAGAGAAATCTGAGACTCACATATTAAGCACCAGCAAGTAAGTGACTGTACTTGATAAGCCTAGGTAAGCATAGTTTAATTCAATAAATAAAGATGCTCAGGGAAACAGAGCAAGTAAAGTAAAAGGTCAAAATTAACTTTTCCCAAATCACATTACTATTATTGTTTTCATTATTATTTTCATATCCCAAGATGAAAAACAAATAAGAGTTTTTCCTTTGCCACAATTTCATAGATAGTGACTGCAACTCAAGCTAATAGTAGAGGCAGTATGACAAAATGATATGCCATAAAGAAATACCTTCCCCCAAAATCCTGTTAAAAGTAATAAATTTAGCAAATTTGCCGAATACCAAATCAACACAGAAATCAGTTGGATATTTGCAGGCTAGCAATGAAAACTCTGAATAAAAGTTAAGAAACCAGTTCCATTTACATCACAAAGAATAAAATACTTAGGAATAAACTTAACTAGAAAGGCAAAATACTTGTACACTGGATAATACCACATGTTGCTGAAATAAGTTAAAGACAAAAATAAATGGAAAGTTTATTTCTTGTATTCATTGAAGAGGAATTTAATATTGTTAAGATGTCAATATAAACAGAGCAATGTAGATTCGAAGCAATGCATACAAAATCCCCAGTGATGGTTTGGTTTGTGCAAAAATATTTTTAAAACCTTTAAATTCACATAGAATCTCAAGGGATTCTACATAGCTAAAACAATGTTAAAAAGAACAAAGTTGCAGGTATTGCCCTACCCAATTTTAAATGTATTACAAAGGAATCAAAACAGTGTAATACAGACATATGGACATATGAGATACAGCATAAAAACAGACATGGACAGAGGAAATAGAAATACCAGAAATAAACCTTCTACTATATGGTTGAATGATTTCCACAAGCGTGCCAGGATCATTAAATGGGGGGAAGATAATCCTTTCAGTAACCGGCTTTGGGAAAACTGGATATCTACATGAAGATGAATGAATTTGGATCTGTACTTCAGACTATATACAAAATTAACTCAAGATACATTGAAGATATTAGAGCTAAAACTATAATCTTAAAAGAAAATAAAGAGAGATAGCTTTATGCTCTCAGATTTTTCTTTATAAATATAAAAATTTATTATTGTCATGTTTTTACCATCAAAACTTATAATTATCTTTCCTTCTTGTCTTTGTATAAGAAAGAAAAACATTGGCTACTTTGAGTCACCAGGAGCATAAGTTTTGCAACCAAATCCAGCAACCAGAACTTAATTTTTCTCAGTAAAATTCAACTATCGAGTACTCAAGAAAGAAGTTGAGGAAGACACAAAGAAATGGAAAAACATTACATGTTCATGAATTGGAAGAACAAATATTGTGAAAATGTCTATGCTGCCTAAAGCAATCTACACATTTAATGCAATCTCTATCAAAATATCATCATCTTTTTTCAAAGAAATGGAACAAATAATCCTAAAATTTGTATGAAACCAGAAAAGACCCCAAATAGCAGAGGAATATTGAAAATGAAAACCAAAGTTGGTGGCATCATAATTTCAGACTTCAAGCTCTATTACAAAGCTGTCACCATCAAAACAGTATGGTACTGGCACAAAAACAGACACATAGATCAATGGAACAGAATAGAGAACCCAGAAATGGACTCCCAATTTTATGGTCAACTAATCTTTGACAAAGCAGGAAAGAATGACCAATGGAAAAATGACAATCTTTTCAAGAAATGGTGTTGGGTAAATTGGACAGCCACATGCAGAAGAATGAAACTGGACCATTTCCTTATACCACATACAAAAATATACTCAAAATGGATGAAAGACCTCAATATGAGATAGGAATCCATCAAAATCCTTGACAGAACAGAGATAGCAACCTCTTCGACCTCAGCCACGGCAACTTCTTCCTAGAAGCATCGCCAAAGGCAAGAGCAAAAATGAACTATTGGAGCTTCATCAAGATAAAAAGCTTTTGCACAGCAAACAGTCAACAAAACCAAAGGACAACTGATAGAATGGGAGAAAATATTTGCAAATGACGTATCAGATAAAGGGCTAGTATCCAAAATCTATAAAGAACTTCTCAAACTCAACACTCAAAGAACAAATAATCCAAACAAGGAATGGGCAGAAGACATGAACAGACATTTCTGCAAAGAAGACATCCAAATGGCCAACAAATACGTGAAAAAGTGCTCAACATCACTCAGCATCAGGGAAACACAAATCAAAACCACAGTGATACTACCTCACACCAGTCAGAATGGCTAAAATTAACAAGTCAGGAAATGACAGGAATTGGCGAGGATGCAGAGAAAGAGGAACCCTCCTACACTGTTGGTGGGAATGCAAGCTGGTGCAGCCGCTCTTGAAAACAGTGTGGAGGTTGCTCAAAAAGTTGAAAATAGAGCTACCCTATGACTCAGTAATTACACTACTGGGTATTTATCTAAAGATACAAATGTAGTGATCTGAAGGGTCACATACATCCAAATGTTTATAGCAGCAATGTTCACAATAGCCAAACTATAGAAAGAGCCTAGATGTCCATCAACAGATGAATGGATAAAGATTTGGTATATATACACAATGGAATACTATGCAGCCATCAAAAACCCCCAGAATCTTGCCATTTGCATCGATGTGGATAGAACTAAAGAGTATTATGCTAAGCAAAATAAATCAATCATAGAAAGACAATTATCATATGATCTCACTGATAGGAGGAATTTGGAAACAAGACAGAGGATCATAGGAGAAGGGAGGGAAAAATGAAATAAGGTGAAACCAGAGAGGGAGACAAACCATAAGAGACTCTTAATCTCAGGAAACAAATTGGGGATTTCTGGAAGGGAGTGGGTGGGAGAAATAGGTAGCCGGGTGAAGGACATTGGGGAAGTTATGTGCTATGGTGACTATTGTAAATTGTGTAAGACTGATGAATCAGAGACCTGTACCTCTGAAACAAATAATACATTATATGTTAATAAAAAAATTTTCAACCATCATTGTATACAAAGGCTGTGATTTTTTTGCTGTTTTTGAGCAGCTAGACCCTTACACATTTTCCAATGGAAAAATTTGGCTGTTTGGCTTCAACTCCCATTTTTTTTCCAGCACAATTCCTTTGCATGGGTATTGTCTCCATAAGGGTTGGCCTTCAGGGCTGTGCCCAAATGGACTTTCTTTTACTGTTTAATGTGCCACTTCTGATCTCATCAGTGGTTATGGAGCTTTCTGGCAGTACAAATACCATGACACTTACCTATCCTGCTGGTGCCACGGGCCTGAGCAAAAGAGAGAAGCAGCACAAGAAGCCTACACTCTGGGATTGTTAATGATTTCTTGAATATGATACTAAAAGCACAGGCAACAACGAAAAAAAATAGATAAATTGGATTATATTAAAATTAAAATTTTTTGTGTATCAAAAGATGCTGTCAAGAGATTGAAAATGCAACCGATGGAATGAGAGAAAATATTTGCAAATCATATATCTGATAAGGAATTAATATCCGGAATATATAAAGAACTACAACTCAGCATTAAGAAAACAAATGATCTGATTCAGAAATGAGCAAAGGTCTTGAATAAACATTTCTCCAAAGAAGATATATGAATAGGCAATAAGCACATGAAAAGATGCTCAATGTCACTAATCATGAGGGAAATGAAATTGAAACCAAAAGGAAACACCACCTCATATCCCTTAGGATGGCTGTTATTAAAAAAAAAAAAAAAGTATTGGTGAACATGTGAAGAAATTGAGACATTGCACACTGCTAGTGGGAATATAACATGGCAGAAACTCTGTGGAAATCAATATGGCATTTCCTCAAAACATTAACTGTAGCATTACCATTTGATCCAGCAATTCCACTTCTAGGTATATACACAAAAGAATGGAAAGCGAGGTCTTGAACAGATATTTGTACATCCATGTTCATAGCAGCATTATTCCCAATAGCCAAAGAGTGGAAGCAAACCAAATGTGCATCAATATACAAATGGATAAACACAATGTGATAGATATATAGAATATTATTCAGCTTTAAAAGGGAAGGAAATTCTGAAGCTTACTGCAAAGTGGAGAAACCTTGAAGACATTATGCTAAGTGAAATAAGCCAGAAACAAAAAGACAAATACTGTATGATTGCAATTATATGAGGTTTTTAAAGTACTCAAATTTACAGAAACAGAAATTGCAGTAGTGGTTCTCAGGGGCTATGGAGAGGGATAATGGGAAATTACTGTTTTTTGGATGAAAAATAGCTCTAGAGTTGGATAGTGGTGATGGTCGCACAATGTGAATGTACTTAATGCTACTGAACTAGACACTTAAAAACAGTTAAAATGGAAATTTCTATTATATATATTTGATCACAAAGATTTTTTTATAGGAACATTGGAGAAAAAGAAACTTAAGTTATTAACTGAATTCTTAATTTAAAAGCTGTTGTCTTTGAGCCATTGGTCAAAATCTTCTCATTTTCAGTCTCTCTGAAAAATAAAATGTAGATAATCTATACTCTCCAAGGTGGTTGGGAGGCTTTATCATGTATGCAAAATTCTTGCCTCAGGGTAGGTATGCAATGATAGCTTCAATGTTCTTCATGCATCTGTGTGCTAAATATCAGTGTTTGGATGGGAGGTTATTTGCAAGGAAAGCTCCATTTAAAGAATCAAATAATAAGTAGATATTAATCACACAAGCATCTTGTAATGATTAAACTATTAAATGAGCATTTGTAATATAACAATGTCTTGAGAGATAAAATAAGCTCTGATTTTAATGACATATTTTTCTAGTTCTTTTTTTAAACATCTTAAGATTGCTTCTAACTTATATTATTCATCGTGAGTCACATAATGCAAATGTTCAAAAGTTGAAGTTTTAGTAGCAATTACATCTCTTGCTCAATTATGGCTGTTGATTAGTGAAAGACAGTAAGTAGAGGCAAGAAAAGGGCAAATTTTTAGGCTATCAATTTTGGGAATCTTGGTATTTCCTGAATAAATGGAGTATCTTAGGACCCTGAAGTAATGGCTAAGGGGCATCTAATGACTAACACTGGGCTAAGACTTTTTTTCAAGGGACAAGAATTCTTTAATTTGAAAGAATTTATTTTTTTTGAAAGAATTTAGAGAGATATCACAGTATAGCGGTTAAAAGGTTAGATTTTCTAGTCAAATGTCCTGGGGACAAACTATTAGTTTACATCTTCCCAGTTAAATGCCCTTGAGTGTGTTACTTCACTATTTGAGGTCTCTGTGTGATGATAAACAGAGCTGTTTCATAGATATGAGACACAACAGTAAAGCATTTAGCAAGGTTCATGGCACTTAGTAAGTCCTCCATAACTTTTTTATTATCATGATGATAATTATCATGATTCATAAGATCTTATTATCTCAGAACATGGCTAGACACAACCCACTTAATTACAGTGGAAAAAAGCAGACTGATCGTTGTTGGGCTTGAATCTGTGCTGTTGAAACAAAGATATTCTGATATAGAGAAGCATTTGGATCCAGTGGAGAAGTTTGATAGATGTTTAATCCTGCTGGTGTATCATAATTTTCAGTAGGTTATGTAATTAGACAAGAGGTCAAATAATCAAGAAGCTTGAAGGGAATAGTACTGGTTTAAGCTGATGTTGCAAAAGCATTAATTGACTAATAGAAAATCATAATAAGGAATGTAAAAACAAGTTATTAGAAATCCAGGCAGGCAGGCAGGCAGCATTAGGAAATTATAAGTAACAGATGCCCTGACACCTACGCAGGATTCAAAGAACTCCAGTCCTTAGGGAAGACTAGAAAAATCATAAGTCTTTGTTTTAGTTTGAATTTCCCTAGGATTAGACCGAGGAAGAAAGCACAAATAGTTTATTTGGAAGAGGTAGTAAACACCACAGAAAAGTACAGAAGTAAAAAAAAAAAAAAAAAAAAAAAGAGTGAAGGCCTATAGATTCTGCTATCAAGTCAGCTATGCTGTGGACGACTGGGATTTAATCCCAGGGGAAAATTATTTTATGTATTTATGTAAGTATGTATGTATGTATTTAATATATAATGCATTATTTGCCCAGGGGTACATGTCTGTGAATCATCAGGCTTACACATTTCCCAGTGCTCACCATAGCACATACCCTCCCCAATGTCCATAACCCAGCCACCCTATCCCTACACCCACACCCCCCAGCAACTCTCAGTTTGTTTTTTGAGATTAAGAGTCTCTTATGGTTTGTCTCCCTCCCATGATAAATTTTTTAAAACCCACTTGCTTCAAAAGGTAAAGGAATCAGGATTTACATAGCAAATAGTACCAGTCATTTGTGGTAGACTGCTGGCTTAAGGAGGGGAACAATCTAGCTTGGCTACAGAGGAAACCGTAGGCCAAACAATGTAAATGTTACCAGTTGGAAGGTGCTCAGGCCTGCAGGTTATGCAGTAAAGGACTGCAGCTTTAAGGAAATCATCTCTAAGGTTCATCCCACACAGACTTGCATGTCATATCTAACCTACTTTTAACCACAAACCCACTGTTCACAGAAATAGTTTCTTACTTTTCCTACTTTGCATTCACAGACCTTACTCTGTTATCTCAAGTTCCCTGGCAAACTTTGCATTTCCTGCTTGCCTGTAATCTTTATCTGAAACCCTAGGGCTGGATAATTTTTTTTTTTTTTTTTTTTTTTCAGAAAACCAAATTGTTCATCTTTATTTTTTTATTTATTTATTTTTTTTATTAACATATAATGTATTATTTGCCCCAGGGTACATGTCTGTGAATCTTCGGGCTTACACATTTCACAGCACTTAATAGCACATACCCTCCCCATTGTCCACATGGATAATTTTTGAAATTAAGAATTTTTTGAATTTTAGAAAGGCAATACAGTTAATATTCTGTGTATTTACTAATACTCCAGTGAGATTTGAGGCAGCAGTCTATAATTTTTTTTTTTCCTGGTGTCTCAGGAATCAGTATTTACATTAAGTGGTGTAAGCGTAGGCAGTAAATAGCCTCACATCAGTTCAAGTCAGGATTGTGTTTAGTCTGGATGTTACTGGGTAGGACGCAGTATGGAATTAAATCTAGAAGAAGATCCCAGCCTCCAAACTGTTCATTGCTTATACAATGGAAAGTGCAGGTGGCAGGGAACATCTAGGTGACCGTGAGGTAATGAAAGTTTCAGAGGTCAGGGAAGTGGCTTTACTGGAAAGAAGGAGGGGGCTCTGGAACTAGAATCAGAAGTTATTAGTTTGTTCTGTTGAGTTAACTCAGGTCTGCTGAAATAGCACTTTGCTAATCTACCAAAAGGAAGGTAGGAAATGAGATCTCAGGGATATCTCAATTTGTTTTTCTTTAGCTATCAACTTATGAGAACTTTTTAAATTTTAAAGCAGAGTTTTGGAGTTTTGGGATTGTGGCTAAGTGGTAACTAGACAGTGGACCTGTATATTAAATCTGTCTTTTCCGTTTCATAAAATTCATAATCTGTCCCCTCCAACTGCCACCACCACCACATGTTTTACAAAAGAGAACGCTGAGATCCACTGAGTCATAATCTTTAGATGTCTATATATCTCAACCTTCTTTTCATTTTTTCTTTTCTTTCTTTTTTTTTTTTTTTTATTTATTTGACAGAGAGAGAGATCACAAGTAGGCAGAGGCAGGTAGAGAGAGAGGAGGAAGCAGGCTCCCCGCTGAGCAGAGAGCCCGATGTGGGGCTCGATCCCAGGACCCTGAGATCATGACCTGAGCCGAAGGCAGAGGCTTTAACCCACTGAGCCACCCAGGTGCCCCAACCTTCTTTTCATTTTTGTCCCCTTCCACTATTAGCGTTTTTAGACTCTTTTTTCCCCTCTAATTGACCACTTCTGTAACATTTAATGCCAAAGATATATTGTATATCTGTTGATGTACTGTGGCTCTTTGGAGGACTTTACATCTTTACAATATCCAACATTTTTTTATACCCCAAGAGCCAACTTTTGCCCACTTGGAAGTTATATCACTCACATTGAAAGTGCATTTTTAAATTAGAGAATACAAATGTTTACCAGTGTGATGGTGTGAACACAAACTTATTCAGTGTCATTTAAGCCATTTTGTAATATCTTTATTCAGTTTAATTGTTTTAGACCTCTGTTTAAGTATTTTTTAAATAATCAAATGGGTTGGGTTTTTTTTTTAATACTTGTTACAAATAGGAGGATGTGGGTATGATGAATGGTCATAAGCATACATTTTTAAACTAATGAATGCAAAGTTCTGTTGAAAGAAAACTCTACATGAAGTTAATGCAAAACCTTTTTGGAGGGCATTAAGTACTTTAGAACTTTATTTTAGTTTTTATGAAAATTTATGAAAAAAAGACTAGATAGATATTTCTGCAGAAAACTTATAGATTATAAGGTAAAAATAAATCAGAACTGATATTTTGCTAGGAGCTGATATCAACATTAGAAGACTTTGCTCAGGGTGCAACTTAGCCAGCTTGCTGTTTCTTATCGTCTCCGATCTTTGTTCCTCTTCTTTCTAAAATTGGAATTATGATTATTTCAAAGTGTATTTTTAGAACTGAAAAGAAGAAACCTCTGTTAAATTGTTTTATAAATTCTAAAATGTAAAAATATATTCATTGAATTATGTCAAGCATTAGTTATTAGACCTATGTCCGGTGTAACTTAAAGAATAAACTCTGAGAGGCTAAAATAACACATTGGAGTCTTCTCCAGGTTGACTATTCCAAATCCTCCTGCTCTAATTGTTTATGCTTCTAAAATTTTGTATTTGATTATAGTTAACATTGTGACTTATCTTTTTGTAGAAGATATATGGCAAATGTGTAAATTTTAATGTTTTGATTAATAGAATTTTGCTGACCAAATAAATTTTAGGGAGAACTGAGGCTATCCTAAAAGATGAAAGTCTTTGAGAATATTTCTGCCTGAGTTTACACTTCTCAATAGCATTAAGTTTTAGCAAAAGAACTTGTCGTCATATATACCTTTTTTTGGATTCAGGCGAATAGCTAATGCAACTTTTCTCATTAAGGTTCTTTAGAAGTTTTTTCTATTATTCTAAAACCATAAAAAATAAAAATAAAAACCTACATTATAACAGAGTAGTATGTGGGATGTGACTTTTTTTTTTTTGAACTATTATAACATTCTTCTATCATAGCACTTTTCTCGGTGTATCATAATGGTTTGTTTACTTTCCTGTCTCTCTCATTAGACAGAGAGCTGCTAAGAAAACATCATTTTCCATCCAGCCTGCAGCACAGTGCTTGTTAATACACTCAGTATTGCTTGAATTAAATTGAATAACACTTTGTACCTTGTTGGCCCACATTTTAAAAGACAGTCTGTTACAGTAATATGTACATGTTTTTATTCTACTATTGTATTCCAAATTCTTTGAAATATGGAGTTATAACTTTATTCCTTTATTTGCATGGAGTGAAGAAAATATTTGGGGGATTGAATGCTGAATGGTACTAGAGACAATGGTCATTGTTTCTGTGTGGTACCATTGCAACAATCTTATTTTCTTAATGTCAGGTTCCTGATAACCCAGATCTAACAGCCAAATTCTGAGATATTTTAAGCTAAATGAAGGAAAAAGAAAAGGAGACAAGAAAAGGAAAAAGTGGGTTAAAGACTTTGGAGAGCAATAGATTATAAGCTATATATACCTATGGGGTGGTGGGGCACAGAGATACTTACCTTGGCCACATTTTTAAATAATTACAATCAATAAGACAGAAGTCATTAACTGCAACATTCAAACCACCAAATATCAGCAGGAAAGTAGAAAACAAAAAATGTGTCACAACATGTAGAAATCAATCCAAATGTTAACATGAATAAGTATGGTCTGAGGGTGGACACAACTCTAATCAGTTTATAGACAGCATTATTAGTTATGTCATAAAAAATAAATCAGTTCTGGGTTTTGGTTCAGCATGTAAGGAGCTTAGATATCAGCCCACCACCTTAACAAGTAATAATCTGAACAGACTGATAAACCAACAACTCTTCTTGGACCCATAAGAGAGGAGAGGATGCACAACAAATGGCTCAGCCAAAGATGACTGTTTCAAACAGACCAATATAAGAACGAACAGCTTACCAGAACACAGATTCAAGAGTGGAAGCTGCCATGGAAACTGCCGGGTAGGAAAAACTGAACTGAAATTGGTGAATTGCTGCAGGCTCAATGTGGACAACTCTGAGAATTAAAAACTCCAAAGGGGAACATCTCACAAGGGGTCTCACAATTTTTGTGAGATTTACCTCCAGGAGCTCAACCAGGTTCCCTCAATAAACATTTGAGAAAAATCCCCACCTGCATCTTGCAGGGAGAAGAGAAAAGGAAACATTCTGAAATATACCAGAGAATTCTGTTCTTCTTAAAGGCCCACCCTCAGAGGAAACTAGTTAACCAGAGCCTAGCCTAACCTACTTTGTTAACCAGAGTCTCACTGACCTGGGGAGTAAAACTCTTCAACTCCAGTCAGCTCTATCTTGCAAGTAGGAGAAAGGAAATATCCAACTCCATCCCACTCTATCCATCCTACATTAGAGAGGAGAAAAACTTGAGACAGGATTGTAAAGTTTACGGTCCAGAGGCACAGACTCACTAAAAGACTGAAACCTAATCACAGAACTATAGAACACTTCCCCTCCATGTCTTACTATCAGTTACTAAAGCCCTATTTAAAGAAGTTCTTCTTTCCCAGTACTTCATGTATGGCTATGAGGGAGAAATTACAGGGCTTAATAAAAAGCAAAAAACACAACTTGAAAGGATAGAGCAAGCATCAGAACAAGACATGGCAGGGATATTGGAATTATCAGACCATGAATATAAAATAACTATAATTAATATGCTAAGGGTCCTAATGCATGAAATAGACAATATGTAAGAACAGATGTCAACATAAACAGAGATGAAAATCCTAGAAAGAACCAACTAGACAAGCTAGAGGCCAAAAACTGTACAAAAGAAATGAAGAATGCTCTTGGCGGGTGTATTTGTCAGGGTTCTCCAGAGAAGCAGAATCAGCAAAAGATATAGAAATATGTATAAGAGGAGATTTATTATAGAAATTTGCTCACATAATTGTGAAGGATGAGAAATCACACAATCTACCTTACACAAGCTGGAGAATCAGGGAAGTTGGTAATATAACTCAGCTCATGTCTAAAATCCTGAGAACCAGGGGAGTTGATCATGTAACTCCTTGTCCAAGGCTGAAAGTCTGAGAACTGGAAAGGCTACTCGTATAAGTCTGAAGGCCCAAGAACCAGGAGTTCCAATGTCCAAGAGCAGGAAAAGATGAACTTCTCAAGATGAGAAGAGGAGAAAGAGGTTTCTCATGAGGAGAAACCAAGAACTAGCCCTTCCTTTACCTTTTTTCTTTTCTTTTCTTTTTTTTCTTTTCCCTTTCTTTTCTTTTCTTTTCTTTTTTCTTTTCTTTCTTTTCTTCTCTTTCTTTTCTTTTCTCTCTTTTCTTTGTTTCCTTTCCTTTCCTTTCCTTTCCTTTCCTTTCCTTTCCTTTCCTTTCCTTTCCTTTCCTTTCCTTTCCTTTCCTTTCCTTGTCTCTTTTCTTTTCTTTTTTCATTTCTCTTCTTTTGCTTCTTTCTTTTTGCTTTTATTCAAGTCCTCAACCATTTGAATGGTGCCAGCCCACATTGGTGAGGGTGACTCTTAATAACTAAGTTTACAGATACAAATGCTTATCTCTTCCAGAAGCACTTCACAGACACATTCAGGGAAAAGAAAAAAAAAAAAAAAGTCTGTCAGAAATTTGTACATTCCTTAGCCCAGTCAAGTTAATCCATAAAATTACCCATCACAATGGATTACTAGTAGACTGGATACTGCTGAGGAGACTCTTTGAGCTTGAAGATATACCAGTGGAAAGTTAAAACTGAAAAGCAAAGAGAATAAAGACAAAAAAATATACGTAACAGAGTAGCTAAAGACTGTGGGACAATTACAAAAGGCATACCATACATGTAATAAGAATACAA
>CM053604.1:38689431-38717093 GCA_028646535.1 Procyon lotor
GAAATATTTAAAGTTTGAGAGGAGAAATAAAAATACACCTAGAATTCTGTATTCTGTGAAACTATTTCTCCTGTGAAGGTGAAATAAAGACTTATTTAAACAAACAGAAATTGAAGGAACTTATTGCCAGAGGACATTTCTATGAGGCCAGCATTACCTTACTACCAAAACTAGACAAAAAACAAAAAAGTACAGGACAATATCTCTCATGAATAAAGATGCAAAAATTCTCATCAAAGTATTAGTAAGTCAAATCAATCATGCATAAAAAGAATTATGCTCTATGACTAACTGGGATTTATTTTAGGTATGCAAGGGTTGTTCAACATTCAAAAATCAATTACTATAGAAGAGATTGGAAGATGATGGCAGAGTAGGAAGACCTAGGCTCACCTGGTCCCAGAATGTTACTAAGTAACTGTAAAATCATCCTAAAAACCCAGAAAATGACTTGAAGACTGGCAGAACAAACTCCACAACTAAAGGCAGAGAAGAGGTCACATTAAAGAAGGTAGGAAGCATGGAGATATCGTTGGAGAGAGAAATGAATCCTTCCACTGCAGTGGGGAGGGAGCCCCAGCCTTGAAGAAGGGCAAGAGACAAACTAATACAAAGACTAAACTAATCCCTTAGCAGTTGGCTTGAAAAACAAGAGGGGTGGAATTTTGTGATTTCTTGCAACAAGCAGGGCTCTAACGCCTGGAATTTTAAAGGTCAACAGACTTGGCTGGAATAGAGACCACAGGATATTGTGCTGCTCTTTGAGAGAAGTCTGACAAACAATGCATGGATATACAGCATGGAAATAGTGATCCGAAGAGCTCCTGGGGCTCACAGTGGGGAAGTTGTTTGCTCATCTTGGGGTGTGTCCCAGAGAGACAAGGTCCATGGAGAGATCCCTCCAAGGACAAAGGAACTGGCTGATGCCATTTCTTTCCCCCTCCCCCAGCATAAGCACAGGGCCACTTGTGGGATCCAGGACCATAGGAACATTCACTACCTATCTTGGTTACACAGAGCGCTGCCCCCTTGTGCTTCAGTGGAACCTCGCCTCCCAGTCAAGATGGCCTCAGTCCCAGTGCAGCAGGTTCCCTCCCCCAGAACACCAGCCCAAAACCCTGCTTATGTTGTGTCTACCAACTGAGGAGTTTTATGGAGCCTCAGTTCTGGCAGCGGTGGTGACCTGTCTCATTTCACACACAGACCAGAGCACACCTAGTTAAAAGGTGCCATAGTCAGGCCAGGCCCCAGACACTGCCCACCTTAGGCAAAGAGCCTCTGCAGATGACTGGCCTGAAGGATAAGCAGCCAGGACACAACAGCAGAGCACAAGCAGCACACCCTGGAGACCCTTGCGGAAGCACCTGGCCCTAGGGAACCGGGGCCACTACATGGCAGGGCACTACAAGGCCACTTCTTCATAAAGCCATTACCACAAGACCAGGAGACGTCACCAACTTTCCTAACATGCAGAAACAGGCAGAGACTTAGACAAATTGAAAAGACAGAGAAATTTATCCCAAATGGAAGAACAGGACAAGGACACGTCAAGGGTGATGGGGATTAAGGAATGCACCTGTGATGAGCATTGAGCGACTGAGGGAATTGTTGAATCACTATAGTGTACACCTGAAGCTAATATAACACTGTATGTTAACTAACTGGAATTAAAATTTTTAAAAACCTCCCGAAAATGAATTCATGTAATGCATCACATCAACAGACTTTAAAAAGGAACTTTATTCACTACCAAAAAGAAATGAACTATCAAGGCATGAAAAGACAGGGAGGAACCTTAAATGCATATTACTAAACAAAAGAAGCCAATTTCAAAATGCTACATACTTTATAATTCCAACTATATAATATTTGGTGAAAGACAAAACTATGGAGACAGTAAAAATTCAGTGGTTGCCAGGGGTGGGGTAAGGTGAGAGAGATAAATAAGGTGGAGCACAGAGGATGTTTCAGACCATGAAAAATACTCTATATGATCCTATAATGATGGACTCATGCCATTAGACAACTTTTCAAATCCACAAAATGTACAATATCATATATAAACTCTAATGTCAATGATGGACTATGAGTGATTATGTGTCAGTGTAGGTTCATCAACTGTAACAAATGTTCCTCTCCAAGTGGGAATGTTGACAATGGGGAGGGCTATATATGTGTGGGGTCAGGAAGTGTTTGGAAAACATCTGTATTTTCTTTTAAATTTTGCTCTGAACCTAAGGCTACTCTAAAAAGTAAAATCTGTAAAATTTAAAAAAAAATTAAAATAGAGAGACCATAGCTTTTATTTATTTTCTTGAAATCTTCAAATAAAATACATATTTTGTCATTATAGGTCACATATAGTCATGATTATTTTGAAATATATATGTGACATATTACATATTCTACTGGTAAATATACAATATTTTAGATGATCAGTTTAGGGGTTTTATCTAGCTATCTTTTGCCATTTGCTAAATGGTGAGTTGAGTGCCCTCTGCACTCAGGATCACTCAATTCAGCATTCAAGAATAGGCCTGTGCATTCATTTCTGAATTAGATAATTAACCTTACACTGTTTAATAATATATTTTCTTCTCCTTTTACCATGATTTTAAAGTAGTCACTCTGCTATTACTTTTTTTTTTTTTTAAAGATTTTATTATTTATTTATTTGGCAGAGAGAGAGAGATCACAAGTACGCAGAGAGGCAGGTAGAGGGGAGAGAGCTGAGCAGAGAGCCCGATGTGGGGCTCGATCCCAGGACCCTGAGATCACGACCTGAGCCGAAGGCAGAGCTTTAACCCACTGAGCCACCCAGGCACCCCCACCCTGCTATTATTTGATGTAAGGTGAAGAATACTTGTACGTATTACAAGCATCTAAGAAAAAATCAGACTTGGGGCACCTGAGTGGCTCAGTTGGTTCAGCATCTGACTCTTGATTTCACCTTAGGTCACGATCTCAGCATTGTGAGATTGAGCACCCACATTGGGCTCCACACTCAGTGGGTGGAGAATCTGCTTGAGATTGTCTCTTTCCCCCTGCCCCTTCCCCCTCCAAAATAAATAGACAAATCTTAAAAAAAAAAAAAAAAAAAAACAAACCTAAATTGTTAAAGTAGCTCTCTGGTTTTCAGTGTTATTCTGCATACAACAGCGGCACTGAGTAGGATGTGAGTGCTCTTTCTTTTGCACTGTTAAGGTTACAGGGTAAGGATTAATCTTTTAACCAACATGTCTTATCTGTAAGTGATTAGCCTTCAGTGTTTCTGTGGGTTCTCTTAGATCAAACATTACATAACCTATGATAGAAATGGAAAGGATGGGACAGCTTCTAAGAAGAACTAAAGAGAATGATAAGTAAGAATCCATAGATCATAAAGTTTAAATTTATATTTGTAAAGTCACTGTAAAAAAGACTAAAAAAATAAATGACTTCCATTTTACCACAAAAAAGAAATTGTGAGACCAGGAGCTTAGTAGCTCATGATGTAGGTAAGTAATTATTTGTTGAGAGAGCAATACACACTTGTTTTACACAGGGCCACAAAGAAAAGGTAGTTAACAGTTAAGAGCAGCTAGTAGGCTTGCAGAAAATAAGGACTAGTGATTTGAGTCAATTTATAACATTTTTATTGCCTCTTCCTAATGGCACACAGAAGAAGAATGAGGCACAAACAAGTCAGCTGTAAGAGAGAGGGAGCAGGGGATGACAGCTGAAGGGACTGTCCTCCCAAACAACTCCTCAGTCCTATATTTATTAGATACAAGATAACAACCAACAAAGGAGAAGAAAGTTTTACATTAGTCATAAGTCAAGGAATGTGAGTCATACTTGGATCACAAGTCTTCTAGGTAAACAAGAAGAGAAGGGTGTGCCTGGTCAAGCAGTCTGGAACTTGTAGTAGAGCAAGCACACTTAAATGGATTACCTTTACAGCAAGCTTTCTCTGAGGCCAGGGAGATGATGAAAAAGGGAAGCGAGCGGTGTTCCACTATAACTCCTCATTGTTATATTTTAAGTAGTATATTATTCTGAGGGACGGTTATATTTATTTTATCATAAACTTTTCTTTAACAGACCATTGAATCAAGGGATTACTGAATCACACACCTAAACAGAATTGTAAGGGGCATCTACTGTAAGATTTACTATCTATAGAGCCTTTGCTTCCCCCCACCTGTATTCTGCAATACTACTGTTTTATATGTATGGAGGTACTTTGACATTTTGTATTGGCTATCACCCTTTTTTTTTTTTAAGATTTTATTTATTTATTTGACAGAGAGACACAGCGAGAGAGAGTACACAAGCAGGGGGAGTGGGAGAGGGACAAGCAGGCTTCCTGCCGAGCAGAGAGCCCGATGCGGGGCTCGATCCCAGGACCTTGAGATCATGTCCTGAGCCAAAGGCAGACACTTAAAGACTGAGCCACCCAGGTGCCCCATCACCCTTTTTTTAAAGGTCTTATTTATTTGAGGGAGAGAGTTTGAGTGGTGGGGGAGCGGTAGAGGGAAAGGGAGAAGCAGGCTCTCTGCTTGATCCCAAGACCCTGGGATGGGGCTTGACCTGAGGACTCTGGGATGGAGCTTGATCTCAGGACCCTGAGATCAAGACCTAATCAGAAGGCAGATGCTTAACAAACTGAGCTACCCAGGCCCTCTTTGACTATGACTTTTAAATTCAAAATGATCACTTAGGGCTTCATTTTTCTTTCTCTTTGTCTTACTTAAGAAAGCATCTTTTTTTAAATTAATGTCTGACCTCAAACATACTATTTGCTTCTGAAGATGAATTTTGTTGTTTGTAAGCATAGTTAAAAGCACTGCCCTTCCTCATTGTTTTGATTGTGACTATCATAATAAAAATTCTGTATGTTAATGTGCTTTATAAAGCATTGAAGATAAATATTTATTTGTATTATTATCACTGAGTTTAGATGCAGCAGTTTTTCAAATTTCATGCTCATTTCTTTCCACATGGCCAATTCAGAGTTTAGGACTAGACTGGCTGCCCTCCAGGACATCATTAGTAGTGACCTTGTCACTTAATGTTAACTATATACCTCATTCATACTATGATTGAAAATGACTGAAAGCTAGTGCAAGTGAAGCAATGAAAACCAGGTTTTAGATAAGCAGGTGCAGCCCTTATTTCCCACATCTGTTCAGATCTCCAGCTTACTGGATCTGTTTCATTATTTTTGACCAAATCTGAAAGTATCTTCCAAATTCTTTCTTTCTCAAAAAAATTCCTGGTCCACAAACACCAAATTTAAAAAACTTTAAACGTGTAACATTTTTTTTTTTTAATTTTTTTTTTTTTTAAGATTTTATTTATTTGACAGAGAGAAACACAACGAGAGAGGGAACACAAGCAGAGGGAATGGTAGCGGGAGAAGCAGGCTTCCTGCCGAGCAAGGAGCCCGATGTGGGGCTCAATCCCAGGACTCTGGGATCATGACCCGAGCCGAAGGCAGATGCTTAACCACTGAGCCACCCAGGCGCCCCTAAACATGTAACATTTTAAAGATCAATTAATCTTTGCCTAATTAAAAAATTCTGCCTTAGTAACATAAAATTAATAGCATACATTTAAAGAAAAAAGGGAAAGGAATAAAGAAATGAATGTCAGTGAGTAAGCTAGAGCATCTAACTTATTTAATAAACATTCAGCAAGTTGGCACATTTAATTCTATAAGTGTTATTGAGTCAAATCTCTTTTTGATTATTATTTTATTTCATCCATTTGCTTTAATTACATGGACACTGTTGTGTTTTCTTTTGTGTTTATTCATATTTCCATTTTATACTTAACACTGTCAAAATGTCAAAGTCTTTATTGTATTGCATTTGATATCACATTCAAAAGATGAATGCCAGGTGGCTTCTAGTGGCTCAATCAGTTAAGTGTCTACCCGCAGCTCAGGTCATGATCCCAGCATCCTGGGATGGAGCTCTGAATTGGTCTATCTGCTCTGCCCAGAGCCTGCTCCTCCCTCTGTCCCCTGACCTCTGCTGGTGTGCACTCTCTCTCCCTCCCTCCCAAATAAGTAAATAAGTAAATAAATAAATAAGATCGTAAATAAAAAGACAAATGCCATATCAAACAAAATCACTGACATTCTATTTCTCCCAGTAGTTATTGTTAAAGCCAAAGATAAATGGATATATTTTTATCTATATGCCACAAATCAATGATTAATCATTCTTGGGACATGAGAAAAAATTAATCATTAAGGGCTTTTCACAAAAAACTACAAGGAACTCTAACCCTTCTAACGAGTTTATTACCAGTGTTAATTAGCAGAAGACCTGAAGTTTATAGCAAGTTTTTCAAAGGCCTGGGAAAGAGATAAAATCTCTTTGAAACAAGTCAGCTTATTTCCAATTTAATCTGCACTTAACTGAGAAGTTGTATAACTAAAGTACACAAATGTTTTAGCATCTAGAGATATCACATTTCTTCTTGTACTTTCAAAATGATATCTCACAAATAGGTTCTGAATAGCTTCTGTGAAAAATATCATTAAAAAACCAACATGTAAATGTAAGAAAAATGACTTAGATTAAATGAAGTGGTTCCAAAGGAAATCAAATATTGAGAGAACAATATCCTAGGAAGAAATAGAGAGATACTAACACATAATATTAATTATTTCCAATTGGTTTCTTCCCTCATTCTAGTTGGGAAGGAAGATATTAAACAAATAGATAAATGTAGATCATATAAAAATTCTTCTGTCGGGTACAAGCTAGACTTAAACTCAAATTTTTTATTAAACCTAAGGTTTTAGTCTGTTTTGTTATTGCTGATTTCAAAATTCCAGCATATAAAGAATGCTAAGACAAAAAATATAAGTCTAACTTGAACTGATAGTAAAAACATTTTATATATATGCATATACATACATATATATGTTCCTGTGCTCTATGAACACATGTCCATGTGTGTGCATGTCTGTATATTTAAAGAAAAGAGGAATTTATTCTGTGAAATTAAGAAAGATTGATAGTCTTCACTAAACATGGAGAGTTTTCATTCTCTAAAGGTTGAGAATTGTTGTAGTGATTCTCAACCAGTAAATAGATTTTGTTTGATCAAAACTAATTATACAAAGTGAATTTGCCTTTAGTTGGACTTAATATCCTTTTCACGGACACCATTGGCAATACACCTCATCATGCTACTTTTTTTTTAGACATTAAAACTATCTTTCTGTCCCTGAAGACATTGATTTATGACTTCTGCTTTAAACCTTAGAAGAACAGAAGCAAAATTATTTCTGAAAGTTTGCAGAAAATAACTTTTTCAGGGATACATTGAAATATTTAAATAATCTACTTGAAGGAGCTAAAAATTTTCTGTATAATTATGGGTGGAGAATTCAGAGATGAATTATAACTTAGGACATTATAATCATATAAGGGCTACCCTGTGATGACAATGTATACCAATAACAAGCCATATTTCATGACATAATTCACAGTCAAAGGTTCGTAGAATGATGGTCATTGTACCAAGAAAATCAGATATTAACCAATGAATTTGTACAGAATTATGCATATTTAATTCTTAACACAGGTGAAAATATGTATGTGTGCTTATAAATCCAGAGGAAATATATGTACATATATACACATATGTATGTCTATATATATGCAAACACACCTTCAGCTGGTTAAACTCTATGTCTAAACCTAGAAAAGGAAAAATATAGAGAAAATATATAGAAATAAGATATCATAAAAATAATATAATCATATGCACCATATGTTTTTTCTTACTACTTATTAAAGAAATACACATTTAAAAACTTGCTTTATTTTGGCTTATAGTATTATAACTTTTAAAGTCTGTCATTACAAAATATATATGAGAGTGTGGCAGTAAAGAATTTTATGTATTACTGTCAGGGATGCAATGTGGTATAATCCTTCTAATGGCAGTTTTGTTGCATGCTTTAAAATGTGATATATGCATGTTTTTAGATCCAGAACTCCATTTTTTATTTTTTTAAATGTTTTATTTATTCATTTGATAGAGCATGCACAAGTAGAGGGAGAAGCAGACTCCTTGTTGTGCAGGGAGCCCCATATGGGGCTGGACATGGGGTTGGACAAGGGACTTGATCCCAGGACCTGGAGATCATGACCTGAGCCAAAGGCAGACACTTAACCATCTGAGCCACTCAGGCACCTCCAGAACTCCACTTTTTAGAATTTAGCATAAGAAAAAAATTAGGTAAATACACCAAGAAAGATCTGCAATAATGTTCACCACAATGTTATGCAAAGCCCCCCAGTTGTCTTTAAAAAGGCATATTGTACTAAATTACATAGTGAAATATTCAAAGAACATTGAAATATAATGATTTCCAGTCACTCAGGTTACACATAGTAATGAACACTTAGTATATTGTAGGTTTCTATCCCAAAAACTAGGGTTTTGTGGTTGGATGAAAAGTATTTATGTAGCCGACTTGGTCATTTTCTGTCCTTATTAAGAGAGGGATGCACTAGGGAAAGAAAGTGACCCAATCTAATTTCCTTATAAATATGTTAATAAACAGACTCCCTAACACAAAGACTAATAATGAAGAGAATATTTACATGGAATAATTTTAACAGGAAGTCCTTGAACAGGATTGCTCATGGTAAAAAAAATCTAGAATCTGCAAGTTTTTCAGGTCTGGATCCTTAGAAAATGCCATCAGTTACACAATGTTTTGGTGTATAAAGTGGTGTCATGATCAAGATAGATGCCCCGTGTGAGAAGTAACCATGTACTTCACTTAGAGAACTCGCCTATACTGGGTTAGAGAAAGATCATCTCATGTGGTAATGAAGGACCAGGAGCCACCATCAAAGTCTTGCAAACCTGATTTGCCCATGACAATTGATTTCTTGTACTTTTGATACTAGGTGTTATCTTTGATTCATAAAATCTGATTTGAAATCTATACCACATTCAATTAACACAAAGAAACAGATTTTTATAAATAACAGATTCTTTTTTGCTTTTTCACTGGAGGGGCTTCTCAGAAGAGTTGACATCTGAGGAGGGATCTGAATGTTGAAATGTTGAAAAAGAGGTCATGGAAACAGCTTAGTAAAAGAGCCATGTGAAAGTTTTGGGAAAGAATATTTTAAACAGAAATAAACTCAAAGATCTGGTGCTGTAGTGTCAAACTTTTTGGCCTAAGATCACTTTTCCATTCTTAAAAATCATTAAGGACCCCAAAGAACTTTTGTTTTGGGAGCTACCTCTATCACTATTTACCATATTAGAAATGACAACCGGCAATGAAAAAATTTTTATTTTAATGGTTTATTTAAAAACAATAACACATTCCTTACATGTTAAAATATAATATTTTTTAATTTAACAATGATATCTTTCAAAACAAAATAAGTATGCAAAAGAATGTCAATGTAATACATTTTTCAAAATTCTTTAATCTCTACCTTGATAGAAGATGTCTATGGGATATATATAGTTTATGTAGACTGTTGAAACTTCTACCATGAAAAATTCTTGTAAGTGATTAGAGAATGAAACTTAACAGGCATATAAAGTATCACTATTTTTTTATTTTTTATTTTTTCCCCAAATATGTTTATTTTATTTTTTCAGTGTTACAAGATTTATTGTTCATGTACCACACCCAGTGCTCCATGCAATATGTGCCCTCCTCAATACCCACCACCAGGCTCGCCCAACCCCCCACCTCCTCCCCTCCAAAACCCTCAGTTTGTTGCTCAGAGTCCACATAATTATTAATACAAAGAGAGGTACACAATATTATGTCAGGCTAATAATCTGGATTGCAGAGTTGGATATATTATTATGTTTATTATTAAAGAATGAAGCACACAGTCTGTCAGTGTTTTATAGATGACATCAATGATTACTTTTGAATGTAAGATTGCTCTTGTTAATTTTTCTCTTATAATTTTCTGAACCTTTAAAACAGTACACTCGTACTTTTAAAATAATAAAATACTGAAAAATTTCAAACGTTATTAATTTTAATTATAATTTGATCTTTTTTTTTTTTATAATTTGATCTTAATATAAATCAAAAACTTCTTATAAAATGGGATTTCTCGGGGCACCTGGGTGGTTCATTGGGTTGAAGCCTCTACCTTCGGCTTAGGTCCTGATCTCAGGGTCCTGGGATCGAGCCCGGGATCGGGCTCTCTGCTCGGCAGAGAGACTGCTTCCCCCTCTCTCTCTGTCAAATAAATAAATAAAATCTTTTAAAAAAAATAAAAAAAATAAAATGGGATTTCTCTGCTCTGAAGTTCAGGTCTTCCACATTAATAACATCTAATTTGAAATAAATGCCCAAATAAATATCCACATTTCAGAAATACCAGATATATTCTATAACCTTATCATCTTTGAAGAAAAAATTTAAAAATACATTTTTATAAAAAAAAAACAAAAAAACATTTTTATAGTCTATATAGGTACTTTATAAGGAGTCTAAATATATTTAACAACCATAACAAAAGGTATTAGGCATTTTTTTTTTAAACATGAATTCCAAATCTATGGAGTATTATGCAGAAAGGTTAAGAAATTCAAATTGAGTTATGAATAAACTGAAATATACTTGATTGTTCATAACTATTAGATTCACAATCAGTACACAGTCCAGTAAGCTTTTTGAGGCATTGTGCATACATTTTAATCTGAGTTCGGTATGTTAATGGCTTCAGCCAAATTATGAATGCTCCATTTCAGAATATCACAAAGACTAGACTGTAGATAAGTAAGGTTTATTAAACAGAAATGACTTGTTACATAAAGTGTCCTTGAAGTTCTATATTCTGCATATAAATTCTAGTATTTGCAATGTTTCTGAGCATTTTTATTTTGGTCTAAACCAAGTGAAACATATGCTTTTCCATTTTATAATCAAAATATTACATTTTTTTCAAATGCTTTTTCTTGTTACTTAAGTTTTTTTTATATACATTTTAATTTTAATAAGATGCACTTTGGGCAATATGATATGTAACACAATCAAGTACCACTTAACTCTTATCTATCGTGTTTATATTATAGTTAGTACATTTTTGGTTACTGTTTCCATACACAACAGACCATATTATGTACCTCCCAAATATAAAGACAAATTTTTGGAAGCTTAGGACAAATTGAAAATATCCCCCACAACATACATCATTTATAAGCTCACTGTGGAAAGCCAGTAGGTGGAGACATGTCAGTTTCTTATATGTCTATAGTCAACAATTTGAATTACTTTTTTTGCTTAGCTGCTCTTGAATGGGTTTAGGCTTTTCGGTTGTATTTTTTAATCAGACAAAATTACCACTTGGCTTTGAATCTAGAATCTCTACTTGTGGCTCATATTTCTTTGTTACCATTGTGATTTTATTCAACTCTGCTAAAGAAACATTTTGGTGTGAAACAAACTAGGTGTTTTCACAAAGAACCATCTGTAAAAGGCCTCTGCCAGAAACCTGTTAAATATTCTCTTCTGTAATTAAATTCCAAGCTTCTTTTTACAGAAATAGTGCTGCATCATGAGGTCAAGTTTATTTTGAAGTGATATTTGTTTTGATTCAGCACTTTTGTCTGAATTACTTCTATGCAAATTTATATAATCTCCCAAAATTATAAGGCATGATAATCAATGGTTTTATACTATACCTGCCCCTTCAATGTCAAGGCTCCAGAGAGAAGTCAGAAAGGCATATAATGGGAATCACCTTTTATGCTAGGGGATACTGAGAAATTGTATATGTATTATTGTCAAAACAGTATCAATAAGAAAGGCCTGTTAATAGTATTATCATAAAATGTGCCTACCTTCTTTCCTAGTAAACAGATTTCTAAAAGGCAATTATATTTTTACCACAGTATTTGGGAAACTACTGTTTATGATAAAAACTGTTGACTTTTTTTTTACATATCAGTAAAAGTGGTATATACATTCCAAATGTACATCAGTAAAAGGTTGTATATACATATAATAGCACAAAACGAAGCCTTAAAAGAGGAAATTGTCTAGTGTGTGGCAAGTACCATACTATCTGGTCATTGATATTGTTTTCATTGGTCTTACAGTCAAATGAATTAATTCAAATAATCACCCACCAACCTTTGTAATTATACACTGTGAAATGTTTGTCAAGGGGAAATGTAAGGAGCTATACACATAAAAACAAAGTTGCAAAGAAGTATGTATAGCATTATTTAATTAAATACAACACTCACAAGTGATAATTGTCAATATGCACAGAAAATCTAAAACAACAATTATAATGGGAAAAGAGTTCTAAGAAGATGGTTATTTTTGAATGGTCTGCACTTTTTTCTCTGTCAACTGTAGAAATTCAATTGTAGAAAATTATTCAGTTGTAGAATTCAATTATATTAGTAGAAATGAATTTATGAAACTGTTGAAAAAATTTAACATTTCAACAGGTAATTAAGAAAATAGTTTACATTATTTAAAAATCAATATTTACAAACTCTTTGTTTTCTATTTTAAAGCAATTATTTGCGAGTTCAATAACACTTGAGCATTGATTTGCAGCTGCACTGGCTCAGCAGAAATTAGAGTGATCTGCTTGTTTTCCCCAACATGAGGAATTTCCATAAATAGAGAAAACAGAGGAGTTAGTGACTTGCCCAATGATTAGAGTTTATTTCCAGAAAATTAGAAATGTTTTGTCTCCAGACCAGGCATCAAAAGAATAGATCAGGTGGCTTCCAGCCCTCAGCCTGTTTTCATAGGGACTTCCAACTAAGAATGGATGCTATGTTTCAAAAGTCTGAAAAGATCAGAAGAAAAAGATTTTTTCACATAAAACTTATATGAAATTTAAATTTCAGTGGCCATAAATAAGAGTTTTGATGAGGAGGCATTTAGTATATTCACAATTTTGTGCTATCATCAGCTTTCTGGTTTCAAAACTTTTTAATCACCCCAGAGAATACTCCATCCTCCTTTCCTTTCCTCATCTGACAACCACCAATCTACTTTATATCTCTAATAATACTTATAAATAATAATTTATTAATATAAATCAAATTTTGGGATATTAACATGAATTAAGGTCAGTATATTTATATAGATATTTATATACACATATGTCAAGCCATATACATACACTATTTTTTTTAAAGTATAGCATTATTTAAATTTAAAATCTGATGTTGTTGTTTCAGTAGAAAATATTTTAACATTTGTTCCTCAAACTTCTCATTAACATGAATCTTTCTTTGGGGATTAAGTCATTTAGTTATGTTCTTTTTTTTTATTAAAGATTTCATTCATTTATTTGAGATCATTTGAGAGAGATCACAACTAGGCGGAGAGGTAGGCAGAGAGAGAGGGGAAAGCAGTCTCCCCACTGAGCAGAGAGCCTGATGTGGGGCTCGATCCTAGGACCCTGAGATCATGACCTGAGCCGAAGGTAGAGGCTTTACCCACTGAGCCACCCAGGTGCCCCTAGTTATGTTCTTCTATAGATATTTAATACTTGAGTCCTATCTTTGTGGTTTTTCAGTTAGTGTGAAAATAAAATTGTAGTCACTATATCTGCTTACTGAATTTGAAGTCCAATAGAATTAGAATTTAAGTATAGAAAAATTTACATGGGATATTAAACTACTGCTTGGTAGGTGAGGATTATTTAAGATAAATATACCATAGACGAGAACTATGTACCAAAAATGGTACACAGGAAGAATGGTACCCAGGAAGAAATATGTACACAGAGTTCAAAATACATTGTCCAAAAAAAAAAAAAAAAAAGCAGGCTGCAGCTTTAGGAGCCCAAAATAAATCTATGAAGGATAAATTATATTCCAGAATGTTCCCAGTAAACATAAATGATGCTAGAAATTCATTAGCTGTCAATACTAAGATTTAATATGTCTTCTTGGTGAAGGTATTTAGATAATATATTCATGATACTAGTGCTATTAAAGTAAATATACATTTGTTTGTTTACAGATTTCAAAATAAACCTTCAGATACAGTCCAGGCTTACCTCTTGTTGCATGCAGAGCCTAGCAAGACTGTAATGTGTAGACAGTAGATAACATAGAATGCACTCTTAGAATCTAATTTTTATGTATGTGACCTATCACAGGACCCCCATTGTTTTTTGTTGTCCTTGTGTTTGTTGTCGGTGAAGGTATTGGAATATAGGTCAAGTCTTTTGGCATGTTCTTGGAATCAGTAATAAAAAGGCCTCTCTTGACACTAGGGATGCTGCTTTGATCTTTTGCTTCCCGACATTGGAGAGGGTAATGTTCCAAACTGGTCAGTTTCTTGGTCTGTTGTTAAGTAAAATGGAGCTGAGGTAGCCCAAATATGTATCTATTTCTAGTTTTCTCTGATATTTTTGTTTTGGCTATTTCTTTAACTTTGTCCAAATTTGCTATGAACTTTTTAAAAAGTTTTTTTTTCCAGCTTTATTGACATATTATTGACAAATAATGTGTAAATTTAAGATGTACAGTGTGATGATTTGATGCAAGAATCTATTGTGAATGATCATGATGGTAAGGTTAGTTACACCTCCATCACCTCATATAAGTATGTTGAAAGGTCTTCTATGGGCCTGGGTAAAGGTGGAACTGACCATTTAGCATGCTGACCTACCCAGCCTTCTTTCTGTCTCTCTATCTCTCTGTCTGTCTCTGTCTTACTTTTCTCTCTTCTGTCTTTGACCCTGCCTAGTGGGGCCTTTGTAGTGCGTTCTTTCCAGTGCCTGAGCTACAACAAACCCAGTGAGTTTGATTTTTTTTTTTGATTCCACATATAAATGAGATTGTACAGTATTTGCCTTTCTCTGACTTATTTCACTTATCATAATGCCCTCAAGGTCTATCTATGTCGTCACAAGTGGCTGAAAGATATCCCAGTATATTACCATACACACACACACACAGACTCATATGTGTGTAAATTTCTTTTCCATTCATCTGTCCCTGGATACTTAGGTGGTTTTCATGTCTCGGCTAATTTAAGTAATGCTGCAATTAACATGGGGGTGGTGATATCTTTTTAATATAGTGATTTCATTTCCTTCAGATACATGCCCAGAAGTGGAATTGTTGGATCATATGGCAATTCTATATTTTATTTATTTATTTATTTATTTATTTATTTATTTATTTATTTATTTATTTTTGAGGCACCTCCATACTGTTTTCCAGAGTGACTGAACAATTTACATTGCCATCAACAGTGACCAAAGTTTCCATTTTTCCACATGCTAGCCGAGATTTATCTCTTAATTTTTTGTCAGTAGCCATTCTAATAGATGTGAAATGATATCTTAATGTGATTTGATTCGCCTTTCCCCTATGGTAGTGATGCTGAGCACCTTTTTGTATATATCTGGGCTATTTCCCTGTCTTCTTTGGAAGACATAGATTCAGGTCCTTTGCCCATATTTTAACTGGGTTATTTGTTTTCCTTTTTTTTTTTTTCTATTCAGTTCTATGAGTTCGTTATATATTTTAGATATTAACTCCTTATCACATATATAATTTGCAAATATTTTCTCCCATTCCTTACATTGTCTTTTAATTTTGTTGATTGGTTCTTTTGTTGTGAAGTAGCTTTTTTGTTTGATGTAGTCCTACGTGTTTATTTTTCATTGTGTTGCTAGTGCCTTTTATGTCATATCCAAAATATTGCATGGACCAAAGACAATCTTATTTTTTATTTATATTCACTTAAAGCCTATATGTCTTCATGACACTTCCCTCTGGATTCTTTTAAGATTTCTCCTTGCTTTGGCTTTATGAATATTGAATATGATAAACTTAGTTACAAATATTTTTGGCATTTATCCTGCTTGGTATTCTCTGAAACACCCGAATCTGAAATTCAGTGTCTCATCATTAATTTTGGAAAAATTCTTAGCTGTTATTACCTCAAATATTTCTTCTGCTTCTCTTTCTTATACTTTTAGTACTACAAATGTATGTATGTTATACATGATTTTGGGATTTTTTTTTTTATGATTTTTTTTTTTTAAATCTTGGCATTTCTATTCAAGTTTCTGTTGTCCTGTCTTCAAGCTCACTGATTGTTTTCTTGGTCATATGTAGTCTGTTAAAGTGCCTATCAAAGGCATTGTCTACTTCTGTTTCAGTTTTTTATTTCTAGTATCTTCTTTTAATTCTCTTTAGAATTTCCATATCTCTACTCTTTTACCCATCTGCTCTTGCAAATTGTTTACTGTTTTCATTAGAGTCCTTAACATATAAGCAATAGTTATTTTAAATTCTTTGTCAGATAATCCCAAAATGTGATCATAGCTGAATCTGGTTCTAATGCTTGCTTTTTTTGCTTCTGACTATGTTTTTTCTTGCATTTTGGTATATCTTGTGATCTTTTCTTGAAAGCCAAACATGATGTATCAGATAAAAGGCATTGAATAAAATAGGCCTTTAGTGTGAGGTTTTATGTTAATCTAGTCAAGAGCTGAAAACTCTTCACTGTTTGCTACAGCAAAGATGTCAAAGGCTTCAAATTTTAGAGCTGTTTTTTTCCCCCTCTGTTTTCTTTGGGCTTTCCTATGAACTTCTCCACAGATAGAGTGAATTTTGCAGTCATTTCAGCTGCCATTGCTTTTATTATGCTGAGCTCTGTTGTGGTGGTAAAGTGTGAAGGAGGGAGGTATCCTATCCTTTTATGATTAAAATTTAGACTTTTAGTGGTCCCCTTTGCCTGAGGTGTGCCTTTCACAGAGGTTTCTTAGATTGTTTTCCTCTGTGGGTGAGACAGGAAGACTAGAGGGGTCTGGAATGGGAGGAATTCCCTTATCTCAGCTGATAGAAGGCTCTGCTAAAATCTTTTGCTCTGGAGAGTAGATTTTTGTTTTGGAGAATATTACAGATATATTTCATAATGTTTACATTATCCTTAGCCCTGCCATACCCAGAAGGACATCTTTCTTCACTCTTAATCATGAGAATGTAATAGGGTTTTTAGCAATGAAACCTATAAAAGTGTGGGGCCCCCTGCAGAGACTGTTACCTCTGGGATTTCTTTACTGTCAAGCTAGTCCACACCTAACCTCCAACAATTAATCAAAATTACCATTTACATGTTTCTTCCAGCTTATGGCTTCAGTGACTTCTGATCAAGGTAAACTGTTCATGACTGTGATTCTGGATTCATTTGTCTCTCCAGATTACAGGAAGGGATCTTCCCTGCAACCTCAGTACTCTGATGAGCACAAAGTAAGTTACCAATTTTCAGTTTGTTCAGTGATTCCTTATTTTATTATAATTTTATTTTATTTTTTTGGATTGTGTTCTCATTAGAGTCGACATAGGAAATCTGTCTCTTATACTTTCAGTTACATGTCTTTGGAATGAATATCCTGATGAAGGAAGTTCCAAAATACTGAGTGGCTAAAATAGAACTTTGAGTATGCACATACACAAAAAAACAATAAACCCTGAATAATGCTGGTTTTATTGCTAAAATGGTTTACTAATGTCCTAGAATAATATGCAACAAATTTTTTTTTTCATTCACTGATTTCATTACACTTACGGCATATGCTGGAATCACCAATAATGTGCACATATGCATCACATTCTAATTAATAGTGTGGTACCATGTGGGTTATGTATTCTGCAACAGTTACTTATGCTTTACATAATATTTTTATTCTATCACATATGTGTATTTTGAGCTATTATAATGTTCATAGCAATGAGTGGAAACAAGATCACATGACAACTGAAATAACTCAAAATAAAGCACAAAATATTCGTACAAGGAACAGGGCAAGTTGCTACAATAAGAATAGCAGAGGCAATGGATACTATAATCCAGACAAAAGTTCGGGAGCTATTGAATCTTAATAGAAGAGTTAAGAATTAATAAAAATCTTAAAAAACTAGATAGATAAAAAAGACCAGTGATAAAATAACATTTTTTTCTCAGATTTGAAAGCAGGAGACAAAGCCCAACAGCTTTGGTATGAAGTACAAATAGGATACTCCTAACTTGTTAAATCTCATACCACTTGTTTCTTATTATACTGCAATTATCTTTATTTAGCAAAATTTAAAAGGATGAATATGAAACAGTGGATATAAGAAATATTTGAAAAAATGCCCCTCTTATTGTTTGTATTAAAATGTTTCTGAAAAAAAAATAAAAAAAATAAAATGTGTTTCTGCAAATATTCCACATGTCTATTGATTCACATATCTACACATATCCTGATGGATTTTGTTGAAATAAAAATTGTTGTTCTCAATTGGCTATGACAACAAGAAGAGAGCAAAAATGATGATTTGAGAGATGTACAGATGATAGAATCTACAGTACATAAATAATTATTTAAAAATAATAAACACGCACAAGGACAAAAATGCATAGACAACTAGAATGCACTAAAATTGGATATTCTTTTAATATTTAAAATTACCTTACTATTAGAGTAGATAAAAATTGTAATTCCTTTTTTAGAAGATATATTTTTTTATTTTGGAGAGAAAGAGCATACATGAGGAGGCAGAGGAAGAGGAAGACAGAGAATCTCAAGCAGACTTCCCATTGAGTACAGAGCCCTATTTGGGACTTGATCTCTTGACCCTGAGATCTTGACCTGAGCAAAAAGTAAGAGTTGGCACTTAACTAACTGAACCATCCAGGTCCCCACAAAATTATAATTGATATAGTATTTTATATCATACACATATTAATATAGAATTATGTGCCTATTAATTAGTCTAGACAAGAGAGTTTTAGTTAACAGATTTTATAATGATGATCTTTCTACTCAAAGAATCTATTTTCTAAACATTTTTGTAATATTTCTGGATGTTCTGTTTACATTTAATGAAATTGTCCGGTTGCATTTGACTAATCATGAAGTATATTGGTAATATAGTCAAAACACTTATTTGATATAAATAAGAAATAGTATGTATAATATAACCAAAATATATATTTCCAAGTATAATCCCCATTTATATTTTTGTCTTTTGTTCATGTGAGAATCCATTAAACTTCTAGCACCTAGCTCCTTCATATAATTAACTCTCCTTTTAGACTTAATGTTTTCTAATAATGATAATAGCTTTTAATTCACAGTTTCTTAAATATTATTGTGATTATTAAATTGAGATAATAAAGAAATATTTTAATTCAAAATTAATTATATTTTATAAATATTTTTATAAATATCAGCCATTAGAACAGAAAAATATGGAATTAAAGAATGGGTTTATAAAATACAGAAAACTTCAGAATTGCATTGTCATTCTATCTCTGTTTACATTTGATTATATATTTTGTATCCAAGTTTATTTTTTAATGTTCTTCCTTAACTTCTTATTTTGGAACAATTTTAGATTTACAAAAAAGTTGTAAAGATAGTATGGAAAGATCTCTTATATGTTTCACCCAACTTTCCCTGATATTATTGTTTTACATAATCATGGTTTATTTATCGAAATCAATAAACTAACATTGTTACAATTCTATTAGCTAAGCTAAAGATTATATTGAAATTTGCCAAGTATTTTTTATTAGTTTTGGTTTTATTCCTTCCTCCCCAATAATGTCCTTTTACTGTGCTAAGATTCAATAAATCTTGAATATCACATTGCATTTAGTTTTCATGTCACCTTAATGTTTCATTTCTTCATCTTTTCTTAATTTTCATAACTTTGACACTTTTGAAGAGCTGGTAGTTGAGCATTTTGTAGAATGTCCCTTGATTTGGCTTTGTGTAATGATTTCTCATTATGAGAGTGGGGTTATGGGTTTTGGGGAGAATACAAGGTGAGTGAAGTGCCTTCTCACTGTATTATGTTAAGTAATACCTGATATTAATAAGACATTATTGGAGTCCAACACTAATTTTGGAAATTTCTTGGTTATTATTTCTTTCAATATTTCTTTCTTTCAATTCTTTCTATTTTCTCATTCCAAGATTCCAATTACATATATATTAATCCTTTTCGTAGTGTGTCACAGATCCTGGATAGTGTGGGGATTTTGTTTTACTTTTGTTTGCTTGTTTTTGTTGTTTGTTTTTTTACCTTTTTTCTACTTGCATTGTGTTTGGAGGAATTTCTATTGACCTATCTTCAAATTCATTGATTTTTTCTTTAACAATATTAACTCTACTTAATATTAACTCTAATATTAACTTAATATTAACTCTACTTAATATTAACTCTACTGATAATTCCATTGCTATATACTTTTGTTAGTGTTTTATTTTTATTGTTTATTGTTATTTCTAATGTTCTGATTTTATTCTTTCTCAGAGTTTTCACATCTCTGCTAACATTATTCATCTAATACTGCATTACTTAACTGATATTGCCTTTGAAGTCTTTCTTAGATATCCAAGGGCAGAGTAACATTTGAGCTCTCAACATTTAACGCACTTCTGTTGAAGTAATTATGTCGTAATGAACAGCTCTAGGAACTAGAGCTACTTAGGGGCAAGAAATTGGTCTTTTCTTTATTTTTAATTACTAGAAATTAACACAATGGCTAGTATAAATATTTGTTGAATTAATGAAGGTTGATCCAACATTTTTATATAGACCTTAAAATATCATTATTGACACCCTATATTACTACACTATATTAAGTATAATAAGTATATAGTGAGTGCCTAGTACACTTACTGGGACATAGTAGGGACTCACAAGGTAAATTAATCAATGAATGGCTGTGTTTATTACTAAATATCTTTTTCTTACTTCATTTCAAAAACTGAAATTACTGGGATGCCTGGGTGGCTCAGTGGGTTAAAGCCTCTACCTTTGGCTCGGGTCATGATCTCAGGGTCCTGGGAATGAGCTGCGCATCGGGCTCTCTGTTCAGCAAGGAGCCTGCTTCCCCCTGTCTTTCTGTCTGCCTCTGCCTACTTGTAATCTCCTTTTCTCTGTCAAATAAGTAAATAAAATCTAAAAATCAAAAACAAACAAAAAAACTGTGAAATTACTAATAAGTAACTCTAGAAGATATCCCCCAATTCTAAGTTCCTTAGATTCATCTCTGAGTCATATTTTTTACTTTAACATTTCAATGTTTACTTTCCTTTTCTAAATTGGAGATTTATTGTGAGCACAAATTTTATAATAATCCTGAGTCATTTCTGTGTTAAAATGGAAATCTTGCCACTTTATCACCAAAAGATTACAATAAAAATGAACTCAAATCAAGTATCTGATTGCTTTTGCAAATATTGTGCCCTCTGCAGAGTGCATCTTCTGAGAGAACACATAAACAGTAAAAAGCATATGAGGTACTGTTTAATATAATTCACACTAAACATATTCAATATGTGAAGATGTTTTGCAAAGCTTAGCATAATTGTTGTGTTAGATGTATGAAATACACCTTTATCCCTGCATCTTTAATAATGTAAAATTTGAGTTTGTTTGGGTATAAAAATGTGCTTGTGTTCTTGGAGTCCTCTGAGATACTTATTTTATGATGGTTTGGTAATTGCTGTCAGGACTTTTCTTGATAATGATTAATAATTAGAATCTCATCTACTACTTCTCTTTCCAAAAACCTTTATCAACATTAACACTTTTGACCTTTTTAATTGCATGGATTAAAGCTAGAAATAGGTGGTTATTAATGTTCTGTACTTGCATGCCTGGAGCTTGAAATAATGTTTGCTTTCTCAATAACATTCAGCAAGTTTACATTTCCCTTAGTAAATGTGACTTTAAAGGTGGCTTCATAGTGGGTATTAATTTGGTATTCATAAACCTTTCGGCTACACTTAGCAGTTTCTTAGTGTTTGCTAAATCTTTCTTGATGCATCCACGTCATTCTAATTAGAGATTTTAACTGGGCTGCACAAATATACACACTATTTATTATAGAAAGGAAGAAAAATTATTCATAAAATTGTCTGCTTTTGCTTCTTTTTATAAAAAGTTTAAAATGGAGGCTTTTGGACTTATCATTCAAATCTGCCAGGGAATGACAATGATATTGAGAATGCAGAGCTATACTGTAGAATTAAAGGTACCTTTGATACACACCCTCCCAATTAAGCAGGTCACTTATTTTTCATTTCTGGAAAGAATGAAAAATAACATGGTCTGAGAAAAATTTGTATTGACATATATGCAGAAAGGAAAAACATTACTTAGGGAAAATGGATTTTGCACAATAATATAACTATGAATAAAAATGTAACAACTTATAGGTACCATTTATGCATATTGTATGCTTGTATTATGCATAAATAAATAATAACACATTTATACATGCATATATACACATAGCTATGCATTCATCATATATAAATATATTTACATACATAGTGATTACAATATCAACTCTATATTAAAATGTTTAACATATTATCCTATATCTACTTGTCTACTTGTACTACAAATCTGAGAACAAATTGAAACTTCTTTCACATGTTTTTCTAACTATTATGTTAGGACTAGCAGCTGGAAGTTAAACCCAGTTTTACCTTTTATGGTTTTATCTTGACATACTTCAAATAAAATGAGGGTAGATTAGTGAGAAACTTGGCAGACATGAGAGAAAAAAATCTTATTTTTTATACATCCAAAACTTATTTGAACTTAATCATTTTAATACTGACATGAACAGCTGTGATAGTGCTCATGATTTGATAATGAGAGTTGTGTGTCTATAAGGCAGTTTCCAGAAAACTAATGCATTATAGACTAAAGGTAATTGTGTGTGGATGTGCACATGTACACACACAGGACCTGAAAGAATTTTCATAATCAAATTTTCACTTTCTACAGTAGACTTTTTGTTGTGATGGGATTCAGGGCAGGCTTTCCTCCAATATGCCATTTTGTCGTATTGGTTATTTTGAACTAAATTTAACAAAGAAACAGCCAATGCAAGGACACTCTGGACAATACTCTACCTCCCTGAAAGCAGAAAATGTATCTCCCATGTGAAAGATACCTTTTCTGTACCAGGCGGAAATGAGGTATCCTTATCAACAGAGATAGGAATTCCAGACCCAGAAGGCTGTATAAACAAACCTTGTTACTTCTTTAGTAATTCAGTATCCCAAGCCCAATCTTCTCTGTCTTATCAATACTTCACAAATCTATTGTGTTTTTGTCCTAAAGGTATAAAAGCTGCCTGTTTTGGTCACTTTGAGTTTCAAAATTTTTTGAGCTCCTGTACATACAAAATAATTTTTCCCTTTAATGTGTCTTATGTCAATTTAACTATTAGGCCAACCAAAGAATCTAGAAGGAAAAAAGGAAAGCCTTTTAGCCTGTACAATTGAAACTACTTTATAAAGGATACAGGAATATGTTGTATCTTTTACAGATTACTATAAAAAAGTCCAGAGTAAAAATTGTTTAGTTTGATAATTTGTACTTGTTTTGTAGTGTTCATATATTAGAATGTATTATAGAGGGGCACCTTGGTGGCTCAGTGGGTTAAACCTCTGCCTTCGGCGAAGGCCATGATCTAAGAGTCCTGGGATCCAGCCCTGCACTGGGCTCTCTGCTCAGCAGAGAGCCTGCTTCCCCCTCTCCCTGTCTGCCTCTCTGCCTACTTGTGCTCTCTATCTCTCTGTCAAATAAATAAATAAAATCTTAAAAAAAAGAATGTATTATAGATATATTTATTTGCTTTTGCTTTACAACATATGAAATTTAAAAATATTAAGTTTTTCTTTAAATTTGAAAAGACTAAGCTATATAGAATTTATGTGACTTGCCCAAGATGACATATACATTAGTGGAAGAATTGATGAAAGGTGCCTCTTAATACTTACATAAATTTTGTTAATCTCTGAACCTTATAAGTTGATCACTGAATCATGAGTCATGTATTATTTTTTATATTTCTCAGAAACTTCTTGTATACAAATCCAAGAACAACATAACCTATGAGACATAGAAGATACTCAGTAACTAGCCACCAAAAAGGATTGAATAAAAATGTAGGTCTTTTAATTTTTTAACATCATGAAATTGGATGTAAAAGTAATCTTCAAAATAAGTTAAAATAAAAAATAGACATAAAACAGAATACATTTATTTTCTAATGAATTGTCCTGACTATACCAGCTTCAAGTTGATTAATATTTTTTTAGAATATTGTTATTCTTATACCTATATCTTAATGGGGAAGTCCATTGAAACACTTTTGTGACAATCTGGACTATATAACAGAAAATGTTAATATAGGAAGCTGAAGGTATGTTAATTCTTAGATATTTTGGTTGAAACTTAGTGTAAATTGCAAGAATAAATAATATACTCTGAATGAGTAGAAGCATACTGAAAAATTTACTAATTGTTATTGTTGCTTTGAGACCTCAGGTGCTTCCTGGGTTTAATACGAAGCTGATCCCTATATGTGGAGGTTGGGGGAGATAGAAGAAAGATGCAGACAGTCCAGGCTGGTAGGTAGCAGGTTTAATAAGCAAGGGAACTTACTTATAAGAATTGTCTTTGGATGGCTGCAAGATGAGTAATTCCTGTACCTGCCCCCCAGAATCTTAAAAGTTTATTTAAAGGCCTTCACTGGGTTTATTCATGTACAGAGAGACTCACCACCACATCACTATATCAAGGCTGTATCCTTGCCTCTCAGGGCAGCTTCTGGGAGCAGAGGACATAGGCAGAGCAGACATTCAAAGGACAGGGGAGGCACCAAGGGGTTGCCAATTTCTGGATCCAGCTCAAGGGCCAACCAATGGTCACATCTTCTTCAAGACCTCCCCTAACACCAATATTAAATGAAAGCAGATATGTTTAAAAGACTTTAAAGGAATCAATGGGCAGATTCTTCTAATCAGAACCATTTTGAAGATTAACTAAAATTTTCATTAATCACTATAAGAATTAGGGTTTGTGAAATGAAGCAAATATTTATAAAGTGAAAAGAAAATATTGGAAGAGGCAATTGCCAAGAGAGTTCCAAAATTAGTGTCAGACTCCAAAAATAAATCACGTGGATTTTTAAGTGGTATGAATACATTAGTTAGCTTTCCTTAGTTATGCTGCAATATAGGTCCCAAATTATAACAATATCAAGTTTATTTCTTGCTCCTTTTATGTATTGGTATGGGTCAGATTTGGCTCTGTTTATGGAGTCTTCATTTAGGGTCCAGACTGAAAGAAAAACCTTAATCTTCTTTGTGGAACTTTAGTTCCGAAATGGATTATGTCCCTTCTATGCATGTTTATTTTTCTGAAGCAAGTCATATAGCCCTTCCTAAAGTCATTGTGGTGAGAAGTGTACTTCTTCAATAGGGGAGACTCTAAGAATAGAACTGAATACAGGCATGGGTATTTGGAACAAATTTGACAATATATTGCAGGAAATAAAAAAAATATTTTCAAAAGTTCTCAAATACAAGAATAGATACTTGATTCTATATGTAATATTGCCAAATGTTACATTTAATTGTGGATTCTTTAAGGATCCCATGTTATCTATAAGACTAAGGAAGCCAATTTGGAAAGGGTAAATGGTTGTGTTCCCATTGAAGATCATGTATATAAGCCATAGAAAAATCTATAATATTTGGAGTTCAGACAGTTTAGGAACTTTAGTCTTAGGAAATACATTGGGGTGGGGGAGATTATGTCTCATTGTCAAGTGTGATAAATTTGTTGGGCCACTTCCAAGAACATACAGGGCATGGCTAACCATGGAATTAAGTGGCTGAAACCCATAAATCAAGAACACATGTTGACTCTACACAGAAAAGCTAGTGAGTGAGAAATGAGGGTTTATATTTTCCTAAGAGATCTGAGTAAAGGGATATATGGTAGCTATATATAAGGAGGTATACCCTGAAGAAACACCCAATTATGACCTCAGGATTAATTATTTGAATTGGATATTAAATGAATCTCTGGAAATTCTGCCTCTTTATTCCATATTTCAGCGATATTTATTGATACTACAAACCATGAGAGAGAGAAGCTGCTACTATTAAGAATTGGGGTACTGTATCAAATGGTGAGAAAAGTAGCAGGTAAATTACTCTAAGAAATTTTCCAACAAAATTCCACTAACCACAATATATCTTGAAGCATTGATGTCTTAAGATGGTCTTAGTAACTAAATGAATTTGAAGGAAAGGGGAAAGGACTAATTCCAAGTGATCAATTAGTGGTGTATTTAATTATTTTATATTATTTAATTTATCAATCCATTTTATGTTCTTGTTTTAATGAAAAGATATTAGTTTATGAGATATAGATGCCTACCTAACATGGTGTCTGTTATCTAATATTTGTTCTGCCATGTTGGAAGGAAAAAGAATGTTTCAAACAAATAAATAGGTTGATAAATAAGTGTGCATGCATACACATACATATATGAATGTATGTACACTGAATTACTTAAATTCTCAATCTTGGTCTCTTATGTAAAACTGAGATATTATCTCTGTATTGGCTGAGACTCTTTCAGGTCCAAGTCAAAGAAAGCTGAATTAATTAGGAAACCCATTAAGTGTAAGATGCAACTGGAGTTCAAGCCATGTTGTCAAATTTCTGTTACTCATTTCATTCATATTCTTTCTCCTCTATGTAGATTTCATTCTCTAATTATGCTCTTTAGATGCAGTAAGAGAGTTAATTTCATATGATCCAAATTCAAATGCAATCTACGTTGTAATATATGGGAATGAGAGGGTCTATCTATCCAACCCTGGGAGGAAAACACATAATTGGCTTGGCTTTAGTCAAATGTTCTTCTTTGTTTCTATGAAACAATTTTGTGACCATAGGGATAATGTGTCCCTTTTGAGAGTGATAGAGATGATCATTGACACATCATCTTAGACCATATGGAGTTCAGGAAGGCTGATTCCCTAAAGGAATGGATATCGACCAAGAAACATATGTCCGCTAAAATTATGTATGGCAGTGACATGAAAATGCATCTCAAATGATTAAAAGTTAACAGAGCTTTTCCAAATAAAAGAAAAATGTGAGAGCTTCTAAACAGGTATTGTGGCATGAATATTTCTACATAATTAGAAATTTATTTTCAGCTCTAATCTCTATTCCAATTGGAATAGAGCTATTCTGTTCCAATTGGAATAGAGCTATTCTCAGCTCTATTCCATATCTATTCTCCTCCCTAAAAGATAATATGGAAAAACACTATTTATTACTTCCACACACAAAACATAATCACAGATTAGTGAGAAACACACAGACAAGAGAAAAAACTACTAGAGCACAAAACAAATAGAAGAGGAAACGACTGTCTGGTACATAGTAAAATACACTAGACAGATATTTGTTCCAGAGGAAGGAAATAAAAGCATCTAGTCAATTGATAGAGATTTTTTTAAATTTAGAATTTCATCTTTCCCTAGTTATAGAGTCTAATTTTCTTGAATTAATATTGAGTGTTATGATTTGAGGAATCATAGAGCTGTGTGGATGAAAAGGAGATCTGAGGGGCGCCTGGGTGGCTCAGTGGGTTAAAGCCTCTGCCTTCGGCTCGGGTTATGATCTCGGGGTCCTGGGATCGAGCCCCACATCGGGCTCCCTGCTCAGCAGGGAGCCTGCTTCCCCCTCTCTCTCTGCCTGCCTCTCTTCCTACTTGTGATCTCTCTGTCTCTGTCAAATAAATAAATAAAATCTTAAAAAAAAAAAAA
>CM053604.1:38717593-38740537 GCA_028646535.1 Procyon lotor
ATAATAATTAGGTACTTTTAATCTGAAAATTCTAATTGTCTGGCTAAAGGCATCTTTCTTCTATTATTGTTTTTTTTATTATTATTATCTTCTCCACTCATTCACTTTTTTAGTGTTTTGTTTTTTCCAGAACTTCTACTAAAGGGATATTAAAATGTCTGAAAATATAGTCCTGAGAAAATAAACATCCTATCAAGATAGAATTCTTTCCACAAAACAGGGTAAAGAAAAGCAGTTTTATTACAAAATGGTACATATCCATTGTGCCATGCACATTGTAGGCAGTCTGCAAAAGAGACTACAAAGTCTAGACAGAATTTCACAGGCATTAGTTAGAGAGAACAGAAGAAAGAACAATGTAAACGCTTCTTATCTCCTTGTGATAGTCTCCTGGATCTCCTGAGGGACTCTTGAATTTATTTCAGAAAGTGTATTTACATTTCTATTGAGTCAGAAAGCCCTTAAAAACAATAGACCAGGCCTACTATCAAGTCTATTATACTTCCAAGGAGACATACCAAAGGGGAGATGATAAAATGCCATAATTTTACCCTTACAATATGGATGCTAGCTAAGATTTACCAAGCAATTAATTTTGTCAAATACCTTTTTAAGGACTTTGCATATATTAACTGTGGAGTCCCACAATATTTCTAAGAAATAGCTATTATATTAGTACTACTACTACTATTAGTATTCTAAAAGTGAGAACGAAGCAGAGAGGCTTTTTAAAAAATTACTTGTCAAAGTTCATGCAGATATTAAGAAAAACCAGGATTTAAATTCCTGATAGTCTCAATCCAAAGTTCACACTATCATTCCACTAACTACTTCTTCATATATTTTTTCTCTCTTTTTCTTCTCTGATAATTATATTCTGTCTTCCTAAATCTTACTTAGCCCACTCTTCCAGCTCAATAATTTGCTCTTCAGTTGAGTCCATTCTGCATTTTTGTTCTTTAATTTGACTTTTACCCCTACTATCTAGATTCTTTTTATTAAAACCAATCTACATAGTTATTTTACATTTTATAAAATATTCTAAAATCTCTCTGAAGATATTAGTTATTCTAAAACTTCTATTTTCTCTTGGTTAAGAGTTTTATTATATTTTATTTTTGCTGCTTCTCTTTCTTGGTATTGTTTCTTACACGTTTCAGTGAGTCTTGATAATAGGCATATACTTGAATTTTCTGACTACTCAAATGATTCTGAAGTATGATGTTCAATGGGATATACTGATAGTTTACCTTTGAAGGATGGTGGCGCTCTGTCATCCATTGGCTTATCGTTGTTGTTGTTACCTCTTTGGTCCAAACATCTGTTCTTTCTATTTTACAGTAAATCCCACTTCCTCCAGCTGTCTAACAAAGGATGTATTGGGAAGAGGCACTGATGGATCAGTTGCTCAAAATTGTATCTGTCTGGTATTTGCCTCAGGACACCTTGTTTTTCCTCATCTAAATGTAAGTCTTGTCCCCTACTCCTCCCCTGTGTCCATCTCATCTTTCCCACTTTTACATTCACAACAATCTTCTTCTGATCACTTCTGGGATTCTACTGATGGTGACTCCAACCATCTTATTACTTTTTAAATCTTCCAGTGATTCCTCAACCTACCCACATTGGTAGGGGTGACCTTCTTTACTCAGCAGGACAATGCAAATACTGATTTATACAGAAACACCCTCTTAGGCACAACCAGAAATAATGTTTACCAGCTATATGGGCATCCTTTAGCCTGGTCATTTTTGACACATAAAATTGATGTTCACACATATGTATGTATTTATAATATATTTATATGCATATCTGTATTATGTTATATTCTGATTTGAGGCCAGAGTGGGTGAAACAAACTGAGCTTCTTCTACCATCTTGATTTAATATGCTGGTAAAAGGATTTGTTTAGACAGAAATTTAAAAAAATTCCAAAGTTGCAAATAGATGCTAATAAAATTTTTCCTGAAAGCACTTTACATTATTAATGAGCCAAGATTTTGCTGTCCATATATGGTTTTTAAGTAAGTGATACCCATTACAAAATGCTGCCTCTATAGGGCATATCCTAGTGTCCAATATAGGGATGTTTTTTGGCTGAAAAAAAAAAAAAAAACCCAGAAACTTTCTGTGTGTTAAAAAGAAGCAACATTTTTTAGGGGCACCTGAGTGGCTCAGTGGGTTAAAGCCTCTGCCTTTGGCTCAGGTCATGATCTCAGGGTCCTAGGATTGCCCTGCATCTGGCTCTCTGCTCGGCAGGGAGCCTGCTTCTCCCTCTCTCTCTGCCTGCCTCTCTGCCTACTTGTGATAGTCACCTTTTCCCTTTGTCAAATAAATAAATAAAATCTTAAAAAAAAAAAAGAAGCCACATTTTTTATATGATGCTTACATTAAAAGAAATTATGCCAAACATGCAAATTATTTATTAGGAATTTATATTTAATGAAGAAGTAAATAAAAAAGAAATTGTCAGAAATGACCTATTTTGATGTTTTTAAGAAAATCCCTTTTTTAAGATACTAAGTACGGACTGTGAAGTATGTTTCATACACATTTCTTTTGACTTCAGTTTATTTTTTTAAATGAAGACCTATGCATGTTTGATATACAAAGATAATTTATTTTTACAAAGATAATTTTTAAAGTCTTCTAAACTAGGTGCAGTGGTAGCTACAGGATGAAAGTGTGTTTAGGACCCTACTATTGAAAAAGAAAAGTCTTAATTCCAAGCTAATGAACTTAATTTTTATTTAAAATGAAATGAGCAGTCATTGAAGGATTCTGATGAATGCTGTTATTACAGCGATGTTAAGAAAATGAATATGATGGTAGAGAGAATGGTATTTGGAAGGAAAGGGGACAGAAAAGAGCTTGCAGTTAAAAACAAATTGCAAAAGGAGTGAGATAATTAAAGTTCAAACAGAAGTATGGAAATGTAGTACTAGAAAATAATAAATATCATTGAAGTTAAATACCTCGGTCTTTTTATGATGAAAATTAGATTTAGAGATGCAAAGTGACTCCCTTAAGGAAATATAGTTCATTTAAAGGTTAATCTAAGAATTGAACACAGTCTTTTTTACTGACAACCCAGAGTTCTGTCACTTCTTTTTAATATCAAATTTTTATTAATCGTAAAGTTTGTCATAAATACACTCGATGAAGCGTTCAATACAATTCTGATGCATCATATTAAAAAATACTTATAGCCTCCATTTTAAATTAATATTCAAAAGAAACTTTATAACTTATATACGCATTTATTTTGCAAGGAACTTTCATTTGGAGGAATGGAAATAGACTCCACGAAGCATTTCTGCCAAATTATAATCTCTATGTTTTTTGTTTTTTTTTTTACTGAATATCTAGAGTATTCTTCCAACCAAATTTTGATCTGGGAGGTAGAAGAGTGCAGAATCTATGATCCTGAGTTGGGAAATCTGAATTAATCAAAGCTTTACCACCAACTAGCTCCTTGACTTGAGCAAGCAGTCAAACTCTCTGGGTTTCAGATCCTTTATCTGTAAATTTAAAAAGTAGTACAGGGACTCTCTGGGACCCTTCCATCTGTAATAGTCATTAATTCAATCTTATTTAAATTCTACAGAACCCAGAGCTTCTTATAATGAGCTCACTGAGTTTGTGTGCCAACCATGGTACATTTTTGTTTAAACAAACCTTGAGACCATTAGGAGATTTGGAATATATATAAGATTTTTTGCTATGAGTGAATTGAAAGCTTTTACATTCTGAGTTTACCACAGATACATTGGTTCTCAGGCATTCATTTGGATCTCGATATTCTAGATATTTTTTTCTATATATATCTGCCTCAATGTCTATAAAATTGGGATAATAATAGCACCTAGTTCAGAAAAGTTGTAGTGAGAATGAAATTCACAAAACATGCAAAATGATTAAAATATTACCTTGCACATCTAATTCCAAAATGTTAGCTGTTATCGTTAACCTCCTCAGTGCAGTCATATTCTTTTCTCTTAGAAGAAGAAGAAATATTTATGATGTATTAATAGTGTATTTGACAATTGGTAAATAGATCCCACTGTATAGCATGTCAAGTATGTAAATTAAACCACTAAACTAATGTTCTAAAACTAGAATTCAGGTGGATATTTATCTTTATTTAAAAAATGATATATTGGTGATATTTCTGCCCAATGTAGAAAATTTCAAGCTAATCATAATAAAAGAAAATTTCTCTCTTTCTCTCCATCCCACTCCCATTTCACCCCTTCCCCTCCCTACCATCTTTCAACTTTTCCCAGTACCTTCCAAACTAGGAAGCCTGTTCTCATTGGATTAAAAATTTAAAAAGTAAATAAGCTACAAAAATAAATAAGCAAATAAAATATTTTCTAGACAATTTTCCTTCTTTCTGTTTTTTCACCTTTCCACTCTTGAATTCTTATTTTCATATTACTGTTTCTAAAATCCCTTCACTTTGGCAACCTCTTGATCCTCTCTTTAGGCTGTTAAATTGGCATGATGCTTGCCTTTCTAAGGAGGGAGAAATTGCTTTCCTATCAAAAGTATGATAAAACTCCTAACCACTCTCATTCATATCTGTGTGATAGAGCCAAACTATAACAAGTAAAAACTAAAGGGAATGCACGTTGCTACAGCCATTCTTTAAAATAGTATGGAGTTTCCTCAAGATATTAAGAATAGAGCTACTCTACAACCCAGCAATTGTACTATTGCGTATTTACCCCAAAGATACAGACATAGTGAAAAGAAAGGAAATATGCTCCCCAATGTTCATAGCAGCAATGTCCACAATAACCAAACTGTGGCAGGAGCCGAGATGCCCTTCAACAGATGAATGGATAGAGAAGAAGTGGTACATATATACAATAGGATATTATTCAGCCATCAAAAATAATGAATACCCACCATTTGCATCAACATGGGTGAAACAGGAGGGCACTATGTTAAGTGAAGTAAGTCAAACAGAGAAAGACAATTATATGGTTTCACTCATATGCGGAACATAAACAATAGCATGGAGGACCATAGAGGAAGGGTGGGAAATCCAAATGAGGGAGAAATCAGAGAGGGAAATGAACCATGAGAACTACGGACCCTGAGAAACAATCTGGGGTTTTAGAGGGGAGGAGGGGTGGGGAGGGTGTAACAGAGTGATGGGTATTGAAGAGGGCACATGCTATGATGAGCACTGGGTGATACTTAACTAATGAATCATTGAACACTGCATCAAGGACTAATTATATCCTATACAGTGGCAAACAACATAAGAAAAAAAGTAAATTTTTTTTTAAAAAGTCAATCTTTAAAAGTAAAACAAGCTGAACTATCTACAAATTAAAGTTTGGAAGTGGTAAGCTTCCATTAGTATCAATAGATTAAAAACTTGTTCAGAAATAACTTGCTTAAATAAACATAGAAAATTGACAAATAAGGCCTTAAAAAAAGAATCAATATCCAAGCAGAGGGTGAAGTGGAAGGGCAGGGTGGTAGGCAAGAAAGTCAGCCAAATTGGGATAATGGAAAGAAAATATGCATTGTTTTTTTCTCTTAGGGTTTTTTTTTTTTTTTTAAGATTTTATTTATTTATTTGACAGAGAGAGAAAACAGGGGGAGCAGCAAAGCGATAGGGAGAAGCAGGCTTCCTTCTGAGCGAGAAGCTCAAAGTGGAGCTCAATCCCAGGACCCCAGGATCATGATCTGAGCCAAAGGCAGACATTTAACTGAGCCACCCAGACTCCCCTCCTTTTAGAGTTTTAAATAATTTTATAAAAAGGAACTAGAAATTTTATTGAAAATCCAGTGAATAGTCTACTTTTTGATGTGTAAAATATATAAAGTGTGAGGTCAATACTTCTCAATTTTTGTTTTCATTAAGTAACACATTAAAGAACACACTTGAGTAAGTAGAATCTTTTTTGGAGCTTTAACATGTGCATTTTTTATTATTTATATGTGCCATAAGTACATTAACATCTAATAACGAGAAATTAGATTACATTATAGATCACTTATCTCATTCCCATAATAATAATTCTTCTTTATTTATCTGATATACAAGGGTAATTATATTTTGGGATTTTCTTTGCTAGTTTGAGAAGAGGTTTCTTGTGCATGACAAGGTTCTACTTTCATACCTTATATGGTAATACTTATAATTACAATATTATGATAATCATTCTTCTGCCACCCATTGTGGTTAAAGCAAGGTATGAAACACATTTTAAGGGATATTTTTCAATAGATTTTTCTACCTTTTATCTTTAAAAGTCCTTGTCATTAACTTATTTTCTCATTTTGTTGGTGGTTTTCTCAATGGTTTTGCAACTTGTAGCTTAGTAAATGAGCAGACTGTGGGATAATTATGAAGCTAATTTAGACTCAGACAAAGTTTCCTTTGATAACACTGTCACTGATATATTGTAAAACCTTAGGAAAACTATTTAACATGTAGGTGGGTTTACCAGTAATCTCTAAAAATCTTTTCTTTTTTTTTTTTAAAGATTTTATTTATTTATTTGACACAGAGAGAGAGATCACAAGTAGGCAGAGGCAGGCAGAGAGAGGAGGGGAAGCAGGCTCCCTGCTGAGCAGAGGCCCCATGAGGGGCTCGATCCCAGGACCCTGAGATCATGACCTGAGCTGAAGGCCGAGGCTTTCACCCACTGAGCCACCCAGGTGCCCCTAAAATCTTTTCTAACTTAAAATTCTTTGCCATATAAAGAACTTCTGTAAGTTGACATTGTGAAACGTGTTTGAAAGATGTTTCTTATCACTAAAATATGACAAATATATATTATACATCTCACCATTTTCTATACATTGTTCTGGAAAAAAGATACAACAGGCAGAGAATTTGTAAATATTCTTAAAAGCTTTTATTAAAGTTTAGAGTGGAGGCAGTTGGATAAAAATCCTGTGCTTTCTGAAGTGAAAGCTCTATCTTTCCTCACCTAGTAAACTTTAGTGAGATGTACTACTTTTGCCAGGAGATAGAAAAGCTGTAACAACAATGGAATTCCCGTCACCTGCTACAATCCCTACTGTCATGCTAATGTCAGATGTGACAAATTTTGAAAAGGTCTGTGCAACTAATAGCTGCCATACACCTCTATTCTCCAGACAATCCTAAAGCAAAGAAAAATAGAGGCTTGATTTTTGTTTGGTGTTGGGTAAAACTGTGATGGTACTAAAAACATTACTATAAAAAAATGATAATAGGTACTTGTAAACCATCTGAAGATTATGTGTAAAACTAGCTATTTGATAAATGAGGTAAATAGAATATTCAAGTTATTTATAGTCTTTATTGCATGTGGTACAATCCCATTGGGCAGATTATTCTCAAATTAAGATAGTGCTACTTTATAGTACCCAAAACAAATCATGTTATGGTAATATGATTTCAAGAATCACTGTGGTGATCTGAATTCTGAGCTAGAATTCTGAAGTCAAGGTTCATTTTTCAATTCATTTTCTTATTATACTGTGTGTGATGATAGGCAAGTAAATCAGCAGTTCCTGGGAATGTGTTTTATCTCCTGAACAATGCCTATCTGACAAACTGAGAGAATGAAATATGCTTATGGATATTAAATAACATTCTAAATAATTGTGTGAGTTTTAATTTCAAATTGAAATGGGCTTCTTTTTTTCATCAGTAATAGTGAGTTTTTATCTAATGCCATTTTGGAGCAATAAAGTTTGAAAAAACTCTTAATTCCTAAATTCTTTAAAATGTTATTGATGCTTCTCTCATTCATCTAAATTAATTGTTAAAAGGACAAATAAAGTTGAAATGAAGGATGTGAACACTCATGGTGAGCATAGCATAACACAGACTTGTTGAGTCACGATGTTGTACAGCTCACATTAAAGTAATATTGTGTATCAACTATACTCAAATAAAATGAAATTCAAGACATTTTTACCTTATAAAATATAAAAAAAGAACATAGAAGAATCTCTCCCAATTCCAAACAAGCTAAATGATCAGAAAGAAAAGAACTAGCCTTCTTGACAAGACCAAATTATAACCAATTCCTAGGCTCGTAAGCAGATGATGGAGACTAGGGATGAGGAGAGGTAAGCCTTTGTAGCTTTAAATTTAGACTAGCTTAGTTCTTTTTCTTCTTTTAAGTAGACCTCAGCATCTACAATCAGATGAAGTTCAATATTATTCATCTGTTCTTAGGCCTCCTGTCATATCTTTTCTAACCTCCACCTCTGCATTGACAGATAGCTTTTACATAATATTACAAATAATTTTTCTAGAAGTTTTCTTAGTCCTAACTTATATTTAGATGATGACAGTTTTTGTCTTATCATCTTAGGTGTTTTACAGAATTTAGTTTATGTTATTGCTGATTCAGGTAGCTCTCTGTATTTTGTACACATCAGAATAATATTAAATTATAAATAGCACATTTACTACTCTCTGAATGAGCAGTGACATCTTTTAAAATATTATGAAAAAATCTAATGCTGAGAGTTACAGACATAAAGAATCCCTACTACTAAAATATATAGCATAAAATAAACACAAATTACTATGTTTACCATGGTTATATATATATATACACACACACATATATATAATTATATGTATTTATATTATATATAACATATATTTATATTTTATATACATAATTACATTTTAATATGTAGTTTTACCGTTGCCAATAATGTTTTACCTGCCTACCTCTGGAGACACTATGGCTTTTACCACTATTCTTCTCCAGAACGTGAATTGAAGAATTTTCCAAGCTATTGTGATAATAATGACTTAAATTAGGCAAAAGTTATTATGATTACATAAGTTATTTATATTTCTATCTATGTCTGCCATTTAACTTTCCAATAAGTAACTTCAAAGACAAAAGATTTAAATTTTTGGCAATATGCTATATGAGGCAATGATATTGAAATCTGCAGATAATTATTGTAGTTTATCCTTTTTTTTTTTTTTTTATTGTAGTTTATCCTTAAAGGTATATTTATTAGGATAGTATTGAGAGAGAGAAACAGAGAGGAAGAGAGAGAATTGTTGCAGTTGATAATACAATCTACATTGGTTTGAATAGTAATATGAGAAATACAGAAAGAAAGGCAAAGAAAGAAATTTAGAAGAATGCCCTCAAGAAAATAAATTATTTTATAATACTATCTGGGATCAAGTTAATTGAATTAAAATATTTACCGTAAGTCAGATTGATTGATAATTGTCATGTTCTCTAAATTCCAAAATCTAATAACTATATTTCTCTTTATTCCACTATGTACCTTCCAATTTTGTATCCCAATAGTACAAATTCTAATTGGATATTTTATTTTAAGTGTAATATTATAAATATGACCTAGGTAGACTATTTTCTTTTTAATGAAATTAAAAATTTTCTTACATGCATATATATATATATATATGTATATATATATATATATATATATGTTAATAGACTGTTAAGAATAATTGAGATCTATCTATATCTGGCCTTTGGTTTCTCTTTTTTCTAAACCATTGCAATGATAAAGATATATCAAATTTCTTCTGAATAATATATATAAGTAGGTTGAAATTACATGAAAGTGTATAACCAAAATTTAAATGTATATTTCAGAGACATTTTTAAGCAAAAATGCTCATCTTTGGTAAGAATAGGCAGCAATTTGGTTTTAGTTTCTTCACTTCTCATTCAGAAAACCAACTAGGTCATCAAGAATAACAAAAAAGATTTTTAAAATTACATTCTCAGCTAAATTTGGACACACAAATACCTGCAAATTTCATATATGGTAAAAATGTGGCCAAAAAGCAAAGCTAGCTATTGAGACCATATAGAAACCAAGGAAGTACCTTGAGGAGGTAAAGCGTCTTGTGGTTGCATATTTTAGAACTCTCAAGTACATATTCACTTCCAGAAGTAAACAGAAAGCCTCATCCTGATAGGAATCTGCAGTAAGTATAGTACTGTCACTGTGAATTGGGAAGAAAGAAGGTGCAAGAGTGTGTGGGAGTGCCCTGAGGTGACTGATCTCATAGTCTCTACCAAATACATCTTCTAAAAGTGACTGCTTCACATTTGAAGAAAGGACTGTGTCTCTTGGTGACAGCAGACTGTAAAAAATATCAAAGAAAACCCAACTTATCAGTAGAAGTCCCCATGAAATAGAATAGGTTCTAAGGGTCGCAAGAGGGGTGGCTACACAGAGGTGGCATGAATTACCACTGTAATAACAGACAGAGGCAGACTTGAAACTGTGAAGCCTGAAAAGCTCCCCTCTTTCTACACTCCACCGAAACCTCCTGCCATTAGTACAGGGAAATTGATTCAGTCCAACACAAGGGCTAGAAAAGTCAGCAGAAGTGGGCTTGGGCAAATATTTTAAAAAATCAGTAAAACGATCCTAAAGATAATATAATCTCATTAATAAGAGGTTTCAATAACAACAAAAACATGATAACACATCTCCAACATATTTTTGTTTAAAATGAAGCAGTCAGACTTATGAAGTAGCACAAATGACAGTCAAATTGAAAGTAGAATCTTATAACAGGACAGCAATGGAATGTGAAATGAGTTCTGACAAAATGAAAAGAAAGGAGGAAAAATTCATAAAGAATAAATGCAAAGAAACACAAAAGAAAATAGACATGGTAGGAAGTACAATGAGAACACACAAGATAAAAAATATTGGTACAATGGTACATGTAAATAAAGAGAAAGAATATAGTGAATTAAAATTAACATTACAGATATAGATCATAGGAAAGGGCAATCTAAAGTATGCATTATTAAGGTTGACACTGAAAAAAGAAAGAAAAACAATTGAAAATAAGTTTCCTAAAATAACCTAAAATTTGGGAGTCCTTCATCTATAGTACAAACCCCAACATATATAAGATGACATCCACCTCTTATAACATTGGGGGTAAATGGAAAAATGTAGTCATTGCTGAGAATGAGGATAACAATCTATCCATGCCCCATAAATCTCATGTCTATTTTAAGGATAATATGAATAAATAAATATATATATTTAAATGTTATGAATAATATTTAAATAATTCACCCTTATTAACACAGGGATTTCCACTCCAGATTCACGAGGATAGAAAAACACAGGGCACCAGATACTTGACAGTTGAGATCAACAACAGTTTACTTATGACTCACATATACTCAAAACTTAAGGATTTATGACAATGTGGCATGTAATAAAACTAATAAAAAAAGGTTTCTGAATTCTGGTCCATCATGTAAAGAACTTGGAAGTCCTTGTTCTGTCCTAACAACAAATAAAAACAAAAATCTCTGTGGGAACAGTGTTGATGTAGGAAAACCAAACTGTAATTGACAAGTTGTGGAGACTCATTGTGGACAAGTTTGAAAGTTAAAAACTCCAGGAAACCCAGTCGTGGTGCAGAAGGGTGCCCTCACCTTTGTGAGTTTTATCTCCAGACAATTGATCAGGTTTCTAAAGTGAATATTGGCACAATTCCCCCCTGCTTCTGGCAGACAGGAAAAAAATAACCATTTTGAAATATTCCAGAGAATTTTTGTAAAAAGTCTTGGCTCCAAGAGAAACTACTTTACTAGAGCCTAAACTATTGAGGCTTTTTCAGAGACTGACTGACCTCTGAGAAGGGATAGACACTACTCTAGCCTACTCTAGACATCCTATCCTAAGGGAGGAAAAAAACTGTGAATTATTTGTGAAGTTTGGGGTTCAGAGGTACTTTTTGAATACCTAGATTGCGACTTAATTATAGGACAATAGAATATGTCTTATCACACCTTACCATCATGTTACTAAAGGCCAATTTGCAATAGCTCTTTTTAAATAGTACATCATGTGAAGGTATCAAGAAAAAACTACCAGGCATACCAAAAGGCAAAAATAAATAATTAAAAAAGACAGTGTAAACATCGGAACAAGATATGACAGAAATGTTGGGATTTTAAAACTGAGATTTTAAAACAACTATGATTAATATGCTAAGTGTGTTAGTGGATAAAGTAGATGACATACAAGAATAGATGGGTAATATAAGCAGAGAAATGAGAATTCTAAGAAAGAATCAAAATGAAATGCTAATGACCAAAAACATTAAAAGAAGAGTGAGTGAAATAAAGAATGCCTTTAGTGGACTTATGAAGTGATTGTACATGGCTGAAGAAAGACTCTGAGCCTAAGATTGTATCAATTGAAATTTTGAAAACTAAAACATAAATAGGAAAAATCCTGGAAAAAAAAATGCCACAGTTATCAAGAACTGTGGGACAACTACAAAATGTGTATTTTACATCTAATGGCAGAAAAAAGGAGATTTAAATGTAAACTGCTAAACTCTAAAATAAAATAGGAATAAAATAAAATTTTAGAATAAAACAGGAACTAAAAATAAAACAGGAAAAAAATCTAAATGATCTGAGCTATGTTAGTTACTTTTTAGGTACATCAAAGGTACAATCCGTGAAGGAAATAATTGATAAGCTGGACTTCATTAAAATTAAAACTTTTGCTCTGCAAAAAAAACTCATAAGACAACCCACAGACCAAATGAAACTATTTGGAAAAAACACATTTGTAAGCTATTTTTAAAAGTTTATTTCATATGTATTTCATATGATTCTTGCTTTTATTTGTCCTGCATGCCTTGACTTGAAAATCTAAACAAAATTAACTAATTTCTTAAAAAATCTTACAATTAACAAAATTAGCCTTTAAAAAAATGGAAAGAAATACCATGTTCTATAATAGAGTCCACTTGAGTAATATGTTTGCTCCCTCTAGGTATTATATGTATTTTATGTATTTAACATGTTCCCTCGAGTCATTTGTATTCATTGACTTAAATTTTTAAATTTTAATAGTAAAAGGATTAGAGGCACACAACAAAATCTTTAATAAATTTGAAGCATAGAAAATAAAAGGGAAAGTCATTATCTATCACTCCCCACCAATTTGGTCCTATATAAAACAAATTTAATAGTTTGATGTGTATCATTACATATATTTATTTTTAGTATTTTCTTTATTTCATGAATACTAAAATATATTCATGTTTCTTTTATGTGATATTACATAGTTTTATAAAATTTTATGTCAAAGCAGTTTTGAGTTACTTTCTGCATCTTTAACCTTCAATCTTAAAGGAAAGTTTTGTGTTATGAATTCACTTTAAAGACAGAAATTGCTTATAGGCAGAATAAACACAGAAATGTGTTTCTTCTCTTTATTGAGTGATCCAGTGCTTCATTAATACAACATAAGTCTTAATCCAAAGATACCACTGGATTTGTTTATTTCCATTTAAGAAGTCTAATTAATTATAAAGAATGATGGTACATGTTTTTCAGTAACAAAGGTGGTTAGGTGCATAGGCTCTGGAGTCACTACACATTGATTTCAAATTGGTTCTATCACTTAATAATGTCATTGAATAAATTAATAAAATAAAAAAATAAAAGCTTTTGCATATTTAATGAGCTTTCAATGCTTCAGTTCTTCTACCCATGAAATAGAAATAATTATAGTCCCTGCATTTAAGGGTTGTTGTAAGTAATGACTCTGTACAGTAAGCATTTAAAACACTGTTTTGCACTTTTAAAGTTTAAAGAAATGGCCCCTCTTTAAAATATATATATATTTTTTTTCCTGAATACTTTGAAGAAAGTCCAATCAACAGCAATCAGGCTATGAATAATTAAATAGTAAATGAACCAAAGTAAAAATATAAGTGGATTGTAGAGAAATTATAAAAATAAATTAACGTGCTTCAAACGTAGCTGATTTATTCTTCAGATTTAACAAAGGCATATTTTTTGTTAATTTTAAAGGACATATTTCAGAGGGCTAAGGACAGAAGACGATTTGAAAAATATTGGCTGTGAATACAGTGGGTGAAAGCCCACATGCTTGGTATGTTTGCCAACACTCAGAAATGCTCTGTATATATTTTTGTTCATTTTTTCTTTTTTGTGGACCGGTCCTTTTACAAACCTGTAATTGTAATGCAGATAAGATAGAGAATGGTTAAGTATGCATTTCTTTACTATAATTCACTCTTTGAGTAATCTTTCCTGAATCTATTCTGCTAAATAATTCAAGACTTAGACTGAGACACACACAGATGGGAAGATTTATGTCACTAACAATTCATTTGATAATAATAGCATTTCTTGACACTATATGCAAAAGTACTATCATAGATATTTCTAGAAACCAGCAAATGTACTTAGATTCATTTTGAATCTATATGAAAAAGAAGTTGTGTTTACCAAAGCAGGTAATGTAATAGTAGACTACATTAACAACAGTATAAATTTCGTAAAAAGAGAGTTGAATCTTCTGTTTCACTTTATTGACAAAAACACCTCCTGGATTATTATGTTCCTTTTCCCTTGCTATTGGCAATATATAAATCTTTTAAAGAAAAACTAACATAGTAGCAACATTTTGAAATAAAAAGGAGATGCAAAAGATTTGTTGCTCACACAAAATCTTTGTCTACTTTGTGAAATTAAGTTTTAAAAAAAAGTATGTATGGTTATAGAAGCTCAAGTAAAGATTTACAGGTGGAATTCAAAGTTACTAATATTTTGGCTCAGTATCAGTAAGGACTTTCTAATGGATTTCATGTCTGCAGTCAGATTTATTACTCTAAGAGTTAGTCTCTTGCTACTAGAAGTATTTAATCATAGGTCAAATACTGAATCTTTGAAGATTCTCCAAAATTTATTTCAAAAAATAAGATAAAATTATTACAAATAAGAGAATAGATATCTCCCATGGGGTGCCTGGGTTGCTCAGTGGGTTAAAGCCTCTGCCTTCAGCTCAGGTCATGATCTCAGGGTCCTGGGATTGAGCCCTGCATCGGGTTCTCCGCTCAGAAGGGAGCCTGCTTCCCCCTCTCTGCCTGCCTCTCTGCCTACTTGTGATCTCTGTCAAATAAATAAATAAAATCTTTAAAAAAGAAAAGAGAATAGATATCTCTCTAAACTATATATGTTCTCACCAGTAAATGTTTATTAAATTATGGCTATGGTACACAAAACTACCCAAATAAAGTGTGTAATTAGTATCTTAAAATAGAAAGATAATTCCACTGTAAGACAAAATTCCAAATTTTTAGAAGCATTAGGAAAAATGAGCATTATCTTTTCCAATTTCAAGGGAAAGTAACAATTTCCCACTTAAATCCTCCTGCGATTGTGTTTCTTATGGATAAACTTTTCCATATATTTATTTTTTCTAAATTATAGTTAGCCCTCTTTAAATTATTATAATAAATATGAATCATGCTCAACACATTTAAAGTGACAAGTAATAGTATCAATGAACTTGAATTTTGATCAATATTAATTTCGAAACCTGAACAGCAGAAAGAAATGCACATTTGAAGACATGTATGCAGGTCTTCAGATCCGTGGAAAATTAAATTTAAAATTAAAAAATATACAAATATATGTGTAGTGGGACTCTCAGAGGAAAAGAAAAGAGATGAAAAAATGTATTAGAAGATGTAATGACTGATACAACAAATTTAATTTCTTAAAAAATATGAATATCTTAAGTTCGCTGAATCCCAAGTAGGAGGGACACAAAATGATTGACTCTATAAACACATCATTGCCCAAAGACAGAGAGAACTTTTATAACGAGGGAAGATGGGATGATATTCAAAAGAACAGCTATACATTTTACATTTCCATACATGGAAATCTCTTGTTAAATTAATTCAGAAGACAATAGAATAACACATTTTATGTTGTGAAAGAAAATAATTGTTACCTAAGACTTTATATCAGTCAAAAAAACCCTTTTGAAATAGAAGTAAGATAAATATATTCCCAAAATTAAAAAACATTGAGGGAATTTGTTGCTAGGAGACTTGTTGTACAATAAAAAACAATGGAATTTCTTCAGTCTAATAGGAAATGTCACTAGACAGTAACTCTAATCCATAGGAAAAAATAAAACAGCAAAGGAAATGGTAATATATTGGAAAACATAAAAGAATTCATGAAATATTTTCAAAATTTTTAACTTAATATTGTAAGGTTACAGATTATATAAAGCAATGATTATCACACTATTTTGGTGGGTTTATAATACAAATAAATATTGTGTATAATTATAAGAAAACAAAAGTAAAGGAAGGAAGTAGTCGTGCATTTGAGCAAGATTGCTGTATTTTTTTTAAAGATTTATTTATTTATTTAAGAGACAAAGTGAGAGTGTGTGAGTGGGGTGTGAGGAACAGAGGGAAAGGGTGAAGGAGAGAATCTCAAGCTGACTCTGTGCTGAGGGCTGAGCCCAATTTGGGGCTCAATCTCACGATCCTGCGATTATGACTTGAATCAAATTCTCAACCCACTGAGCCACTCAGGGGCCCCAGATTACTGTATTTAAAAAAAATTATTTACCTGAATTAGTGATAAATTATAAGGTATATTGTAATTTCTTGATAAACCACTAAGAAAACAAATAAAAAAATATAGCTAAAATATCGGAAGAAGAATTAGAATTGTATACCATTTTATTTGTTTAACGCAGTGAATTTAGTATATAAACAGGTGAAACAAAGTAGATATAAACAATATAGCAAATAAATAGCAAAGTATCAGGCATAAAAACAATCATAGGAATGATTATATTAAATGAGGTTAGACTAAACACTCCCATGAAAACTCAGATGTTGTCACATAGAATAAAAATTAGGATCCAACTATTTGTCCAAATATGTTTAAAAGTATTTTAATGGAAAAATATATAATATTTTAAAATGGTAAGTGAGCAGTAGTGGTTATATTAATTGATCATACAAAATAAACTTTAAGATAACAATTACTTCTGTCCCTAGATTCTAGGGATATAAATATGTGTATTTACAATAACAAAAAGGTCAATATATTGGGAAGATACAAGTATAAAGATACACTCGACAATAGAGCTTCACATTACATGAAGCAAAAAGTGGCATCTTTGAAAGGAAAAATAAGTAAGTGATTGTGATTGCAATTGTAACTGCTCTTAATTCTTTTTTTTCTTGATTCTTGATAGAGTGAATAGATAAAATATCTGTAAGTATATTTAAGATTAAAGTAAAACTATCAACTAATTTGATTCTACAAATTTTAGAACACTTATTCCAGTGACACAGAATAAAAATTCTTTTCAAAGACACATGAACCATTCTCCATGACAAACTACAAGAGAGGCCATAAAACAAGTCTTAAAAAATGTAAAAAGATAAAAATAGTTCAAAATGTTTTCTGAACACAATATAGTTAATTTAAAAAGCATCAGCCAAATAAATTGGGGAATACTCCCAAATATTTAGAAATTAAACTATATAATTAGTATTCTGAGTCAAAGGAGAACTCACAAAAGAAGTTAAGAAAAGACTTAAAACTAAATAGGAACTGGAAAATGACCATCAAAATCTATGGGATGCATAGATTTTTCTTGCCTTATTATATTAGCTACATTCTCCAGTTCTGCTTTGAATAGAATATCTCAGAGCCTTATTTCTGATCTTAGAGGAGCAGCTTTTAGTCTTTCACCATAAAGCATGATTTTAGTTATAAGCTTCTTATAACTAAAGAGACACCTTTTATTAGGTTGAGACATTTCCTCCACAAGCTTGTTTCTTTGACAAAGAAGGTATCAAAATAAGTATGTTTATATTAAATATTCTGGAGTGAAATTATACTCTCAGTAACTTTATAAATTCTTATACATGTAAAAGAGAGTATCAGTGCAAAATGTCAGAGAGAAAACAGTACTCCCTTTCCTAAAATCTTTTCTCACTATGTTTCAAATCTAGATGAATACAGAAGTTAAACTGTTCTTGGCTTAAATGGTTTATCTCGCAGTGTCCATTGACTGAATACATTGCAAATTTGAGTAAAGGAGGGAGATCTTTTTCTAACTTAGTAATATTCATTTTTGGAGGTGTATGGTGATCACTATTCATCTCTAAAACACAGTAAGTATGTATTTCACTTGTCTAGAAACTATATTATTTCATATAGATCAGCTATAAACAGTGATGAGGTCATAAAAAGAGAATAAAATCTTTTGGAACTTATAATTGTTTGTATTTTATAGGAGGGGAAAAGCAAAATATTTTGGACTTAAATACCTAAAGATAGGTCAACCTAATAAATATGTACTTTCAGCCAAAGATACTGGTTAATTAGGTTTTTGAAAGCTAAATAGTAATTTATTTGCTACTTAAAACACTTTTCCTATGCAAAATTTTCACCTCTTATAGGAGTTCTACCTGATATGAATTATATTCATAAACATTATAACATTTTAAATCGAGAATGATGCTTAAATATAATTGGCATATGTTTCTATATTTTGAATATATTTGATAAATACAGAATCTCATTGACGACAATTATTTGACTAGATCACAGTATAAATGCAAGGTTTCAACATATGGACATGTCCAGTATTAATTTAATAAAAACAAAACACAGCGTTCCTTCCATTTATTTTGATAAACTAAATATTTCATATATTTTTACATTTTTGTCCATAGCATATTACCCATATCTACTTAAGAAAAATAACAGCATATGATATCCAGAGCTAATTTAGAGCAAATGCCTCAAATAGGAAATAGCAAGATTCTTAAAAAGTTGCCTTGTAAATCACTTACTCTTTTGTGGGCTTACATAATTAATGTTATATCCAGAAGTGAAACAGTTTGCTGAGCATTTACATAAGCATGAGAAAAGCTATCATGTACTTAATTCAAGACATGCTTTTCCAATGGTTTGGTTTACTTTAGGAAAGTTTCAGTTGGGGACTTGAATTGTATATTTCCATCTATTTTTTTTTTTTTTATGTTAGGAAGAGAAATTTCTTTTGCAGTCTTGTTAAGGGCAGAGACTGTTATGTGTTGAAAAATCTCACCTCACCAGCTTTCATATATATATATATATATTCACACAAACAAATGAGGAACGAAATTTTTTAGCTGGTGAGGTGAGATTTATTCAACTTGTATGTTTATATATGTGTGTTTACTTATATATTATATATATAAACATATGTGTAAACATATATATGCACAAAGCTGTCTCACATTTAACATTAAAATTTTAAAAACCTTCCCATGAAACAGACTCCTACCTTATTTATTTTGTCCATATTAAAATTTTTTTCTCAAGAAAGTTTTCTGTATCTACTGACTTCTTTTATATATCATTCATCTCCCTTTTACCTTTTAAATAAAGATACAATTCACACCACACTATTGAAAATGTTCTTGTCAATTTTCCCAAGGATTTCTTTTCAAATCCAGTGGCCAATTCTACATCATTGTGTCATGACTTGACTTGTAAAAGATTTTGAACACACTATCCTTGAAAACAATTTCTTTACTGGATTTCTGGGAAAAGTCACCATCCTAATTTTTCTCTGATCTACCTGGACACTTGAAGTTTCTCTTGGGGGCGATTTCTCCTATAGATCTCTTAGTATTTGTGTAACCCAATGATTAATCCTTGCTCTCTTCCTGGACAGTGCTCTCACTAGTAATAATATTTGTTCTCAGGCTTCAAATACTACATATACTGGTAATTTCCAAATTCATATGTCAACTCTCATTTTTGCCCCTGAGTCCCAGACTTAAATTTTCCACCTAGAGGAGAGCTAAAATGGAATTTATGTTTCCTTTTCCCACTCCAACCTGTTTTCCCGGTCTTGCTCATATGTTCTTCCTACTTATTTGATGAAGCCATGATCATAAAATGAAACTTTATCCCTCAATTTCCATCATCTCTAACTCACAATCCAATGACAAGTTCTGTTTTGGTTTCTATTTAAAATGAATCTCTAAAAACATTTACTTATTTACTTTTCAGTACTTTCACTCTTACCTTCCAGTCAGTCCCAGGCTCCCCCATCTCTATCTAGCCCAGATTAACATTATGCCTTCATAAATTGTCTCTCCATTTCCAGTCATATTCTTCTATGTTTGTTCTCCACTCAGCAATTTAAGATGAAGAGAAAAGAAAATTTCCCCAGCTTTTCTAGCTCTACTACATTTGCTTTTGTTTGCTAACTGATAATTCATCCTACTTCCAATCTTTCAGAATTCTACAGTATGTAGATGACTTAGGAATTTTGTTTTAGTTATGTCTCCTCTACTGAAAAAATAACTTAAAAAGATGCACACAAATAATTCCTCAGTTTTAAAAATGGGAGGTGGTTCTTATTTATTCATACCATCTTATTTTCCATATTCTTAAGCATTCTTCCAAAGACATTTTTTGTCAATCTTATCCCTATTTATGGTTTATGGGTATATTACTTTCAACTTACATTTATACAGGTAAAAAGAAGTGAGTAATACTAATTTTAGGAATATAAAGTTTTGCATAAAATTTATATCACATAATCATATAGCAGTTCCTTTTAAACTATTTTTATAAAAGTAAGAATGTATTGGGGCGCCTGAGTGGCTCAGCCATTAAGTGTCTGCCTTCAGCCCAGGTCATGATCCCGGGGTCCTGGGATTGAGCCCCGCATCGGGCTCCCTGCTCGACAGGAAGCCTGCTTCTCCCACTACCATTCCCTCTGTTTGTGTTCCCTCTCTCGCTGTGTTTCTCTCTATCAAAAAATAAAATCTTAAAAAAAAAAGTAAGAATGTATAAAATTACACAGGATATATAGTAATTTAAGTTTCTATGCTTTCATATTCACTACTCGAAATTATTTTCTTGAGGAGGTGCATGAGGCAAAGAAATAAACCCTTGATGTCAAGGATGATGGAGATGGGAAATATAAAAGGGAATCACCACAACTTTCTTACGAGGTATAGATAAAGTTAAATAACACATTCTAGGTCACATATTCAGTGGTAGATGGGTCTGTGAATCCTTATTAGCTTATCTTTGCCAATTGTCTGTACTCTGAGATTGAAAACATCAAGGAATACCTAAAACATATCATTCTCCCATATCTATTTTTATAGAAGAGAAAACTGAGGGTCAGAAAAGAGAGATCAAAACTCAGGATGACAAGAAAGCAAGCAGCAGAGTTAAAATAATTTATGAGTTCTAGAAATGTTAACAGGATGTCTTTTATATGACACAGTGTTAAACAAAACAGATGTGATCTTGTCTTTCACAAAGATTAGTTTAGTGAAAATTAATATTATAGTCAACTATATTATTCCAATGAAGCTTAATCTCATAAATTATTTTAAGTGGATTAAGGAAGATGAATAAAGGCAGGAAATCATTTTTTAATCATATGTTTTCATCATTTTTATTTTTACAGATAGCTATTTCAGATGATTGTTATGACTGAATCACTAAATATAGTACAGCCTGAAAGACCAATGACAAATTTAATTATAAAAGGGATGCCTCTGATTATTAACCTTTTCATATTTATTGAATACTGAAATAGTCTTGGGTATGTCTCTAGTGACAAACATAGTATCTTAGAATCTAAGCATGTCAGACTTGGAAGTTAACTGCATTATTCAGTGACAGAAGCCCAATTCAACTGAAGAAAGAATGATTTAAAGACACACACATAATTTATTTGAAGAGCACTGGATCACTCAGAAAATTAAGGGCAGAGCTTCAGGAAGTGGGGCAGCCTTAAGACTGTCAGGGACTGAATACTTCGGTTATTACTGGAACCGATTTTCTGATTTTTAATTCTTGATATTCATGACTTTTTTGTATGTATTTTTTAGCAGAGTTCCTGGCAGTTCTTGAATTATTATCTTAAAGCTTTATATCAGAGAGAAAGAAGAATACTTTCTTGGGTATCTAAGGAAGGAAAGAAGAAAATTCCATGGATAAACTCCTGTTGTCACAACTCAAGGTACAGGCACACCTTTGATCAGTCATTTTGTCCTGGGACTTGGATGCTATGATTTTCCCAACATCGATCACATAAAAAACTCTAAGGAGTCAGGAGAATAAGTTCTATTAATAGAAACTGGTGGATAGAGATGCTGGCAGAAAAAATAGTAGTCACATATTACTTCTTGGTTGCACAACACGTATAACCAACATACATAAACATATTTTTCTCTTACTATAATTTTTAAAGAAAGTCATTTCAATGAAACTATCTAATATACAGTCATGAATGAGCCCCACAGATACGCTTTTCACAGTAATATTTAACAATTGTCTCGAAGACCAAATCAACAATATATCTGTTCTACATTAATTCCTCCCAGTTATATCTAGAAGTGGCCCTATCATGATACTACAACCTATGGCAAAGATATACATATGCATATGTACTATAGAAACTGTAAGTATATAAAAATCTGTTTAAATAAAACAAGAAAGGATCATATCTTATAGCTTCTGTCAGTCAAAAAAAAATATAGCTTGTTGAACAAGATTTTGTATTTCATTTATTGTTGAGTGAGAGACTCTTGGTCAGGCTTTGTGACTGCAAAGATTCCCTTTCCACAAGGTTCTCAGTGGACACATGAGAGTGGGCACTGGGGAGCATTTCCCTAACGGATACTATACAGCTTTAGCAGCCAATACTGCTAATACTTTTAGCAGCAATACTTTTGACATGTTTATGACAGCTTGAAATTTGCTCTAGTAATAGAGTAATCATAAAATTTATTTTTACATTTTTTATGGTTTCTATGGCAATGCAACACTGTAAAAACAGTTGACTGTTGATTTGTTTGAATCTAAGTCCTACCTAAGGGATTTCTATTTCAGAAAGCAATTGGGGTTCTCTACAACCCTTAGACTTTAGTTATGAGATTCTGTTCTTACCTCTGCCATGAAGCAAAGTGAAACTATAAACAAACCCAATTGATTGGAAGATCTACCTTGCTTTGCCACGGCTATATTTCCATGAATATGCTTTTCAGGGAGTAATATTTCTGAGGTTTTTTTTTTTTTTTTTTTTTTGGAG
>CM053604.1:38741037-38772942 GCA_028646535.1 Procyon lotor
GAAATTAGAGATAAATTTGGTGATTCTAAGGGTCTAAACTCTGGGGTCTGGTACTAGATCATTAGGCAGTAACGAGTCTGACTGATTTGAGGAACACAAATAAAGACAGGATATTAACAAAGAGGACTTAGAACAAAATAAAAACGAAGGCCAGGTAAAGGTCTGATTAGGTAGACTCTTTGGGTGATATTCTAAAACTTGAGGACATTCCTACATGAGAGAGAAAGCTATTTTTTCACCTAGTTTGAGGTCTATCTTTTTTTTATAACCTGTCCCTAGGATAGATTATATTTCAGGTATTCACAAGTGTCCTCCTATGTCCAAGTGCATCACACATTGGATGGCAGTTTGCTAGGGATGAGACAATGACAATAGTAGAATTAAGGGCTTATGAAACTTTTGCATTTCAACACTCAGATGAAATTGAAAATGGAGCTGTGTAAATGAGTAAAGTTATAACCAGGTAGTGGCAAAGGAGACTAATAAATTATCTTAAATCTAGTTCTCAAGCCTCTATTCTTCATACTGTTCTGTAAAGACGCATTTTGTTAATACATTACTTAGCCGAACATGAAAATGAACATAAAAACTTGAAATTATGAATACCTTGAAATACCTTGAATATTGAATACCTTGAAAGCTTGAAATATAAATTACCTTTAACCTGATTTTCTATTTAATTTTTTCTTGGGAATCTTACGACAAAAATTTGTATTTATCTTCTCCAAAGTTCTTTGTGGAGTGGAAGTCAATAACATTTCAGAGAGCACTCACAGCTCTGAGTTAACACAGAGACATAGAGACCTTCTGGAGTGCATGTACACCATAAATCCTATGGTGTACATACTTGAAGTAATAGAAGTTCCCAAAGCTTGCATGCGTGAGACCAAAAAAGGTTTGTCTCTTCAAACTCTGCACATAACAGAAGCAGAAAATTCTCTCTTCATAGCAGGAAGCTGGGAGTTTCCTAAATATACTGGACTGGAGCCCTGACAGGATTTAAGCTGGAGAGATAATTCTGAAGTGGCTGCTTTGTGGCACCAGCAAATGACAAAGAAAGCAAAGCTTCTGAACAGACAGAAATATGGGTAAGAATTATCCTCCTTTACAAAAAGAATCCTTGCCAACTGTAGTTCAAACAAATTCTTATCAGGCAAGCCAGCTGAGGAGCTGTAATAATCTTATCTTAATGTGACAAGAGTGTTGATAAACATTTCAAGGTCTGACTGAGATTAACAAATAAATAAATAAAATACTACTTGACCAAACTATATCTCTTTAATAAGAAAGTAGATACAACTCCACCAAAAATCCATCATTTCTAAAAAATATACTGATGGAGGTCCTTTCATTTTAGGAATAGAAAAATGGACATTTTTAAAATGTTTGCATTATTTTTAAATATTTGCATTTTTAAAATAATATTTTGGAAATAATATAAATAGCTGTAATACAGACGAAAAAACAAAACATTTAAGGTTCATGAAAATCAAGAAATAGTATTCAAGACATTTTTGAAAATGGAGAAAATAATTTAATGCAAAGAGGCTTATCAAAATTGGTGGGGGAAAAATCAAGATATAATTAACAAGACCTACATTGTGAGTGTTCAGTGTCCAATTATATTGCCAAAACTTGGTGATATATTGAAGATCTTTGTACAATAAAATAAGAGTTCTATTTTTGAATTATAGAGTCAGTGTTAATCTGTGGAAAACATTGTTATGTAAGACATTTGAAATGTTCACCTAATTACTAAAATTTTAGTGGCATATATCAGGATAATAAAATCAAGTTGAAATTACAAAATCAATGGATTTGGGGTGAAGGTACATTTCAACAGTAATTTAAAATCTTTAGTCTTGTCAATCTGTGCTGAGTCAGGGCTGAACAATCAACATGAGCTGTTAGCAATTACTTTCTTTCCTTGTCTTCTATTTTCCATGTGACTTTTAAATATGGAACTACAACATTTGGATAATGGGTGTTTGTTATATAAAGTTACTGAATTGCCTATAACTGTCATCTGCTTAATAGTTTGCTTTTTCTGTTATGCTTGTTTTTCAGAAACATTCACTTTCCTCACCTGTTGAGAGCAGTATCCACCAATAAACATAATTATCATGAGAACTCAAATCTTTAGTACAACAAAGATATGTCAATATATGCATCACAGAAATGAACAAGAGCCACCTGGATCACCAAACAATAACAGGTAAAAGCAGAGCTGGACATTGCACAGGGACTTGCAGAATATTCTAGTTTGTTGATATCTTCTTATTTTTAAGAAGGCTTAGTTATGGCCCCGATAAAAAAATATATATTTGCTTCTCAGATAATAATCTATATTTTTTATTTAAGGTATCCTGGGAGAATAAGAACACTAGACCTAAACTAGTGAGACTGTATATCCTGGTTTCTCCCGAACAGTTTGATTCGCTTTTATATTGTGTAGTTATTGAAAGGATCTCTTCATTCCAAAAGTGCTCTGGCTTGTACAATAATATACACAATCATCTCACCTTCTATTGTGATTGATCTCTTCAACAGAGATTGCCATCATGATTACGGTTATTTTTCTGACATAGTTTATTTCATACAAGATAACTTTGGACTGGCTTATGTAATCTCTGTAACTTTTTCCTAGCTAAAAGTTGTATAAATCATAAGATATTACCATTGTTCAGTTCACATTACTGTGATAGATCCTGTATATGTTAGAAATTCTTGAGGCTCCATGTAACAAAGTAACTATGGGATCAATAATAAAAATTAGCTCATATTGCAGGATATATCAAGGTAGATAGTTTCTGATTTGGCAGCAGCTTTATGATACCATCAATGATCCAAACTCTTTCATTCAATTCTGCTATGCATTCCTTTTCCTTTTTCTGGTTCTATGATTGTTACCTCATGTTTGGAAAATGAGAGTCATAGCTTAGGCTTCATAGCCATGTGCAAGACAGTAAGAAGGGCAAAATGTGATGTCAACAATGCCTTTCTCCTTTTCTTTTGTTAATGAGAAATCCCACTGATGCTTGTAGGCCTTCTTGTTTGTCTTATCATACCAAACTAGAACATATGACCATCCATAACTGTATTGATGGCTGTAAATGAAAATATCTGACGTTTAACTTATATAACAGGAGGTAGGAAATTTAAATTAGAATATTATTTTATTCTTACATATATATGATACACACACACATACACACACAGACATTATATTCACACATGTAAATTTTAAAAGAATAAACTTATTCAATTATAAGTCCTAAGGGATCCAACTTATAATAGAACTTTAGATGAATGTTTCACTTTATTTACTTATAAAACTAACATTTATCATCTAATAAGTCAATAAATATTTATGTAATTCACAGTGATAGGTACAACAGATAAACAAATATAAAATGTGCTCAGATAGATCATATATCACATTCTATTACTAACTTAATAACTTTCATTAGTAATTGTTTGAAATCATATTTATTCACATACTTTCATTTTAAATTTTTGACAGCCAGATGTAGTTATTAATATAGTCATTTTATCAGTCAGAAATACATTAATTACCTGGTTTTCTGAAACTCACAGAACTAATTTTTCATTTTAATTCCCTGTATTTCTTCCTTTTCCCTTTAAAATAACAGTAACAAGTCTCATAAGTATAAAAGAATCATAGATGTTTAGAATGATGTTTAGAAGCAAGAGCTCATGTGTGCTCCAGTGAAATTAAGAGAAGCTTCAGAGAAGCTGGGATTGAAATGCATATTGAATAAAAGATAAAGGGTTTCAGTTAAGAGTAGACATTATAAGAAGAGATTTCATTATCAGAATCTATGTGCAAAGGAGAATGGGTTGGAAATTTTAGGGACAAAGAAATGATAAATCAGGGGCCTGGGTGGCTCAGTCATTAAGCATCTGCCTTATGCTCAGGTCATGATCCCAGGGTTCTAGGATCAAGCCCCGCATCGGGCTCCCGGCTGGGTGGGAAGACTGCTACTCCCTCTCTCACTCCTGCATGTGTTCCCTCTCTCGCTGTGTTTCTCTCCATCAAATAAATAAAATCTTTAAAAAAAAAAAAAGAAATGATAAATCAGATTAGAAGTTTATTATGATGAAAGAAAAAAAAGATAGTATACTAGTTTGGAAGAAAGCTTTGAGTGATAATAGAAAGCATATTGTGGTACTTTCTTGGTTTGGTTATTGTGACTTTAAAACATTTAATTTTACAGAATGATATAATTTTATTGTTATAAGATGGAAAATCTTCATTATAATTAAAATATAATTAGAGGGGTGTGTAGTGGCTTAGTTAAGCACTCGGCTTTTGATTTTGGCTCAGGTCATGATTTCAGGGTTGTGAAATCAAGCTCCATGTTGGGTTCCCTGCTCAGCTGGGAAGCTGCTTGAGATTCTCCCATTGCCCCAACTGCTACCTGTAACCTCTCTCTCTCTAAAACAAATACATCTTTAAAAATATATATACATTATTAGAATTTCGATTTCTTATAATACAAAATATTAAGAGTGAGGAAAATGGCTTCATTCATACAGGTCATGCGATATCAGCTCAACTCTCTTGGAGACATTGAAACACTGAATCTTATATAAGTGTTGAAAAGTCTGAGTGACGATCCCAATGGAAAAACGAAGTATTGCAAAAGCAAACAAACAAACAAAAAGCCCACATTGTGCCAACTTTTCAAACAATTTTGAAATATTTGAAAAAAATATAAAATAGGTGACACATAAAACAAATTGTAGAAGAGAGATATAATTCACGATATATACAACACAGTACGCTACAATATTATAAGCCAAGTAGGCCTAACAGGTTTCTCGTTGAACACTCCCTCCAACAATAACTAGACATTCTTTTCAAGTGCACATGGAACATTCTCCAGGGTGGAACTTATTTTAGTCATAAAGTATATTTTAGCAATTTGGAAGTATTGAAATTGTACAAAGTATGTTCTTCTATCTCAACAGAATAAAATTAGAAATTCAAAATAAAAAGAAATTTGGGAGGTTCACAATAATTGTGGCAATTAAACAACTTTAATCAATTGGTCCAAGAAGAAATCATGAAGAAAATTAGAAAATAATTTGAGATGAATTAAAATGAAAGTACAACATAGCAAAACTATTGGGATAGAGCAAAAAGCAATACTTAGCAAGATATTTTTAGCTGTAAACACCTCTATTAAAGAAGAAAGATATCAAATGAATAATCTGTAATCCCCATGAGAAGAGGACTATGTGAATGTTCCTTCACAGCAGTTGCTCCCAGAATTATTTTCTCCTCTCTCCTCAGACAGTAGTTGTGGTTGTCTGTGGTATGACTGGTAGCATACCATTAAAAAAGAATGGATGAAGTTTTGCTCATTTTATGAAGCCTAATTTAAGTTGGCCATTAGGGATTCTCTCAACTTCTCTGACTGACAGTTTTGTTTTACTTGTCAGGATTATGTGTTTTTGTGAAGAGTACTTTGGCTTTTAAATAAAACACACTTAAAGGTGGGAATGCATGATGAACCTCAAAGTATCCCATTGAGGCTATAACGTGACATGCCTTGCTTTTTGTTTGCTTGCTTTTTAATAGACTTCACCTTTTAAGAGTTCTGTCTTGCTCTTTCATAACATTTTAGTTCACGTCGGTATGGTGATTGCCTTGACTTTCCTTGAGAATAGCCAGTATTGAGCAAAACTTGCCATAATTTTTGTGGAGCTATTTTAATGCTCTTCTGCCTTCAAGAGTTTTTCAAGCTAAGTACTATTTAATAGTGTGCCTTTCATTTCATAATTGAAATATAGCTGCATCTCACAAATAATGAAAATATGAGTAACTGTAAATCAATATTTTACATTATAAGTAAGGACTTTTGTTTTTAATAGATGACCAAGTGTTGCAGATACTCATGCATGTGTCTTAAATTTAATTTTGTTTCCATGTGGAGAGCATTTTAGAAAGTGTGTGAACTTTGGATATCTTCTTGAAGGCTTGTGTTCTCTTTTGACATAGATTTTTTAAAGGATTACTCTAAACAATTTCTAAATCAATAAGTAATTATCATGGTTCTTTCCAATCAAATAAATATTGACTTAGAGGAAGACATATGCTTTTTCTCTATTTCTAGGAAAGAATGCTCTGATTGCTGTATGTCATCATTTCATGTTAAATAAACTCAGATATTTGTTAAATGAAGTGATACAAAATATTTAAAAGAGACTGACACTGGCTATATTGTTTTCTAAGGAGTTATAAGAGCCTATCCTGGCTTTTTTTCCACCTGGTCTTTGCATATTAGTTTGTAAGAGATATAGTCAGACAATATATTAATGTTTTTATCTGAGGCTTTAATACCAAAGCCTGACAGCATTATCTCTACTGTTTATTTCACTGTAAAATTGGTTTATAGTGCTACAATTAGTAATGTTAAACCTAGATATTATAAGAAGTAGTACTGATTGTTCCACAGTAAAGTTTACTGTATAGTGACATTAATGAACAATATTTGTGCCATAATGCTTTATGGCATCAAGTAATTTCACTGCGGGACAATAACAGTTATCTTGAATACTCTAATCTCACAGCTAAAGTTTGCATTCAGGGTATGTTTTAATTCAATGTCACAGTGACTCACAAGCTTTTCTGACCTCCTAAAGTTGTGAAGAATTTTTTTTAAGCAAAGATATTGCTAGTTATGAACTTTGAAATATTTTGTATTATTTGTATTTTTTTTTAATTTTTGGTTCACAGTCTTTTGGGATATTTTATGTTCTGCTTAATACTGCAAGCAAACAAAAAGTAAGATATGTTATATGAAAGCCTCAGTGCTATGCTTTGATATTCATGCATTTCCAGCTTTAAAGCATGTTTTATGTAAAACCTAAGTACCCTTTACAAAAACATAAACTGACAAGCCAAAATTGAGAAAGTTGAGAAACACAGTTTTTGCATTTTACTTATGGATTTTTTTCTGTATAAATCCATTTGTAACGATTTCATAACTTGTATTTTATTTATTTATCTATTTATAAATATGCTTTTTTTTTTGGCCGATTTTAAGTAAACTCCACACCATGCATAGGGCTGGAACTCAAAATCCGAGGTCAAAAGTTGCATGCTCTACCAACTGAGTCAGTCAGGAGTCCCATAAATTGTATTTTTTTTAAGATTTTATTTATTTATTTGACAGAGAGATCACAGTAGGCAGAGAGGCAGGCAGAGAGAGAAGGGGAAGCAGGCTCCTTGCTGAGCAGAGAGCCCAATGGGGTGCTCGATTCCAGGACCCTAAGATCATGACCTGAGCTGAAGGCAGAGGCTTTAATCCACTGAGCCACCCAGGTGCCCCCATAACTTGTATTTTAAATGAATATATTTAAAATGTAAGATTACTTTTAACACATAAAATGTTCATACCATAACCCCTATAGTCAAGATTTGCAGTTACCATACCATTATGTTGACTAAGTAACAAATGAGTCGAATTACTCTTTGTCTGTTATATTTGTCAGGATAAGTTAGAATATAGCTTGTTATATAACAGTTCAAAAATCTCAGCTATAGCACACTGAAGACTGCTTCTCACTCATGAAATTCTAGTCAAACTCCTGGATATTTATCTTCCATGTAATAATGATGGAGCCTAGGAAAGCCTTCACTATCCTATCACTGAATGAAATTCCATTCAGTGTGACATTACACAATTCCAGAAGTATTCAACTGATAATTAAATACTTTATCTAAGAGACAATAAATATTACCTCTGATCACAACCCATTGGCCAACACTAGTCATACTGCAACTTCCAAATGCATGAAATAGTTTTCATGTACCCCAAACATGTGGAAAAATGATGTTATAGTTATAAATATCAAAAATCATAGCTAGATATAATAATTAGAATCAGAGTCAGATATTATAGCTTGAAATAATAGAAATTATTATTGCCCATCAAAGCACTGGTCTGTGATTACTGTATTGAATATATATTCTTCCATCATTACTTGTTCTAAAATGAGAACCTATAAACTATTGAATAATTTCCCTTGAAAAGTGAACACTTTCAAATATTTTTCAATTCTTTCTAGACATAAATATATCATTATATTTAGTGTATTATCTATTGGTAAATGGAACATTCTTAAAATCAATTCAGTATAAAAGAACCCAGGATATTCATGAACATATCACATACCTGGTGGCATGTGGCTTGCCACATTAAATTATATTAAACTGATTTTTTTTTAAAGATTTTATTTATTTGACAGAGAGAAACACAGCGAGAGAGGGAACACAAGCAGAGGGAATGGTAGTGGGAGAAGCAGGCTTCCTGCAGAGCAGAGAGCCCGATGCGGGGCTCAATCCCAGGCTCCTGGGATCTGACCTGGGCCGAAGGCAGACACTTAACGACTGAGCCACCCAGGCGCCCCTAAACTGATTTTTTAACCTATCAAAAGAAATTATACATTTTAAATTTTCTTATTGGTTAATATCCCTCAGTTTTTTACTTAGAAACAATTATTATAATTTGAATAGTGTATTAGTTACACTAATTTATTTGTGTTGCTGATTCAACTCTTTATCATTTTTTCTTTTGGTAAATGATATTGCTCATAAGCCCGTTTTTTCCAAATCCATAATTTATTTAGTTTATTTTGGTGTAGTTGCAGGACCCATATATTGAAAGCTCAAAGAGACTTTGTTCTGATTCTAACTAGCTAAGTGGATAGAATAATATCTACTTGGCATTGAACAGGATTGCATAAGCATCAGAACTCTTTCTCAGACATACAAATGGCTAACAGACACATGAAAAAATGTTCATCATCATTAGACATCAGGGAGATTCAAATAAAAACCACACTGAGATACTATTTTACACCAGTTAGAATGGCCAAAGTCAACAGGACAGTAAACAACAAATTTTGGAGAGGTTGTAGAGAAAGGGGAACACTCTTACACTGTTGGTGGGAATGCAAGTTGGTGCAGCCACTTTGGAAAACAGCTTGGAAATTCCTCAAGAAATTAAAAATAGAGCTACCCTATGACCCTGCTATTGCACCACTGGGTATTTACCCCAAAGAAGCAGATGCAGTACAAAGAAGGGCCACATGTACCCCAATGTTCATAGCAGCAATGGCCACAATCACCAAACTGTGGAAAGAGCCAAGATGCCCTTCAACAGATGGATAGATAAAGAAGATGTGGTCCATATATACAATGGAATATTATGCCTCTATCAGAAAGGATGAATACGCAACTTTTGTATCAACATGGATGGAACTAGAAGAGATTATGCTGAGTGAAATAAGTCAAAAGGAGAGTCAATTATCATATGGTCTCACTTATGTGTGGAGCATAAGGAAAAACATGGAGGACATTGTGAGAGGGAAGGGAGGGGATGAATTGGGGGAAATCAGAGGAGGAGAGGAACCATGAGAGACTGTGGACTCTGAGCAACAGACTGAGGGTTTTGGAGGAGAAGGAGTGGGGGTTGGGTGAGCCTGGTGGTGGGTACTGAGGAGGGCATGTATTGCATGGAGCACTGGGTGTGGTACGTGAACAATGAATCTGGGAACACTGAAAAAATAAAATAAAAGTATTTGGGGGAAAAAAAGAACTCTTTCTTATACAGGAATCAAAGAAAATTTAAGACCAAAATGCACAGTATTTTGCTGGGTGATATACCTGGGCAAAAATACCCAGGAGAAATTTATATATGTCCTTCCAGAGTGAATGATCTGACAGAGATCAGAAAATAATTGTGGGGAGGCCACAAAGAGCTGAATTTCTCAGATGCTCTTAACAAGCCTCAGAAACATTTACCTCTATAGCTAGGCTGATACTGATGTGAGAATAAATACCTGTTTTCAACTTTTTTCATTTCATGCTTGGTCTTTGGAGATTGTATCTCAATTCTATGGGAAAGTTACAAGAAATGAAAAAGTTTAAATTTAGAATTTTTTCTTTCTCAATAATTAAAGCAATGTCTAATATGCCTTTTCATTTATCCCATCTGATTTGTTTGACCCAAGAAGCAATTTATTCAAGTTGTACAAAATGTTCCACTTGTTCACTAAGATTCCTATGTGATCCTAAATGGTTTTCTTACTGAGTTTTTCTTATGATAATCTTCATTTTTCAAAAGTTAATTTTTGATATTACTCTCTCTGGTTCTGTTAGCTTAAATTTCTGCAGTGAACAGAGCTGTCCTGAGGAGTAAAATGTATTCATGAGTATGGAATGGTTTCCTGACATTGATGCTAAATCATCTAAGTTGCTTAGTAGGTTAAAAGGTACTTAAGAATTCTGGAGTATTTTTTTTAATGTTTTTGTTCAAATTTTATAGGGCTGAAAGCCAATTTCCCACAATAATTTAAATTTAATTTAATGCATAGGAACTCACTTATTCCATTTCATATTTGTGTTGCTCTTTAAGTGATACATATTAATTAATCTGAATGTTATCTTACTGATTAATTTTTTTTACTTTTTCCTTTGAAAATTCACTCTTTTTTCCTTTTAAATTTTATTTTTAATAAAAACTATATATATTTAAGGGATATAACATGATAATTTGATATACATATACACAATGAAATTAAAACTGCAGTCAAGCTAATTAACATATCATCTCCCCACATAGTCATTTTTGTGTGTGATGAGAGTACCTGAATATGATCTCTAGTAAATTTCTAATATTCAGTGTAGTATTACTAACTATAGTCATCGTGCTACATTAGATCTCTACATATATTTGTTTTATATAACTGCAATTTTATATCTTTAACCAAGCACCATTTCCTTCTCCCCACCCCCGGTAACCACTATTCTACTCTTTGCTTCTACATATTTGGCTTTTTTAGATTCTCACAAATAAGGGAGATCATAGTTTTTTGCTGTCTATGTTTGGCTTATATAATTTAGTGTAATGTCCTCCAGATTCATGCATGTTGCAAATGGTAGGATCTCTTTCTTTTTTTAAGGCTGAACAATATATTATTGTATATATAAACCAAAATTTCTTTATCCATTCATCTATTGAAAGACACTGAATTGTTTCTTTATCTTGGCTGTTGTGAATAATGTTGCAATAAATATGGGAGCATAGCAATTTCTTTGAGGTGCTGATTTCATTGCATTTGGATATACACCAGGAAAGAGATTACTGGATTTTGTGTTAGATATATTTTTAAATTTTTTTAAAGATTTTATTTATTTATTTGACAGAGAGAGATCACAAGTAGGCAGAGAAGCAGGCAGAGAGAGGAGGAAGTAGGCTCTCTGCTGAGCAGAGAGCCCGATGTGGGGCTCGATCCCAGGACTTTGAGATCATGACCTGAGCTGAAGGCAGAGGCTTTAACCCACTGAGCCACCCAGGTACCCCTATTTTTAAATTTTTTTAAGGAACTTCTATGCTGTTTTCCATAATGGCTATACTAATTTACATTCCCACCAATGGTGCACAGGGTTCCTTTTCTCTTCATCCTGGCTAATTCTTGTTATTTTTTGTCTTTTTTTTTTCTAATAGCCATCCTAACCATTGTGAGGTGATATCTCATTGTGGTTTTGATTTATATTTACCTAAGTAATGATGTTGAACACTTTTTTATATGTCATTTGGCCATTTGTATGGCTTCTTTGGAAAAAAGTCTATTCAGACCTTTACCCACTTTTAATTGGGTTGTTTGCTTTTGAGTTGTATGCATTACATTTATATTTTGGATATTAACCCCTTGTCAGATACATGGTTCACAAATATTTCTTCTTTTTCTGTAGGTTGCCTTTTCATTTTTTTTTTTTAAGATTTTATTTACTTATTTGAGAGCAAGAGGAGAAAAGAGGGAGATGGACATGCAGACCCTGTGGTGAGTGCAGAGCCCAAGGTGGGGCTTGATCTGACAACCCTGAGATCTTGACCTGAGTCAAAATCAAGTCAGGTGCTTAACTGACTGAGCCACCCAGGCACCCCAGTTGCCTTTTCATTTTGTGGATTTGTTTCCTTTCCTGTGTAGAATCTTGTTAGTTTGACTGAATCTCACTCATTTATATGTGCTTCTGTGACCTGAACTTTTGATGTCATATACAAAAAAGTCATTGCCAAGACTGATGTCAAAGAACTTTTTGCCTGTGTTTTCTTCTGAGAGTTTTATAGTTGCAAGTCTTACATTTAAGTCTTTAATTCATTTGAATTGATATTTGTGTATCATGTAAGATCTTGGTCCAATTTCTTTCCTTCCTTCCTTTCTTCTTTCCTTCCTTTCTTCTTTCCTTCCTTCCTTCCTTCCTTCCTTCCTTCCTTCCTTCCTTCCTTCTTTCTTTTCTTTCTTTCTTTTTTTCTTTCTTTCTTTATCTTTCCTTTTTTTTTTTTTTTTTGTAGTAGGCCCCACATACCACATGGAGCCTAACGCAGGGCTTGAACTCATGATCCTGAGATTAAGACTTGAGGTGAAATCAAGAGTTGAATGTGTAATGAACTGAGCCATCCAGGCATCCTGATCTAATTTCATTATTAATTCCCTTTTTCTCTTCCTTTCAGTCCCTAGATGATGCTAGAGAAAAATTCTGTTCTCTATGGCTGCTCATGGTTATTTTATGATCTCTGTCATATCATTTATAGGAAGAATAGAATATAAATTCTCCTTTTTTTTGGTGAGTTTTCATCTAGTAGATGACATGTATGAAACTGAGATGCTTATAAATATGCAGGATATTTATTGATTATGTATAGGCTACAAATAAAACTGATGTTCTAATGAATAAATATAGCTAGAAGCCTGGGTTCCATAGAATTGTGTCAATAACTAGCTATAAGATGTTGGATATTGTACATATCCTCAATAGAATGCATCATCGTTACTGGATGATAATTTTCAAGAGTTCTTATATTTAATATAAGAGTTCCATTATTTAATTCCGTTTCCAAGGAATAAGCATTTGTCATTAAGACATATCTAAAAATTAAGCATTCATTACACTCGATTAGAGGAATGTTATAGGGATGAGTCAGCATAGATTATCAGCTACATGCTACTAAAATGAGAAATCATAGAGTGAATTTATGTTATCTACCCTAGATGACACTAGAGAGAAATATTAATATATTCTTAAAGAAAGAATAAAACAGAATGTAAAACAAAGCTTAAGTATAAATCTCACTTTTTCAAAAATATATCAGTTTGTTTCTTATGTCATTGACTGATCTTTCATTGTTAATTCCTTATGACTAATCCTTTTAATATATATGCTTTGAAAGTTGTAAAGACTGTATAACTGTACCTGTAAGTGTTATGCTTAGTCATAAAGCAACCTTAAACTATTTGGGAAGCATTTAAATCTGAGTATGAACACTCATCAGAGTAGAATGATGGAGGCAGGTTGTGCTAGAAGGCTTTTACTTTTGCCTGAGAATGACTCAAATGTCATATTCAGGCAAAGACGTATAACTCTCTTGATCCTCGATATACATCTTAAATTATTATAATTATATATGTAACAATTTTTCACATATTTTACTATGATATATAATTATATACTATCATAATATATATAATGCATTATGTAATATAAAATATGATCATATATAAAAAATAATATATACATATATAGACTCTTAATAAAATAATAATGTAACATAATACACATATACACATATATAAACTCTTAAAAGCAGTCAGGGGGTTCCTGGGTAGTGCAGTCAGTTAAGTGTCCAACTCAGTTCTGGCTCAGGTCCGATATCAGGGTGGTGAGATCAAGCTCTGCATGGAGCCGCATGTAGCTCTGAGCTCAGCATGGACTCAGTTTGAGTTTCTCTCTCCCTCTCCTTCTGCCCCTCTCCCTGCTCTCTCTCTCCCTCTCTCATTGAAATAAATCTTTTAAAAACATTTTTAAAAAACAGTCAGTAGTGGAACAATTCAGCAATTTTTTTCATTTAAATTCACTTCCTTGTGCGATAAGATCATTAAGTTGATGGATACAAGTGAGGCTGTAAGTGTTTCATAGATGCTATGTATGTATTTTTACAGAGAAGTTTGAAAAATCCATTGTTAGTTTCCCCACTGAGGATGTGCTTACTTGTGAGAAAGCTGCAAAGATTCTACAGTGCATGTACATAAACGGTCTAAGTGCTTTCCTCCTTCAAGGTTTTACAACAAACAGATTTCTCTGCTGGTTGAGGCTGTGGTATAAACTTCACTCATAATGCTCACTTATTTAAAAAACTTACCATTAGAAACTTAAATTCTCCCACTGCAAAATAAATTGGCATCAGCTAAAGACTGGCTCCAAATCTCTCTTTCTGGCATTTTACTCTGGAAATACCTGTTTGATCATCTCTAATCCCAGGGACCCCATGAAAGAAGGCAACATTTTCACCCTGCACTTTTAGCTTCCACCCAAAGCATAGCTTTTATATTTATATTGTTTTGAATTTTTCATTTTACACATGCCATCATTTATTTTTATTGCTTATTTTGTGATTATTAGATTTTTATTAGATGTGATTATTTTGTTTTTGAATCAAGATTTTTGCAAATTTAAACTTCAATCAAATCACTGTAGGGACACCTACGTAGCTCAGTTAGTTAAACATCTGCCTTTGGCTCAGGTCATAATCCCAGGGTCCTGGGCTTGAGCTCCGCATTGGGGTTCCTGCTCAGAGGGAAGCCGGCTTCTCCTGTTCCCTCTGCTTGCCACTCCCCCTGCTTGTGGTCTCGCTGACAAATAAATAATGTTTTTTTAAAAAAGTAAATAATTAAAAATCATGTAGTTTTATCTTTACATCTTTTTTCTCCAAAATTTTATTTTATTTTATTTTTAAGATTTTATTTACTTGACAGAGAGAGAGATCACAAGTAGACAGAGAGGCAGGCAGAGAGAGAGGGGGAAGCAGGATCCCTGCTGAGCAGAGACCCCGATGCGGGGCTCGATCCCAGGACCCTGAGATCATGACCCGAGCTGAAGGCAGAGGCTTTAACCCACTGAGCCACCCAGGTGCCCCTCCAAAATTTTATTTTTAAGCAATCTCCATATTCAATGTGGGGCTCAAAGTTACACACCTGAGATCAAGAGTCACATGCTCTACTGCCTGAGCCAGACAGGCACCCCCTTTACATCTTATTTTGGTTAATGATACAATATGAAAGTTCTTAACATTTGCTTTGATGTTTTACATTATTATTATTCTCTTCCAACGTTGAATTTTTAGATTGATGTTTTAACTATTACTTTTAATACACTTTAAATTTTTTTCAAGTTTTTATTTAAATTCTAACTAGTTAACATACAGTATAACATTAATTTCAGACATAGAATTTAGTGATTATCATTACATACAATACCCAGTGCTCATCTCAGCAAGTGCCTTTCTCAATACCCATCACTAATTTTTAAGAACAGTTTTGGATTTACAGAAAATTTATAAAAACAGTACAGAAAGTTTCTAGGTCTTTTGTTACAAGTAATGAACCAATAAGGATATATATTACTAACTAAAGTCTGTATTTCATTTATTTTTCCTTAGTTTTCCCTTGATCTCCTTTTTGTGTTCTATGATCCCATCCCAGGTATCACAATATGTTTATTATATCTCTGTAGGCTTCTCTTGGCTATGGCAGTTTCTCAGACTTTCCTTTTTTATTTGTTTTTGTTTTTTGAGTTTTGTTTTGTATTGTTTTTTGGATGGCCTTGATGGTTTTGAGGAGTTATGGTCAGGTATTTTGCAGAATGTCCTTTCACTTGCACTTATCCGGTGTTTTTCTCATGATTCGATTGGTGTTGCCAGTTTGGGGAAGACCAGAATATAGTTCCTCAAAACTTCTCAGAAGACAAATTTTCCCAATTTGAAGTAAAATCATTTTTGAAAATAATGGCACACAATAGATATATACATAAATTTGTTAGGCAATATTAATATGACTGAGTCTTTAACTTAAAAAGAAGAATGAAGACATGAGAGATTATGAAAATAATGCAAATGATCCAACTATGGAGTGAAGTAGTAGAGACTTGTGCTGTAGAGACAACCGCACAAAAAGTGACCTTCACTACTGTGGGTATGGAAAAGCTAAATTGGTTCTCATAAAGAAAAAAAAAGTAACTGAAAAGCCAAAGGAAAACATTAAAAGGTAGTTCTCATAAAATTGCAATCTGGCCATCCAAATGCATGTAAATTGGAGAATACCAAGTATACACACATATGTCCTTATTATTGCTGAAGAGCAGATCATAATATGCAACAAGTTAAAATTCTGCTATGGGCATTCTGTGTATGAATTCTAAGGAGAAAAGGGAAAGATGCTGGGGAAGAAAAGATTTGAAGATTACCATTTCTCTTAGTGAAAATTATTATGTTACTGTATCTACCCTTATTTCCATTTGTATCTACCCTTATATTTCCATTTGTTTGTTTTCTGTGGAGAAATTTAATAGCTTATTTTGCATCCTTAGCAGCATCTAATTTTATACTGAGGAGTTCAGAAGATTAAGGAAAGATACAAGTGCTTGTATAATTAAAGAAAAACAGTGTGTAACTTTAGTAAGATGAAAATAGTTTTATTCTCATTTTATCATGAAGCATTCTTTATTAACCGACATCTCTACACTACTGTACTGGGGAAGAAAATTGATTTTCATGATAATTGTTCTAGTGTTCTGTAAATTTTGACTATATGTTAGTTTTCCCTTATTGGCAGTTTGGTTTTCCGTACTTTCAGCTACTTATAGCCAACTGTGATCCAAAAACAAATGATACTCCTTCTGATGTACTGTCATGAGGTAAATAGTAGCCCAACACTACATCACAATGCATCATTCACTTCACTTCATTTCATCCCATAGGTTTTAATCATCTTATATGATCACAAGAAGGATGAATAACACACAGCAATATATTTTGAGGGAGAGAGGCCACATTCATATAACTTTTATTACAGTATATTTTATAATTACTCTATTTTATTATTAATTATTGTTAATCTCTTACTGTGCCTAATTTATAAATTAAACTTTATCTTAGGTATGTATGTATAGGGAAAAAAACAGTATATATAGGGTTGGGTACTATCCATAGCTTCAGGCATCTGTTGGGAGTCTTAGAATGTATCCCCCATCAATCAAGTTTTATTAAAAGTACACTTTGAAAACTTGCTGTTACAGCAAAAGAAGATATATTCAAAGATAAAGCAAACAGATATAAACAGTATTTCTTTAGTTTAGATGCCATCATTGGTATTTCTCTAGATTAGATATCATCATTTTGAAACAATGGAATGACTTCTCAAGAGACATATATGTGGATTAATGAGATGGAGAGGTCATATTTATGAACAAATAATAATAATTTATTGGAAATAATGTCCAGCTTGCATAAAAAAATCCCCATATGAATTATCACATTAAGTGATGATTATGTTTATATTATTAAATATCTTTTATCATCTTTTTATATATATATTTTTTTATTTCTACTTTTTAAAAATTTTTATTAACATATCTTTTAACTGGTAAAAATTCAAATATAAAAATATAATTTCATGTGTGAAATACTTGATTTACTAGAATGTCTGTTTTTTTTTTTTAAGGATTTTATTTATTTGTCAGAGAGAGAGAATACAAGCAGGCAGAGAGGCAGGCAGAGGCAGAGGGTAAAGCAGGCTCCCCGCTGAGCAAGGAGCCCGATGTGGGACTCGATCCCAGGACTCTGGGATCATGACCCAAGCCGAATGCAGCTGCTTAACCAACTGAGCCACCGAGGTGTCCCTAGAATATCTGTTTCTTTAATCTGATAAATTATAGAATCTTGGATTGGTCATCATGGATAGCACATCAAAATCACAATAAAATTTTGATATGTGACAGTGTGCTATCCATGTCCTGCATACCAGTCCTAAGAATATCTTGACTGACTTATGGAGAGCTGCTCTCTGTGTATAGGGATACAGAGTATAATAAACCCTTGAAGGTTTATTAGTAAATTGCAGAGCTAATTCCACAAATTCTCAGAAGTGAAGTAAAGCCCTTTCTTTACTTTTCACAGTCTCTACAATTCACTTCTGAAGGGAGTTTGAAAACTAAGTCAGTAAATGATATAGGAGCTTTTAATACTAGTAGACCAATGCAGGAAGGAATAGAACTTAGAGGGTCTTTTTACACTGCTCATTCTAATCGTTAATCTTCACATATATTGCTTAGTATTTCACATGACTTATCATAGTACACTTTAAGTTCTTACAATGGATATTTGTTGCAATAGAAAACCTGGTGTCTATTCAATTTCTCTGCAAATGGTATTTGATTTGCTCCTTGAGATCATCATTTCTTTTTTTATTGATGTATAATTAACATAGAGTATTATATTAGTTTCAAGTGTCTAATGATACAACAGTTCTATACATTTCTCAGTGTTCATCGTGATAAGTGTACTCTTAATCCCTTTTATCTATCTCCTATCCATCTCTTTTATTTATCTCCTACCCATCCCCTATCCATCTCTACACCATTCTGTTCCCTGAATTTAAGTCAGTTTGTCTCTTTTTTCTGCATTTGTTCCTTTGTTTTGTTTCTAAAATTTTATATATCATATGAGATATGATCATATCTCATGAGTGAGATCATATGGTATTTGTCTTGGACTTATTTTGCTTAGTGTTATACCCTCAATATTCATCAACGTTGTTGCAAATGACAAGATCTTATTCTTTTTAAATCTTATTAAATATTATTGAAGTATGTGCATCTTCTATATCCATTCATCTATGGATGGACGTTTGGATTGCTTCCATATCTTGGCTATTATAAATAATGCTGCAATAAACATAGGGTACATATATCTTTTTAAATTCATGTTTGCATATTTTTGGGTAAATACCCAGTAGTGGAATTACTGAATCATATGGTACTTCTATTTTTAAATTTTTGAAAGAATCTTCATACTATTTTCCACAGTAGATGCGCCAATTTGTATTTCTACCAAGAGTGCCTAAGAGTTCTTTTTTCTTCACTTTCTCACCAAAACTTGTTATTTATTTTCTTTTTTCTTCTAGACATTCTGACATTGCAGTTTTGATTTGTATTTTCCTGATGATTAGTGATGTTGAGCATCTTTTCATATGTCTGTTGGCTATCTGTATGTCTTCTTTGGAAAAATACCTATTCAGGTCCTTTGCTCATTTTAATCAGATTTATTTTTGAGCTTGGTTTTTTTAATTAACATATAATGTTTTATTTGTTTCAGGGGTACATGTTTGTGAATCATCAGTCTTACACAACTCAAGCACCCACACCCACCATAGCATATACCCTCCCTAATGTCCATCACCCAGCTGCCCTATCCCTCTTATTCCCCTCTCCTCCAGCAATCCTCAGTTTGTTTCCTGAGATTAAGAGTTTCTTATGGTTTTTCTCCCTCCCCAGTCCCATCTTATTGACTTATTTCACTTGGCATAATAACCCTCTAGTTCTATCCATGTCATTGCAAATGGCAAGATTTCGTGATTTTTTTTTGATGGCTGCATTGTACATACACACACACACACACACACACACACACACGTTTTCTTTATCCATTCATCTGTTGATGGACATCTGGGCTCTTTCCATTGTTTGGCTATTGTGGACATTGCTGCTATAAACATGTGGGTCCACATACCCCTTCAGATAACTATATTTGTATCTTTAGGGTAAATATATTTTGGGTTTTTTTGGTATTAAATTGTATAAGTTCTTTATATCTGAATACTAACCTTTTCTTGAATATATAATTTGCAAATATCTTCTCCCATTTAGTAGGTTACCCTTTAGTTTCATCAATGGTTTGTTCACTCTGCAAAAGGTCTTTATTTTTGTATAAATCCAATAGTTTAGTTTTGCTTTTGTTTCCCTTGCCAGAGGAGTCATATCTAGAAAAATGTTTCTATGGCTCATGTCAAAGAAATTACTACCTATGTTTTCTTCTAGGAGTTTTATTGTTTCACGTCTCAAATTTCGGTCTTTAATCCATATTGAGTTTACTTTTGTGTATGAGGTAAGAAAGTGTTCCAGTTTTACTCTTCTGTGCATAGCTGTCTACTTTTTTCAACAACATTTGTTGAAGATCCTGTCTTTGCCCCATAATACGTTTTTGCTTCCTTTGTTGTGGATGAAGTGACCATATAAGTGTGGGCTTTTTTTCTGGGCTCTCTATTCTATACCAGTGATCTGTGTGTCCATTCTGTGCCAGTGTTTTGATTACTACAGTTTTGTAATATATCTTGAAATCTGGGATTTGATACTTGCAGCTTTGTTTTTTATGAAGATTGTTTTGGCTATTTGGGGTCTTTTCTGGGAGACCATTCATTTCTTCAATTAGTTCATTCATGTGATTCATTAAGTATTAAGACCTTCCCTCCACAAACACACATATATTCATGTTTAGGTACATAACATAGCTCTCTTTCATTAAGATTTTTGTTTTCATTTCAAAGATTGTGGCAATTATGTCAAATAGGACGAATGTCCAAGGTTGTCAGGATGAATAAATGTGGAGAATCTTCTGGCAACAAAGAGAAAGAGATGTTCTCATTCTCTAAAAATGAGTTTGCTAACTGTAAAGATAATGTAAGTCCACAGTTACCAGAAGTCTCCAAATGCCTGATAATCAAACCAAAACAGATGAAAGTAGGGAGCAAGAAACTTATTTCTGATGACACTGAACTTCTAAATCTCAAGCAATGTCTGAGGCAGCCATCTCGTTTAACTTGCGCTTCTACATCTTCAACCAGAAGGATCCTAATACAAGCATAGTGAAAGGTGAAGATGCTATTGACAACTTTCTATACATAGACTTGTCTAAATTAGGTGGGTAGAAGACAGTGTAAGTCCAAAGATTCCAAACTGTGAAAATGACAGTATATTTTACATGGGAGCAAACTGGCAGAGTAAACTTCTGTACCTATTATATCCGGAGTTTATATTCTTAGGGTATTTATCAAGTAAATATTAGATTGCTGGAGTTTCTTCACCAATTGTCTTTAAGTAACCTTTACCAAAATATAGAAAAAACTTTGTTTGAGCCTGGCCCATGTGAAAGCCGAGGGAAAACAAACAGCTTTACTAGTGTTACACTGACAACCTCAGTGGAATTCATTGGAATAAGTCTTCTAATGATGAATTTTATAGCATTTCAATCTAAAAATGGATGGAAAGGGGAGTCTGGTTGGCTCAGTCAGAAGAACGTAAGACTCTGTTCTCATTGTTGTGAGTTTGAGTCCCACAATGGGGGTAGAGATTATTTTAAAAATATATAAAAATTAAAAAATAAAAATGGATGGGGAAAAAACAAATATGTTAAGAAAAAATATGCAATAAAACTGAAAGCTGGGAAAAACTTGACCACACCATAAATGTTTTTTTCACTCTCTTTCTAGCCTGACAAAAAGTAACTCTTAAGTTCCTTACAGTGGTCATCCCCCTGAGAAAAATTTCCATTTCTGGGTTATTGCTTCTCATTGTCCTGAGGTAGGGGCCTAAAAGGAAGGCATTACATTTGGCTGCCAAAAGTCCACTGTCAACCTTTGGGTTTGAGTTACATAGTCATGTACGTGGGCCTGTGCTTTGGATCTTTCTCATCTGTGTTCTGATTGCAATCCTGCCTCAATTCTATGACTGCCCAAAGAAGCAAAGGAGGTGAAAGACCATGTTGACGTGGCCTGCAAGTCCTCTACTGTTGACATCCAGAACAATTACTCCAATCCTTCTCTATAGGCTCTATATTCATTCAGGTCACATCTGTTTCCTCAGAGGACTTTCAAGAACATAGCTTTCCTAAGCCAATGAAGCCTTTGATTGATGTTTGCTTTTGATTCATGCAGTGATGGTGAACCATCCTGGGAGGATCTCCATTTATGCTGAATAGGTGGACATGTTGAGAGAACAGGACGGTTCTTTTTACATTTTCCCACAACCTCCTCTCCTATTTTCCCAAGTGGTGATGGAATTATGATTCTACCAATATTGAGAAATTGTATTCTCTCTATATAATGCAATGATTACAGTCTAAGGATTTCAAGAGAAGAAATGGTTAGAAGATGTGCTATTCTACATTTATGATTAAAAAAATCCAAATAGTAGATATAAATAAACAGAAAATAATCATCCACATTTTCCTGCATACTCTGGGTAAGATTTGAATTTGTGCTCATTATCAACAAAGAGCAGTAACAACTCTTAAGAGAGTCAGAGGAAGGCAGAATTCATAGCTGGTACAGTGAATGGTGCAGCATACAAATAATTATATAACCAGCATTAAATGGTACTCCTTAGGGAACAGAGACACGATCTATTTAGTTTCAATGCAAATAAGTACCAAAAAGGCATGGCATTATTAATAGTAATTGTATTGTTTCTTTTTCATTATGGAGGGCTACATGAAGTTAGCCAGAAACCTGTGGTAATTTTTTTTCTCCAATAAATATCCAGAAGAGATGATACTTCAAAACAATGAAGAATCTTCACCTTCATTCTTTGGGCAATAATTGAATACATAAAAATGTCTCCTCCACCAATTATTCTAAATTTTCACTGATTAATCACTATACTCCACATAAACCCATGGATGTAGAAAAGCATTTTGGAAAAAAAAATTCCCTGACCTCTCACATTCTAGAACTGGGCCTCATAGAGAGAAACAGCAAGAGAGCATGGGAGGGAGGGAGGGGGAAAGAGAGAGGAAGAAAGAAAAAGGAGGAGGGGGAGAATAAGAAAGACGTGTGACACATAATTAGGTTATTTCATAATTTACAATTAATAACATATTTGTGTGCTAGGGTAAAGAGACTGATGTGGTAGAGCTATTATGAATTCTAAATACCCTTTAAGATACACTCCCTTAAAGCCATAGATACACTGAAGATTATTTCTTCCTTTGAGGCCTGATTTTATTGCTTAGTGTGGGTTACTGAAAGACCTAACTGTATTGTCAAAAATTATTTCTAAATAGTTATAAAATGTCTTTTTACATGAGAATGTCTCCCTTCCTCACATTGAAAATAATTTTAAAAAACATAATCGTGATTAATAAATCAAAAGAGACTACCCATCCGATCCACACAATTTCTAGTACTTCCCTCTGTGATGTAGTGGTTTTTTGAAGCTACTGCCTTGGTCATAGGATGGAGACATTGCAACTCTGGCTTAAATATAAAATTCTTGCTTCTCAGAGAAATGCAATCTAGATGGGTATGTTTCCAATTGGCTGATATGAAAGCGATATATGATATGAATATATGATAGTGATTTGATATTTCCTTTGACAGTGTGCTCATTTTTTTTTAAGATTTTACTTATTTATTTGACAGAGAGGGAGAGAGAGAGAGAGAGAGAGAGAGAGATATCACAAGTAGGCAGAGAAGCAGGCAGAGAGGGAAGCAGGCTCCCTGCTGAGCAGAGAGTCAGATGCCGGGCTCCATCCCAGGACCCTGAGATCATGACCTGAGCCAAAGGCAGAGGCTTTAACCCACTGAGCCACCCAGGTGCTCCGACAGTGTGCTCATTCTTAACATGGCAAACAAGAGTGGTAATATTTTGGCTCTGTTTCAAAACTGGCAAGAGATCATGAGTGTTCGTTCTACCACTCTTCTCTCTTTAAACTCCTACTGAGCTAAATGGGAGGTGTGTACTTTAGCAAGCAGTGAATTAGGTTTCCAGTGATGTGAGGAGAACAGAGCAGACAGTTCCAGATGGCTAGTGCCATAGAAGCTAAGGGTCAATGTTTGCAGAGGAAGGAGTGGGCACAATATACAATCTCAATTATTAAAAGTCAGTAGACAGGAAAACAACCAAAATGGTAACAGATGAATGAAATGACTCTGTTGGCATGAATAAGTACTATAAACTTTTTCAAAGCTCCCAAGGGTAAATGTATTATTAGTAGATTTGTATCTATTAGGAGCATGCCATGGGATTAAGCTGTTATGGTTTTATCTTTACCCTTTATTTTTTTTAGTCTTCTATTTTTGAAAAGTTGAAGCAGCAGAGCTTCATAGTTAACACACATTTCATTATTTGAAAATAATGGTTCTATAAGAACATTGGTTTTCAATTCACCTGAATATAATTACTTACCTTTCTGTTTTTTCCTAATTATACTATACTCCATTAATATAGTTAGAATAGAACCAATACATTTTTCTTTTCAGAGGAACTGAAATTATCATACATTGCTTGAAGCCTTTTTTCCCCCTTTGAATGGTTATAGTGCAGTAGTATCAGCTTTGTTTCCTTCATTCTATTGTTAATGCCTCATGCAGGATTCATGCCTGATTATCTCAATTTAGTGTTTTTAATTTAACACAAACATTAGCAAAAGGACCAAGTCACCAAACCTAATGACTGGTCATAATGCAATACAATAAAATGTTACTTTTTACATCATTTTTAATACAAAATTCATCTCAAACATATTTTAAAGTTAAATGACATCATTATAGAGTTAAGTATCATCTCATTATATCATTTACTAATAAATAAGAGCTGAGAGAGAAATTAACATATCTGCAAATGAGTCTAAAGAAAGGTTTATGGGAGATGTACTTCAGTTGGGTGGCGAGAGACTCCAGAGGAAGCAAAAAGAATAAAATCCTTGAGAAGTCTGGGAGCTTTCTATGGCTGTGAGCTTTATGAGAAAGACTTTAGTGTGTATTTGTTTGCTTCATGCACTCTGAATTGCTTTGTGAACTTGGGTAAGATACTTAATTGTCTATAACCTAGGTTTGCCTACCCGTTAAATTAGGACAGAGCACAGGTTTAAGAAAGACGGCTGCTTCTATTAAAAGGAAGTGAATTGCTGTGTTTTGGGAGGGTTGTTTTTACCTTTTCCTGGGCACTAAGGCTCATGTAGGAATAATTATATTCAAAACTTTAAAAAATAAGGTGAATGTCCGTAGAAAGGAACAGCATAATCCTTCATCTGCAAAACCAAACAAAATACAAAACCCGAGTTCTAGGTCTCAGTGATATATTCCTGAACATGAAGTATGCCCTAAAAAAATTAATTTTATTGATCATTAAACACTAGAACAATTTACTTCTCATCATATTAATGTTAGAAATCTTTGTGAATTTTGGAAATTCAGCATGTAATTCTATTGCTTATTAAATTATTTGAATATTGAAATTGGCACTTGTGCCCAGGCCAAGGCAATTCATGATAAAAAAAGTGAATGACAATCTTGGGAAGATTTAAATTTCTATTTTTAAAATATAGTTTGTGTGTTAGAAAAATGAAAAGATACTCCTTATATTTTTCAAGCTTTTGTAATGGGGGAAATCACCTTGTCCATTGCAAAAATAAATCAACACAGACTTCTTTCCTAACCAGCCTCCATCTCCACCATCTTCTGTGAACTCACCTGTCTCTAATCACAATTAAACTCTACTTTCTCACCTGTGAAATTAAAAGAGTGGTCTGAATACAAGTCACAGATTCAAATACCCACAGGGATCCAATAGGTAATTTAAGTTAATTAAATGTATCAGGTAACTATTTCAGCAAAGTGAAGAGTGAATATCCCTCCTAAAAATAATCTTCTGCAATTATGTCCATGCAGGAATTTGGGCCAGCACAGCAACTTTTCCATTTTTTCACATTTGTCTAGTAACTTTTTTATTTCAAATATCTAATTTTAAATATTAGTCCAAATGTTTTTAAAGAGGCAGTATAAAACATTTATATGTTACAAAACTGGACTAAAGCCACCAGTTTTTAAATACTATAATAGATCAATTTTGGATTTCTCCTAACAATCTGTGATTTTTATATTTTTTTAATATTGGAATACTATAAATAAATTAAAATTTTCATGTTAAATGAGGATATGTAAAGTGTAGCCCTTCTTATATACAGGTAAATTATTGGGCAAGCTTTGTGCAAAATATAATTATGATATATAGGAACATATTTGTTCTTCTCTCATCTTCTTTTTTTCTCATTTTAACATCCCTCCCCCTCCCCAATCAGGTGTAAAATGGCTACTAGAGTGTTAGTTAATGTTGATTCTGGTAATGACTACATTACCCCCACCTCACCCTCACAAACCAGAGGGAAGAATGGTGCCCTAAGTGGAATAAAAATATTCACCTGGGAAGGGGACATCTCACCTGGAAAAAGGCAGCTTTGCCCAAGGATGGCCAAAATTCCAATATCTATTCTTTATCATTGCAAGCCTGAACAATCAGTGATTATTTCACCCAGAAAAAAAGTAAGCTTCTCAAGGCCTTTAATGGTGGGTGTATTTAATAGAAAAATATGAGTGTCATATTTCTTATTTAAAAAGAAGGATAATAAGCACAGAAGACACTTGTTCTCCCATTAGCATTTCCTGTCATATTCCAATCTAACTGCTTAGCCAATTATAATCAGAATTTTGCTCAGTAATGACTGAAATAGCTTGAAAGTGGTTTGATGGCTTGTGTCATAAATCTAACATGGACTGATACATTCATCTTCAATGTGGTGATCTTTCTCCCACAATGATCGAACACAACACATTACAAGCTCTCACCTAAATCACTCTGAGATATGTTATCAGTGTGAGCTTGTCTCTCTTTGCCTTGGATATATGAACTCTCTTTAAAAACTATAAAACCATAGATACAAAATGTTGAATTAAACTAAACCTCAGGTTATTAGCTATCGTTTGTGTAGACAAAGACCTTCATTTATTCACTTAAAAAATTTATTTGGTTTCTTTCATCCATAGACCCAGTTCCATCCCCATCCACATATAACCTATTTTGGTCTATTTAAGATATGGCCTTAGATATTTAAATTTCTTCTAAGATGTAGTATTGAATTACATTTTAATTTCATAACCAGGATTATATTATGAATCATATTTTGCTTATATTTAACACTAAATTTGCTCTTTATTTTTCTATGTACATCTAGTTAGTTGATTTTGGCTGTTGCAAGGATATTCCATTTTACATACCCAGGACACTATTTTTATCATCACTTCTATTGATAAACATGGTATATTGTTGTCTTCGAATTCCTGCCAACTCTTTCAATGCTGTGATAAACATTTCAACAGGAGATAAGTTTCTTTTTAAGTTTCTTCAGGATATAAATGCAATTTAACAAAGCTAGAATGCGTAGAATTCATAATAATGTCAATAGATATTTCCAAATTTATCTGCAGGTGATTCTACTCACATCAGGAAAGGAAAAGTATTCTGAAATACCCATCTCATTGCAGATATTTAGAATCATCAAACTTTATTCTAATCTTATGGGACTGAAATTCTATTTGTGTTGCTTAAAATTATATTGCTTACAACTTTAAGAACATTATTAAATAATTTTTCTTATACTTATCTTCCATATATTGGCCACTCATTTCTTTTGCTCATTTTTCTAATATATTTCCTATCTTTTTAAAATTTGTTTTCAGGATTAAATGTATATTATATTAATGTATTATTATTCTAGATATTACAACTCTTATTTCCCAGACCATTATCAATTATTATTATAATATCATAACAATTTTCATGTTAAATAATTAATATTTCCCCCTATGGCTTCACTAGTTTGTACATCATAATTTATTAACTAACACTACAGATAATGTTTTTGAGTGCTATCCTGAATGGGCTCAATTTTAAGCACTTAAATAAATAATAGAGTTAGATAAATAGATGAACAAATAAATAATCTGTTTTCAGTGCAGCTTACATATACATGGAGATATGTACAATCATCAAACACAAACTTAAAATATGCAAGGTGTTTATAAGAGTTATGAGAATGAAATATGCACAGTAGACACATAAGAGTTATAGTAGAGAGTGGCACTTTATAAAGGGAGATCAAAGAAAGTAATATTTGATCAGAAAAACAAAAATAGAGAAGATACACTTCACCTGGCTATCCAGCAGAAAATAATTCCAAACCAAAGGAAAAATAGAAGCAAAGCTCACAGTTGCATTTTTGAACAACTAGGAATTCTTCCTTTTCAGGTTTTATTTAATGTAAGTAAATGTTACAGATATATTTTCACAAAGTAATGAGCTACCCTTCTCCCAAGTTTACTATAACATTTCTTTCTCTCTTCAATAATCTATAAACATATCCCCGTTGTAAATTAGAATCCCATTTCTACGCAAGCGTATTCTGGATCCTTTATGCTGTTTTGATGTTTCTACTTTAATAGTGCATTATATTTATTCCTAAAACTTTGGTATATTTTTACCTCGTATTTTTAAGTTTTCTAGCTTTGCACCTTTATTTAGAAAAAACAAACAAACAAACAACAAAACTTAACTATTCAGTTCCATTCAAGTGTCTTATAAGGTTATCACAAAGTTCTACCATGGATTGTGAAGTTGTATGTATTTCTGAATTGATAATTTGTTGAGGAAGTACTTGTTATAATATGATATTGTCTTATTTTTGAATTCTGGTTATATATCTTCATATAATCCAATATTTTAAAAAATCAATAGAGATTTCAAATATAATGTATGAGCATCCAGTGCTTACATTGGAAATGAAGAAAGGTCTCAAATAAATGATACAGACTTACACAGTAAGAAGCTGTAAAGAGAGACTGTGGACTCTGAGCAACAAACTGAGGGTTTAGGAGGGGGGGTGGGAGGCTGGGCGAGCCTGGTGGTGGGTATTGAGGAAGGCGCGTATTGCACGGAGCACTGGGTGTGGTGCATGCACAATAAATCTTGTAACACTGAAAAAATAAAATAAACATTTTTTGGGAAAAAAAAGATATACTGATATGTAAAAAAAAAAAAAAAAGAAGCTATAAAGAAAGGAACAAGTTAAACTTAACAAAACCAGAAGGAAATAAATGATAAAGATCAGAAACCAAGGCAATTAAAATCAGAGCAAATTTTTTGAAAGTTAATGAAACTGTGACTTAACTTTTTAAATTGATAAAATAGTAATAGAATGACCAAGAGAAAATAAAAGAAGGTATGTATTATCAATCTCAAAAAATGAAACTGAGAACATCACTGAAAATCCTACAAATATTATCAGGGTAATAACAGAATATTAAAAATGACTTAATGGTCATAAATTTAAGACATATGTGAAATGGACACAATTCTTGAAAGACAGAAACTACCAAAGGTTATTTTAAAAATTAGATAAGCTGAATATTCTTATATCTATTTTTAAAATGAATTTGTATTTAGATGTCTTCCAAATAAGAAACTTAGGCCCAGATGCTCATCTCCCAAACACTTAAGAATTAATACCAATTCTAGATAAACTCTTTTATAAAAAAAAAGAGAGATAACACTTTTTATTTTACCAGCATTTCCCTTATACTTAATACGGACTGATATTTTAAATTAATATAAATGTAAAAATCTTCATCAAAATACTTATAATAATTCCAACAATTTGTTAAAAGGATAAGACATCACAACCTGAGATTAAACTGAGATTGCAAGGTTGGTTTAACATTTGAAAATCAATTAAGGTAATTCAGCATATCAACACACTAAAAAAGAATAACAATGTTAACATCTCCATGGATGCAAAAAGTGCATTTGATAAATTTTTATGTTCTTACATTCACATCCACACACATACACAATCTCTTAGCAAATGGTAAATAAAGTAGAACTTCCTCAGTTTAATAAAGGGCACTTACAAATGACTAAATTATTATTAGAGCTAATAAATGAATTTAGCAGGTTCGTAGGATAAAAAGTAGATATATATGCATAGAACACTGGGTGTGGTGCATAAACAATGAATCTTGGAACACTGAAAAAATTAAATTAAAAAAGTAAAAAAGTAAATAAATAAATGAATGCAAAAAAAGTAAATATATAAAATGTTATAAAATGTACTTGGAATTTGTTTTGTATCTTTGTACTGCATTTATATAAATTGAATTTTTTAGATTGAAGAAATTTAAGGTACCATTTAATATAGGGTTAAAATATTAAATACAATAGGCAAGACTGTGTGGCCCAAACTATAAAACATAAATAAAAGAAATGAAAGAATATAAATAAATTGAGAGAGACATTATTTTCATGAATCAAAATAGTAAATACTGCTAATAAATCAGTTCTTTCCAATAGACCTATTCATTCAATACAATTCCCAACAAGAGTATTTAGAAATTAGCAATTTGATTCTTAAATTTATATTGAAAGGCAAATTTTCCAGAAGGAAACAAGTGGGAAGACACATTCCTTTATTTAAGACTTGCTATAAACCTGAAGTAATCTGTGATATCTGCAAAAGGATAGACATAGAACAACTGAACAGAATAGAGTCTAGAGTTAGAAATACATATACTTGACCAACTGATTTTTTTTAAAAGATTTTATTTATTTATTTGACAGAGAGAAAGAGAGAGGGAACACAAGCAGGGTGAGTAGGAGAGGGAGAAGCAGGCTTCCTGCTAAGCAGGAAGCCCCATGAGGGGCTCGGACCCAGGACCCTGGGATCATGACCTGAGCTAAAGGCAGATGCTTAATGACTGAGCCACCCAGGTGCCTTGACCAATTGATTTTTAACAAAGATGCATAAACAACTCAATGAAAAACAGATAGCCTTTTTAATAAACAGTGCTGGGACATTCAGACACCCACATAAAAATTAAAGCTTGACTTTATTTTTAAGTATTTTGCTTATGTGTTACTTATATACAAAAATTAATTCCAAATAAGTCATAGATCTAAGTATAAATTAAAACTAAAGGACGAGGAGGGGAGAGAGGAAATATAGAAGAGGGAAGAAAAGGGACAGAGGGAGAGGGAAAGAGAAGGAGAAAAAGAAGGAAAAAGAGGAAGAGGATCAGAAGCAGGTGCAAGAGGAGGAGAAGAAAATATAGGAGAAAAGTCTATGTGACCTTGCTATGAGCAAATATCTCTTAGATGATATATACATATTCTATAAAAATTGATAAATTAAAATCATTTGGTCTTCAAGCAACACTCTTTTTTTTTTTAAGATTTTATTTATTTATTTGACAGAGAGAGAGAGAGACCACAAGTAGGCAGAGAGGCAGGCAGAGAGAGAGGGGGAAGCAGGCTTCCCACTGAGCAGAGAGCCTGATGTGGGGCTTGATCCCAGGACACTGAGATCATGACCTGAGCTGAAGACAGAGGCTTAACCACTGAGCCACCCAGGCGCCCCTTCAAGTAACATTCTTAAGAGGCTGGACATGCCATGTATTGGGAGACCTATTCGAAAAATATATACCTGGTAGAATATTTGTCTTTCAGATAAATAAAAAACCCTAAAATAATACAGAGAAAAGAAACAACCAAATTTTTTCTTCAATTTTTTTCTTTTGTAATTCCAGTTAGTTAACATATAGTGTAATATTAGTTTCAGGTGTATAATATAGTGATTCAGTACTTCCATACGTCACCCAGAGGTCATCAAAACAAATGCACTCCTTAATTCCCATCACCTGTTTCACCCACCTCCCACACCTCCCCTCTGGTAACCATCAATTTGTTCTCTATAATTAAGAGTTTGTCTCCTGGGGTCCCTAGGTGGCTTAATGGGTTAAAACTTCTGCTTTTGGCTCAGGTCATGCTCTGGGGTTCCTGAGATGGAACCCCGCATCGGGCTCTCTGCTCAGCAGGGAGCCTGCTTCCCCTTCTCTCTTTGCCTGCCTCTCTGCCTACTTGTGATCTCTCTCTCTCTCTGTCAAATAAATAAAATCTTAAAAAAAAAAAGTGTCTGTCTCCTGATTTGTCTCTTTCACTCTTGTGCCCCCTTTTCTTGTTTGTTTTCTTTCTTAAATTCCACGTAGAGCCCATCAACAGATGAATGGATAAAGAAGATGTGGTATATATATATACAATGGAATACTATGCAGCCATCAAGAGAAACGAAATCTGGCCATTTGCAACGACGTGGATGG
>CM053604.1:38779703-38804059 GCA_028646535.1 Procyon lotor
ACATGCTGAGCACAAAGAAAAACATGGAGGGCATTGTGAGAAGGAACGGAAGGGGGAGTGGGGGGAAATCAGAGGGGGAGATTAACCATGAGAGACTGTGGACTCTGAGCAACAAACTGAGGGTTTTGGAGGGGGGGTGGGGGGGTTGGTGAGCTGGGGGGTGGGTATTGAGGAGGGCACTTATTGCATGGAGCACTGGGTGTGGTGCATTCACAATTCATCTTGTAACACTGAAAAAATAAAATAAAATAAACATATTTGGGGAAAAAACAACAAGACAACAAAACAAAACAAAACCAGACTTCTGCTCCCAGCTAAACTAGTATTTACTTGGACTGCAATTTCTCTGACATCAGAAACAACCAGAAAAACAAAACCAAATTTATGAAACAGTTTTCAAGATCTGGCCATCAGGCAACAAAGGAGAGATATCCCAGAGAGACCGAATACAAATAAGGTTACTCCTATGATTGGCCCAGAGTACTGCTTTGAGATATTTCCAGGTTGCAGCATAGGAGGTGAACACATACCGATATAGGCAGACTCCCAGAATTTAGAAGATAGAGTTTAGGGGCACCTGGGTGGCCCAGTTAGCTAAGTGCTTGCCTTTGACTCATCAAGCTACAGCTTGGTGGGACTCTGCTTCTCTCTGTCCCCATTCCCCCCCACCCGCTCATGCTCTCTCTCACAAATAAAAATAAATAAAATAATTTAAAAAAAAAAAAAAGGAGATAGAGTTTAGGATCCTGGGAAAATAAGGTAACTACAGAAAACTAGACAGAGTACCAGAGATTAGAAAGTTCATAGAGAACACCAAAGATCTGTAGAGGGTCCTCCTCAAATTTCCAGCAGAGAATTATTAGTGCATGCATGTGAGAAAAATACTTGTTGTAAAAAAAAAAATACAAAAGGATTAGAAGAAACATACCTGGCATTTACACATGGTGGGTGTGTCTATTTTCACCAGCCAGATGGGAAAATCTCATAATTCATTTGGCATTGGGTAGAGTGCACATAAAAGTCTTGCCTCGGTAGTAAGAAATAATTAGGTCAAGATTAAAAATGAATTGTCTTCTGCCAAATAAATAATAAAAGCAGGACATGAAAAGATCCTAATGATTCCAAATAAATTAACTGTGTCCCAGAACAAAACTCAAGAATATTTATAAAAATACAAAAGTATCTAGCTCCTTAGTTCCTAGCCAAGGTGAAATTCACAACCTAATCAAAGATTATCAAGTATAAGAAGCAGCAAAATACTTTAAATTTAGGAGAAAAATCAATCAATCAATGTTGGTTAAGAACTAACACAGATGTTAGCTTTACCAGATAAGGATATTAAAGCAGTTATTATAACACACTTAATATGTTAAAAAGTAAAGTGGAAACATTGAAAATATTTTTTAAAGACCCCCAAAAAAACTGAGAGACAAAAACTTCAATAACTAAGAAGAAAAATGCATTGAATAGATTAAAGCCAGATAGGAAATTGTAGAAGAAAAAATAGGAAATGATGATACAGCAAAAGAAACAATCTAAATTAAACAGAGATAGAAAAAAATTATTAAAAATGAGCATCAGTGAGCTGCAGAGCAATTTCAGGGACCTGACTTGTGGATAATTGAATTCCCCCATAGGATAGGATAGAGAAAGGGGACAATAAAACATTCATTGAGGAAAAAATGGCCCATGATTATCCAAATTTGATGAAAACTATAATTTCAGATCTGAGAAGTTCAATGCAACAAAGCATATCACTTGAAATGATATGATGTTAAGTATAAACAGCAAATCTTAAAGCAACCAATAAAAAAATTATGGTTTATAACCAAAAATGGAAATTAATTAAAATCATGAAAAACAAACACAATTTAAAACTTAATAAACAAACCTTTTTTAAAAAGAAGACAGAGAAAAAGGAACAAAGAACAAAGAACAGATAAGGCAAAGAGAAAACTAGTAGCAAGATGTTAGGCTTAAATCTAACTGTATAATAATCACACCAAATATAAGCATATAATATATAATATAAAAGCACAGGTAGTTTAAAAGTAAAACAATGAAAAATATATACCATGTGAACTTCAATCAAAAGAAAACTGGAATAGCTACAATTAACATAAAAAACTAAGTTGTAAGGCAAATAATATTGCCAGGGATAAACAGAGATATTCTATAGAGATAAAGGGATCCATTCCTCATTTCTATCATGGGCTCAGGTATTTGGTTAATTCATAATATTAAATATGGCTATATAGTCACATGTCATGATACATATGATATCTAGTTATATAAATTAATTTTTTCTACATTAAATTAAGGATATATCCATAGATCATTTTATTATGTAAATGGAGCATTATAAAATATTTGCTACTAAATATTCATGTTGGTGCAACAACATAGATGAACCTTAAAAACATTATAGAAGTGAAAGCAGCCAGATCAAACAAACAAGCAAACATATACTGTGTGGTTGCAATTATATAAAATTAAAAAATGATAAAATTAATCATGGAATACAAGAATACTTTTTTAGGTGTTTGCAGATGTTCTATATATTGCATCATGTTAGTTGGAGATACATATATATATATATGTATATATACATATTTATTAAAACTCATTGTATTGTATGCTTAGAGTATTTCCATTTTATTTTAGGTAAACTATATCTCAATAAAATTTATTAAGACATTTATGATAGTATAAAAGGAGGGTGTTGGTTTAATAAGGTTGAAAGCTGTTGACGTCAATCTTCTTACTCTTAAGCATTTTTTGAACCCATTTCTCTCATTTACATTCACCTCTTTTTTTTCCACACTAGCAGTTGGTGGAAAAAATTTATTTTCCTTTCTTTTATTTTTTTTTTAATATCATCTATTTTCTTCTCTACCAAGCTACAACCAAACAGCAGAATGGGCAAATCAAGGTGTTGTGTTAAACAAGTGCAATTCTCTGGGCTAAGAAAACTTCTGCCACATGCTTTAAAATTAAAATATTTTGCCCCCAATGATATGAAATAAATTATAAAAGAAAATCAAGGTTGTCTTAAGAACTTTTGGTTTCTATTTCTTTATGTATACATAAAGAAAAAAGGTTTTATTATGGTCATTTATAGAAGCAGGTGATGACAGAACACTGGTAAGTTATAAAATGTGAGGAGTTTTGTGTTTAATAACATGAGATGTACTCATGCCCCACCCCTCATTGTGATCTGTAACGTTAATTTTCAAAATGGTTTTCAGAACAAGAAGGAAAGACTGCATATGCAGAGAACAGCACATGTGTTTAATAGAGATCTCCATTCACTCACTCACAGACACTTTCAGCTCAGCAGTGCTCCTTTCTAGATTGAACTTCTCAAGGAGATGATTATCAAATCAGAAAATGATGTCCCAGGTTTTAGCCTGGCAATTACAAGAACTGTTGAATATCTGTGATTGAAAATAATTGCAAAATATCTCAGAATGATTGCTGAGTCAAGCTGTGGTGTATCTGTGACCAAGTTACCACACATTCCAGATTAGTTTATACTTAGTCTTCACTCAAATTATGCTTGTGGGAAATGGAGTAATATATATTTGATTAATGTTATCATGAGTGAAAATTCTGACATTCCAAATCAATTACAACATTTATGAATAATAATATAAAACATTAACTGCATTCTTTGCTAACAGCCAATTGGTCAAATGAACAAACTGATCACAAGTGAACCTCAGTTTGGTTGAAAATCTAATGCAATCTCATTGGGGGCTGACATTGTTTTGGAAAATACCATGTGCTTGGAGAATAAAACATTCCATGCTTTTCATCTTTAAAACTACTTCCTAACAGAACTTATGAGATTCTGGGATGCAACTTCTAGTAGCCAAAGAAATTAACATTCTCACTTACCTGTCTTAGGTTTAATTTATTGGTAGCATAAACCACTGAGCAGAAAGACAGAAATATTTAACCTATATGTGCTGAAATCTTTATATATTGATAGTATCAAAAGATATATGTTGTACATATATGCTTAAATCTGTGATATATATTTATTATATGAAATACCAATACCTGATGCATATGACATATATATCATATATATAATTAAACATATTGTAGCATATGTTTTATATGTATGTGTGTGTGTGCTAAAATGTATCTTATGTATGTTTTCAATTCTTTTTATTCCGTTGCATAAAAATTTAGCTTAAGGGAAAAAAAATCAATAAAAGGGGTAACAAGAATGAAAAATTAAGACTCATGTACTTTATATGAGTTGTTTCATTTAATCTTCTTAAAAACACTGGGAAATAGGTACTAGAATGTCCATTTTTCACTTAAAGAAAAGAACATTATAAAATACTTAATAATTAGAATAGGGGGCTTCATACTTATGCTTATAGGTTTCTATTAAGTCTGAGCTATGAAAGTACAAAGAGAGTACAGCATATTGATTAAATAGGCTTGTCATCCAAGCCAAATGCTTCGTTCTTATAAATTTCAAACAACTGAAATCATCATGGCACTTCTTTCCAACTCTGAGATAATCAGAGCCAAAGAAGTTTAGTCAGGATGCTTAATACATCTAAAGATTCATTAACCAAATAAAATGTACCAATGCCAGTATCAGGGAGCCATGATCAAAAGGCCAAATTAGATACTACTGAATGTGTCAGCATTCTAGTGAGATTAAAGAGTTTAAAAAAGAAACTCTGTTATTCCAATAAACCATTAAAACTAACATTATATCTTTAAGTGACTGCTATAATTTATACCAAAAACATATGAAAGCTATCAATGGGATAAATTAGTACTGAAAATCAAATGCATATCCATTTAATTACTGAATCAATTACTTAATTTTTTAAATGATATATTGTCTTGTTCCTGAATACTCAGAAGCTTCTGATATGTTTCTCAATTACATCTTGTTCTCTCAACAGATATTATTACCATGATGGAATCCCTTGTTCTTTTCACAGATAGTAATGTAATGGGCTCTATCTGAGAACTCCCTGAATTGAAAAGCCACCCAAAAGATAATACAGCAGGAATCTAAACTTCTGTTGTCTGTGTCCTTGGAGATTGTTTCAATTCACTATATAATGATTCTAGAGGTTAGCCTATATAGTGTTTGATACTTCACTGGATTAAAGAAAATAGGCCATCTATGGGATGCCTGGGTGACTCAATCAGTTGAGAGTGTGCTTTTAGGTCAGGTCATGATCCCAGGGTCCTGGGATTGAGTCTCACATCAGGCTCCTTGCCTTCACAGGTAAGAAACCTGAGGCTGAGACTGTGTATTCCCTTTGGCCCAGTGTAATTGAAATGTTAAGAGTTGAACTTGAATCCAAGTCTTACATCTCTATAGTCAGCATCTTATCCAGTGTATGATGAATAAAAACAGAAAATAATTTTTTCCCTTCCTTCCTTCCATCCCTCCTTCCTCCATTCCTCCTGCCCTCCTCCCTCCTTACTATCCTTCCTTCTTTCCTTCATCTTTCCTTGCACCAATCCTTTTATTGATGACATTTTTACATCCCTAGAATAATAATAGGTAAACTATATTCTATATTGTAGTCATTATATTGGGAAATAACTCTTCCATTCTAATGGTTGTTCTTTATCTGGAATCTGAAATATTCATAAGTTTAATTTTAAAAGCCTTAAATTCCTAACTATGTTTACTATAAATTTATTCAACTGTAAGTTACAATCAGAAGATGCTCCAAGTTATTTAAGTCACCAAAAGTGATACTTGCATTCCCTAGCACATAGTAGGTACTCAATAAAATACAATTTAGATTTTGAACTCATTAGAGCTGCTTAAACATAGCAAGTCGGCTTCATCAACCATTCCTTGGTTGATATAGTAATGAAAATGGAATATAAACTAAAAAGCATTAACTGCTTTCTAAAGAACATAAATTGGCTATAACAGAAAGGAGCAAGCTAAGGAGCAAATACTATCTAAATATAAAAGAGAGATACCAAAAGCCATTGATTTATTATATAGGCCTTACATATATGTCAGTGAGAAAAAAGTAAAGATTAATAGCTATATATTTTCAAGTAAAGGATGCTGCAAAAAACGCGCTGCCCCTATTGTCATCGATGCACAATATGCTTGACAGCTTATTGAGTTAGTGAAGTATCAATTTCTATCACTAGTAAGGAATAAAAGTTTTCAGCCAGGGACAAAATCAAACTTAGCCATTGCAAACTGGTTGAATAGATTCCATTGAATGTTTCATGCCTTGATTAGAAAAATATTTACACAAGAAAAAATAAAAGTTAACTATAAACTTGTCATTGTTATGAGTTTGTTCTTAGAGTTCTACAAATCTATCTCAAAGCAGAAATGAAAGACAAACTACATACACGAAAAAATTCCATCCAAATGATTTTGAAAAGTTAAAAAAGAGAAACTGTTTTTTAGATATTAAATTCAAATATTGTGATTTAAAATAAAGTTATACTTGTCTAATTTGATTTTATTTGATTATAATAAAAAACAATCTACTCAATATTATTAATGTATAGGAATGAAATTGGGCTATATACCTCCAGAGATATATTTTTGCCAGATTGAAATATTTCTACAAATTTTTTTCTTCAAAATTTTAACACTTTATGGTGAGTAAAGAGGAAAGGAGAGAGTTGGCTTACCTTTGGTCAGTTGGTAAGGTAACATAATATTTTTTTATATTGAAACATAAAATATCAATTACTTGACCATATCACTGATATTTCAGTAATTCATAGCACACTAGTAATATCTGAGTCCTTGGTCTTTTTATTCACTTTTAAATGACAAATGTGAAGTAACAAGACTCAAATCACCATTTTGATTTTACATATTCTGTTACTTTAGGACACTCCACACACAGGTCGTATGAGCATGATCATGAATTAATGTTGGGGTGGAATAAATATCTCAGTATGACATACAGTCTTTAGAGAATAAGAGAAAATACACAGGTCAGTCCTTTTCAAATTGCACTCTGGGGGAACCCTAGTGGATATACATTAGGGACACTTGCCCTTACTTACCAAAGCACAATGGAAATAGCATAGAGTGGCAGGGCTCCTTTCTCCTACTTCCACTTTAGTCAGAATAGATGCCCTCTACCTTTTATGTCTATTTATATTTTATATATACTTAAAAGTCTTTAAGAAATATATATATATAGTTTTCAAATATTTTATTTCAGCAAATTTTTGAATATTTAGAATATTCACATATTTAGTTAAATATCTGAATCTGAAATCTGAAAAATATATATTTAGCTAAATTAGAATTATTATAAATTATATATTAGTAATTCTAATTCCTTACTATATTCTCTTATCTAATTTTGCCACAAAAATGAAAAAAGATATTATTTTTCCACTTTCCTAGTGAAAAAAATTGAGGATTAGAGAATTTTAATAACTTGTTGAAAATTTCACTGCAATTCCAATGCATGTCTCTCTGATAATATTTTTTTAATATTATTAACCATTCTCCTATTACATATCATTTAAGGACATAACCCAACAGTACATATGACCAAGAATTACTCTCTGGTTATGGAATGGGCAATTCATATTAATATGTAATAGCATTCCTAAGACAGAGAAAATCTAATTACAGTACAAATAGGTGGAGCCTAGTGGCTCTGGAACTCAATTGCTTAAGATTGAAACCCAGCTTTGCCACTTAAAGCTATACCGTAAGTTAACATACATAAAACCTTTAAAGACTATATAGTATAGAATAAGTGTTCCAAAAATATTAACTATTATTAAGAAAATTTTTGTGGTCATTGTTGCATTATACTTTATTTATTTTATATTTTTTTAAAATATTTTATTTATTTATGTGTCAGAGAGAGAGAGAGAGTGAGAGCACAAGCAAGGGGAGCTGCAGGCAAAAGGATAAGCAGGATCTCCACCAAGCAAGGAGCCCAACACCAGACTGCATCCCAGAACCCCGGAACCATGATCAGAGCCAAAGGCAGATGCTTAAACTACTGAGCCACATAAACATTCCCATTATACTTACTTTAATAGAATTCCAAGTATCTGTGTGTGGGAACACTATAAGAACAAATTTTTCCTCCTCGTCTTTTATATGCATTGCATGGACATTTTATGAATACTGGAAAAGAAAAACAGCCTCAAAAAGCCTTTAAATTGAGCTTGAATTTCTAGGACTCTAGAAATTGTCACTCATACTTTTTTTGAAAAAAATTTATTATGGAAGACTTCATTTAACCAGTATTTACTTTGAGTACAGCTCCAAAATGCAAATGAAATCAGAATCCTCCCAGCATTCCCTTCAATTGATTCACTAAGTATTGATTCATGAAGTTTTATATAAATATAAATCACTAATTTTATAGAAATCATTGATTTTATACAAATGGAAATCACTGGATTTTAAACTGCTTATTTTATTTTATTTTATTTTTTGTAGTTTCAAGTATTTATTCATTCATTTACTTGTTTTGGTAGTTTCAAGTTTTTATTTAAATCGAAGTTAGTTAGCATGTAGTATAATATCAGTTTCAGGAATAGAATTTAGTGATTCATCACTTACATATGACACTCAGTGCTTATCACAAGTGTCCTCCTAATACCCATCGCCAATTTAAACCATCTCCCCACCCATCTCCACTCCAGCAAACCTGTTTGTGCTCTATAGTTAAGAGTCTCTCTAATGGTTTGCTTCTCTCTTCTTTCTTTTCCCCTATGTTCATCTGTTTCATTTCTTAAATTCCACATATGGGTGAAATCATATGATATTTATCTTTCTCTCACTGATTTCACTTAGCATAACACACTCTAGCTCCATCTGCATTTTTACAAATGGGAAGATTTCAATTTTTTTTTAAGATTTTATTTATTTATTTGACAGAGAGAGAGATATCACAAGGAGGCAGAGAGGCAGGCAGAGAGAGGGGGATGCAGGCTCTTCGCTGAGCAGGGAGCCCGGTGCGGGGCTTGATCCCAGGACCCTGAGATCATGACCTGAGCTGAAGGCAGAGGCTTTAACCCACTGAGCCACCCAGGCACCCCAAAGATTTTATTCTTTTTTATGGTTGAGTAATATTTCATCATATATATATAATGGAATACATCTATCTACCTACATATACATGTATATGTACATATATATGAATATATAAATATTACATATATTACATATGATTGGATATGTGTATCCATATGTACATATATATGTATATATATATGATGGAATACATCTATCTATCTACATATACATGTATACGTGTATATGTATTACATATATTACATATGAATGAATGTGTATGTGTGTGTGTGTGTATATATATATACACGTATACATGTATATGTAGATAGATAGATGTATTCCATCATATATATATATATGTATATATATATATGTATACCACATCTTCTTTATCCATTCACCAGCCAATGGACATTTGGGCTCTTATCAAAATTTGGCTATTGTTGGTAATGCTGCTATAAACATTGGGGTGCATGTATCCCTTCCAGTCACAATGTTTGGGTCCTTTGGGTAAATACCTAGTAGTGCAATTGCTGGACTATAAGGTAGTTCTATTTTTAACTTTTTGAGGAAACTCTATACTGTTTTCCACAGTGGCTGCATCAGTTTGCATTTCCACCAATACTGTAAGGGTTCCCCTTTCTCCACATCCTAAAACCTGTTGTTTCCTGTGTTGTTAATTTTAGCCATTTTGACAGGTGTGCGGTGATATCTCATTATAGTTTTGATTTGTATTTCCCTGGTGATGTTGAGTAAATTTTCATGTGTCTGTTAGTAATCTCTATGTCTTCTTTGGAAAAATGTCTATTCATGCCTTCTGCCCATTTTTTAACTGGGTTACTTTTTTTGGGGGGTGTTGAGTTTGGTAAGTTCTTTATAGATTTTTAGGTATTAACCCTTTATCAGATATGTCATTTGCAACTATATTCTCCCATTCCAAATGTTGCCTTTTAGTTTTGTTGATTGTTTCCTTCACTGTGCAGGTTTTTATCTTGATGAAGTTCTGATAGCTTGTTTTTGCTTTTTTTTTTTTCCTCTGGAGACATATCTAGTAAGAAGCTGCTATGGCTAGTGTCAAAGAGATTACTATCTGTGTTCTCCTCCAAGATTTTGACAGTTTCCTGTATCAGGTTTAGGTCTCTCATCCATTTTGAATATTTTTGTGTTTGGTGTAGAAAAATGGTCCAATTTCATTGTTTTGCATGTTGCTGCTCAGTTTTCCCAACATAATTTGTTGAAGAGACTTTTGTTCTATTGGATATTCTTTCTTGTTTTGTTGAAGATTAGTTGACCATAGAGTTGAGAGTCTATTTCTGGGTTCTCTATTCTGTTCCATTGATCTATGTGTCTTTTTTTGTGCTAGTACCATATTGTCTTGATCACTAAAGCTTTGTAATATAACTTGAAGTCTGGAATTCTGATGCTTCCAGCTTAAGATCAAGTGTATTATCTCTTCTTATCAGTTTAATTATTAATTTTTGTTCTCAGCATAACTAGTTCTTAGGATAAAGAACCTAGAGACAATACCTGAAAAACATTGTTCTGAATGTAAGAAATTTTTAACCCTACAAGTTTACCTAAGATATGTTGAGTTTTGATTTCTCCTTTGCTCATACTAATATCTAATGCATTTCTAAATGTTCTGAATCACCTACATCCAGGTTTAGGTATAGAAGTGAAGGGAAACAGAGAAGAGGGAAACAGAGAAGAGAAGTTTAAGTGTTATTCACCTGAATACATGTGAAAGCTACTATATATCTATAATATTGTGAAATTTCACCCCTGTTATAAAAGTTTATCAGAAAAAGAGGCAGGGCTCGAGAGTCCACATAAGTGAAATTTAGTAGAACATTAGTTATATACAATCAGTGGGAGTAATGGGAAGGCGTAGGCAGAGGACAAATACAAGCCCAAATCATGGATAAAGAAAAACTGTACTAATCTTTTGATTATTGGGGAAGGATTAATTGGTTAAACCCCAGCAGGCAGCTGATTCTAAAACAATAATGAGGCTTCTATTGATTACTGCTATTTGCCAGCCATGTGGTCCAACACCTTTGGATGATCCATATTTGTATCTGATGAGAGTGGAGGAGGAGAAGTAAGAGGTAGGAGGGAAGTGAAAAGGAGGAACAGGCAAGTTATAATCAGCTCTAATCAGATGCTGCCTAATCATGAAAGAACCCCTCTGTGTCCTAGCATAGCCAGTTTGCATTCCTTAAGTGTTCTGTGAGTAGAAAGTTTGCCCTGTATAAGAATGCAAAATTTTGAATTATTAACGTATAGGACAAGGTAAGTTCTAGTGTGGAATTCCCAGGTATTCACACATGTATGTATTCTACTTTCAAATATAGACTCCACTGGTAAATTTATGGACTTTAAAGTAATTCACCTCAAATTCTCTTTTTGTACCTCATATTTGCTATGCTAAAAACGACAGGTAATTCTAAATAATATGTAGCATACAAGGCATTCCTGAGCCAATAATAAAGTTTTATATTTTTCCATTAAAACTTTTAATAAAATGGCAAGTCATTAAATCATGCATCAAAGAAGACACTTATTGATCCATTCAATAAATAGCTATCGTCTCTCTACTCTTTTGCCAGGATCTATGTTATAAGCCAGAAAATGAGATAAATAAATGAAATATTACCGTAATTTTATATAGATTAATTTTACTGGGAAAGTTGACAATATCAACAAACCATGTGAACAGACATGTAAATTAATTATAAATTAATAAATGAATTATGGGAAATATGCTGGAAATAATTTGAGAAAAAAATGCAAGGACTTACTTTGGATAGACTGATTAGGAAAAGACTGTCTGAAAAAGTTTCACTGTGGGGGAGACCAAGAACATGAGGTGGAGCTCTCATGAGAAAGATCAGGGGAAGGAAAAAGCATATGCAAAAGCTCTGAGGATCTAAAATGCTTTACATTTCTAAAATCTTAAAAAAATACCAGTGAGTCTTGAGTACAGAGAAATAGGCAGAAATTTTGCCCAATATCAAGTTTAGAGTGTCAAAGACTAGATTGAAGTACAATCAGCAGACATTTAAGGATTTTCAAGCAGAGAGTCACTCAGTCAGATTTATATTTTAATGAAATAATTATAGCTGCTGTGACAAAGATGAGCTAAAGAAGGGGGCAAAGAGTTTGAATAGGAGATTAGTTAGAAAGTTATTGCTTTATTATGGAGAGACATGATGACTTCTGCTTCTAAGCACATGGCAAGAGGGAATGCCCATTGTGAAATCCACTTGTTTTCAGTTAGAATCTATATAAGCTACTGATTGGTTGCAGAATGAGGTAAAACGACTCCTGTATTTCCAGCCTGAGCACTGAAGTGGTAGTGGTGTCATTTACTGAGATGGTACAGGCTTAGGGATAAACAAGTATGTCTTTATCTATGCATGTGTTGTACCACGTGGGTATGTGTATGTGTGTTGTTTAAAAATTAAGAGTTTAGGGCACCTGGGTGGCTCAGTGGGTTAAAGCCTCTGCCTTTAGCTCAGTTCATGATCTCAGGGTCCTGGGATTGAGCCCCTCATGGGGCCTCTGCTCAGCAGGGAGCCTGCTTCTCCCTCTCTCTCTGCCTGCCTCTCTGCCTACTCATGATCTCTCTCTCTCTCTCTCTCTCTGGCAAATAAATAAATAAAATCTTTAAAAAAAAGAATTAAGAGTTTAATTTTGGACATATATTTTGACTTTTATGAGAGCTAAGTGGAGATATTACGTAGACAGCTGAATGTGCATTTCTGGCATTAGGATGACGGTGGGACATATGTATTTTGGAATAGTCATCTATTATGAGCGTGGATGAGATCACTTATGGCAGCAGTGGAGAAGGTAGAATAAATATTTATTTTTCTTTTTTTCTTTCTCTCTCTTTCTTTCTTCTTTCTTTCTTGGCAATGATAAAAGTCAATCACTGCTCAGAGACATAAAAGGAATTCAAGATGGCCATGTACAATTATTTATTGATTTAAACACCTCTCCAGTTTTCCATGGATACACAAGCACTGATGCTTCCTAAAGCCCTTACTTCTGGTTTAGGGCAAAGTTAAAGGGTACAAATACTACATAATAAATATGCGTCCAAAGTCTAGGCCCAAAAATTTCTCCCCTACTAATCTTTTAACATACTTATACGTGTGCCGAAATGTATCTTTTGTCCATAGAAACCTAAAAATCTTTCAAAGACAAAATAAAAATGGATCTCAAATAGTAATATCAATGATCACTATAAGTGGTTTTTGGTGTGCTTTCTCAATTTATTCAAGGTGAAAAATTGATAAAATATATATGTTAGTTTATAACTTATCCATATATTATGAATTTGTGTTTTGTATATGTTGATATATTTTAAAATGTCTTGTAAGGTATCTAATGTTTACAATGGTCTTCAATTCTTCAATTTTTCTGTTACAGATGATTTTATATTTAAAAATGAATTATAACTACCTCTATGTAACCACTTTTACACTAAATCTTTAAAAATGAAAACTTTTGTCTACTAGACAAAAAAGATCCTTTTTTCTTTTTAAATTTAAAATGAAGGTGCCTTTCTGGTTCTCAAACTTTTCTGATCACAGTATTCATATGGTAAACAGTTTTAAAAAAGTGATTTCGGATGTCAGGATCAGTATCTCCCACCAAAAAATTACTTCACAGAATTTTTAACATACCATTCAGGTTTTAACCTCAACAAAAACAGATTTCTCCTATAAGACTATTTCATTTCCAGGGGCTCTGTAGGTATGCTACCTAAGGGGGAGGACTCATCTGATACTGTGGAACATTTAATGATTAGAGAATCTGTAGCCATGTTCCAACATATTCCTGAATTGTTTGATAAAAATTGTTCTTGTCATTGACTGATCAGGCATACTGATATAGGGCAAACGAAAATGTTTAATAAAGATTCTTGAAGTTATATCCAAAATCTTAGATAGGAGTTCTTGGAAGCATGTATTTTTCCTGCCTTTTACTTTACTAAAACAAGAGAGGACCACTTTGAAGGGATTATGTTAAACTGCTTTTGTAAAAAGTTGTATAATGTGTCTGTGTGTGTGTGAGAGAGGAAGAGCACACATATGCTTTTAGTTTATAAATCCACAGAATAGTAAATGAGATCTCCTGGTACTTTCTTCTAATCTTTCCTCCCTAGCATTTTATGTTTGTCCAAATAACACTCTTTTTTGTCTTTGCCATATGCGCATCATCACCTCTGGAGTTTGGTAGAGAAAAGAAGGGAACAATTAAACTGGTAAGTAAGTGCAGTAATTTATTCTTTTCCCCTTAATAATCTGCTTGCTCAAATTGTCAAGTGTAAAACTTGAAATGTGTAAAAGGGTTTATGATTATCTGGTATCTTCACACTTGGCCTGAAATGAAACTACTTTCACCTAATTGCAGTCACAGACCACCTCCTTAAATGCGCTCCATACATCACTTCTACTGCTGATTATTCCCTAGGCAGCAACATACAGTACCACTAAATTTTCTGTCTCTAAAAATATGTATGCCTAGTGTAATCCCTAAAACTGTTAGAAAACAAATAGTCGGTTATTCAGCTGTCACCCTGACTTCTATGCTCTTCTCTAAGAGAATAATTTTCTATTATTTGTCACAAGTATCTTACTCCCTAGAAATAAAATTTTCCTTGAAGTGTAAGTCTATGCTCCCTCTCGAAGTCAATAGGATTTAAGATTTTGTGTTGAAGGGCATAACTTAAGTGATGAATGCCATGTCACTTTGCCAATAACTATTATTCTTCCCCGTGTCTTTACTGCATTCCTATTTTTTAATGAAATATTTCAAGCAAAAAAAACCACAAAATATAATCAATATACAATAGCACCTAAGTCTGTCAAATATTACTATTTCATGTTTTTAGTTTCCTTTGTTTTTAAAGAAATAATGGATAATAGAATCAATGGAAGTCTTCTCAATATCCTTTCCAATCCCATTGCTACCCATTTCCCCTAAGCAGAGTGCTAATATGAATTTAGTATTTAATATTCCAAATTCTACATTTATACATTTTTATATGTATAAATGTACACAATATATAGAATTATAATATGTAAGTTGAATTTTATTTAAATAGGAAGATGGCATGATTGGAAGACACTAAGCTCACTTTGTCCGGTGGATACAACTAGGTAATATCCACGTCAGTGTAAATGACCCAGAAAACAACCCAAAGGCTGGCAGAACAGACTCTCCACAGCTAAATGTACAAAGGCCACATGAAGAAGGTAGGAAGGGCAGAGATGTTGTAAGGAGCTAAATAGACCTATGAACCTGTCTGCAGTAGAGAAGGATGTTTCAGGGGCAGAAAGGGAAAAGAAACAGATACCCCAGGAGTGGAGAAGACAAATCCCCATAACATTTGGCTATTAAAATAAGAGAGGCATAATTCTGACCATGACCTATAATAAAAACAATACAAACTATACTATAATCACTCTAAAATATATAAACACTCATATCCACAAACTAAAACAAAATATTCATGGTACAAAATTATCCTTCTTGTTTGTGATATATTCTGATATGTTATTATGTATTTTATTTTAACAGTGTAATTACCTGAAATGCTGATCAAGACCCATTAATTTGATTTTATAACCCAGCAAAAAGCTTATAAGTTACAGTTGGAAAAACACTACCCTAAGAGTAAACTTAGAAGACAAATTGTCTGTTCTTATGGTATACTGCAAATTTAAGAAGTGTATTTACAGATAAATTCTTCTAATGTAAGACAAGGTAAGGAATTTTACCACCAAAGGGGACTAACTAGAGATGGAATATGAGAGGGAGAGAAGGAGAACTCAAGACAGAACTTAATGCTAAGTATGTGACTTGTACAACCCAAATGAACAGGTCTGCTGTTCATTTTCTGATTGAATTGAAGTAAATTTTTTTTTACATTAAATCATTTCTTACCAAAATTTTGAGAACTGATTGCAAACAGAACTCCTTTTTCCCCCCATCTTTGAAAAGACCTTTCTTATCTAAAGCTGGAGACCTCCCGTATCTACTATATAACCTATCCTATTTCAAATGTTTTTCACCCAAAAGCACTTTCTTTCTCTTTAACTTAGCAGAAACATATTTTGTTTTGCTGCCTTTTTTTTCCTGAATACCACACTCGATCAGAATTCTAAATTCTCTGTCATTTTTCTTGCCAGATAATATTAATACAGGCATTTCCACTGTATTCTACAGTAACACTAAGAACATATTGCCCAGAACAGTAACATTTTCATTAGATTAGTAGTTTGCACTTGAAATGGAACACACAGTAACATTTGGCTTTGTCAGGAGGCAATACAACATATAGCTCTAGTCACATTTTCTCCCCATGAACTTAAATCTCCACCGATTACAGACAGAGAAGTATAATAGTCTACATTCTGACAAATAGGTAATATGTAAAGTCTCTATATATCAACCCTGTGCAGAATTACTTTGATTAATTTACATTCACCTCCAGTAAATAGTAATTCCCAATCCCATAAACAGGGATTTACATGTACAATAGAGCAATAGAAAGGTATTGTCAACACGTTGATCTCATAGCTCTGCAATTCGTAGGTTTTCTCAGGCAATTATTTTAGCATGTCTATCATATTGTGATTATACTTCTAGAGAACAGGTGGCATGTTGTGAAAAGCTATATACCATCCAGAAATACATCAGTTCAGATAAAACAATGAATCATTTTCTTTAAATTTCTCAGTCCTTCTTATTTTAATTTGAAACATTTTAAATGAATACAACATTAGTTTTCCAGTTATACTGCACTCAAAATGTACCATATTTCTCACCTGAAGGCATAAACTTTAGTGACATCCTAATCATTTTCACTGCAACCGATGCTTGTGCTATAAACTGAGGATTGAATAGTAGGTGGAAAATAAACAGCAGGAGCAGATGAATTCCTAAAAACAAATGATCTCTATTTGAATGCAAATATCCCCATTAATAAGGAATGAGAGAGGAAGCATTTTAAAAATCAGTAATATATTAAAGTGAATTATTTCTTAGCAGGTTATTTTCCAGCAGCTCTTTAATGAACTGTTTCTTCATATGGTGGTAACTAATTATTATATATATTTTGTATGTATTTTTAATATCCATAAACTATGGATTGATCTCTATTTCTTGTCAGTGGATTTGAAAATAATTTGCAGAAACACATTTAAACTGCTGAGTTTCATGCTAAACTCATGAAATTGAAGACTTAATTTACTCTTCAAACTAGAAGATAAATGACAGTCTTTATTATAATATAGTGAAAATGGGGATTTGAAAAGCCCATATGTGGCTTTCTTTAAAAATCCAAGAAGGTACTAAGTTTTACACTGGTAGTTGATGATGGACATCAATCTTGCTGATCAAAATATAATATCTGTTTGATTTTTTTCAAGATTTTTATCTATTTATTTGACAGAGAGATAGAGAACGCAAGTAGGTAGAGTGGCAGAGGGAGAAGAAGAAGCAGGCTCTCTGCTCAGCAAGGAACCCCACGCAAGGCTGGATCCCAGAACCCCAGGATCATGACCTGAGCTGAAGGCAGTTGCTTAACTGACTGAGCCACCCAGGTGCCCCTCTGTTTGATATTTTGAAGGTACTACATTCTGGATGAAGTGTGGAACTTTAAAAAAAACAAATGTAAGAAAACTGGAATCATCACTTTATTAATAGCATATATTAAGTAGGTGACAAAGAAAGAAATTATCATATTAAATGCTAATATTGTCCTTATTTTGGTGATGGTTTATAGTACTTCTGCTGGCTTCACAATTCTTTTATTACATAACCTTAAACCACATCTCTGAATCTTATCCTTGATCTGTCTCTTGTCCTTTCCCTGTCTGCGTTCTTAAACATGGAGTTCTTTTTTTGGAAAATGCTTTCTCATCTTTTCTCATACAGGCAAACTGCTCTTCATCTTTAAAGCCCAGGGTCCAAGGTAACCTCATCACAGGATTCCCTGCCTCCACTGGCACAGTTATGTCCACTGATTCAGTGATCAGTAGATGATTCAGTGATCATTGCCTCAACCATGCCATTATTAAGTAATTCACATCTTGGGGCACCTGGGCGGCCGAGGTCATGAACTCAGGGTCCTGGGATCAAGCCCCCCATGGGGCTCTCTGCTCAGAAGGGAGCCTGCTTCCCCCTCTCTCTCTCTGCCTGCCTCTCTACCTACTTGTGATCTCTCTCTCTGTCAAATAAATAAATAAAATCTTAAAAAAAAAAGAAGTTACATCTTACTTTACATCTATTTTTATTTCTGCTACATAAAGTTTTGAATTCTTGAAATGTCTCTTTCTTTTTCAGTGATTTGGCTACTCTAAAGGCTATAAAGACAGTAATGAAAGAAATGGAAGAAGACACATAAATAGAAAAGGTATCCTGTGTTCATGGAGTGGGAGGCAGTATGTAAATATGAAAATACTACCAAAAGCCATCTATAGAGAGATTCAGTGCAATCCATATTAAGATTCCAATGGCATTTTTTTACAGAAGTAGAAATCTTGATCTTACATCTGCCTATTTCACTTCTCATTTATATGGCAAGGTAGGTTTACTCCCTGATCATCTCTTTAATCTAGACATATCTTGTCATTTCTACTGCCATAATCATAGTTCAATTTATCATCATCTCTTAACTGGACTACTATAATAGTCTCTTAACTGGTATTTATTCAGGTAATCTTGCCTTATGCAGTTTTTCTTAACACAGAGCAGCTGGACTGAAATGTTAAACTCTAAATCTGATATGAGGACATCACAATCAGGAGTATTTTAATTTACTTTAATAGAGCTATTTCTTTGCTATGCAAATATTTCTTCAATGGCCAAACTGTCTTCCTAAGGAAAAGTATTCAAGAGGGAAAAGAGTTTTATTTTACTGAATTAAAGAAATGCAATAACTATTTAAGTAAATGATTCTCTATAAAGTGTTTATACATCCATCTCTTATAACTATACTTGATGAATCTTTCACATGCTCATTTGAGATCTTTATATTCTAAACACCCATAAATGCTCTAAGAGCCCTCATTTCTTATCCTGTAAATACGTGGGATTTTTTTTCTTTGGAAAAAATATTGCACTGTAGTCACATCAATATCATTAATACTTAAAATGTCATTTACATTTGTAAGCAACTTGAATAATTAAAAAAATGCAAATTTAGCCTACTTAGGAATAAAAACTTTGTATGTAAGTTTTATGAGCTGAATTTCATTACTTATTCATAATATACTAACAATTAAAAAAACAAAGTACTGTAACAAAAAAGTAAAAATCAACACATAAATAAGTGGCCTTTTGGCAATTTAAGCAGAGTGAGATACTTTCTCATTATCTATTGGGGAAAAAATTTTATCTGGAAATATTCACTGCTTCCAACCAAAATAAATTATCTTCTAAATACAAAGAAATTGCTGAATAATTATCTTAACTGACTATTAACTAACACTCAATTATTGGCTATGCTACAAATCATAAAAATATCAAATTTTAGAAAATTGATCTTAGATGGCAGTCTTTCTTTTTTACTAACTTCAATCTAAATTTTACCTATTGTTGTAGTATATTATTTGATTAATATACTACCAGGCTGAAGCTAAATAAGGAACAACAAATATAGTCCCTTAATTTTTAAGCCAATTGGGTTTTATTATTATTAAGGTTAAAAACCACTTTAAATATAAAACAAAATGCATAGTCAGTTTAAAACCTTATCAATTTGTAAGCTAGTGTTCATTTTTGGTGCAATTCAAAAAAATTCCTTTTATTCTTATAAATTGTTTCCTAGAAACTCTGCCAAGTTACATAAGAAATCTAATCACTCTTATGTTCTAGGCTATTTTGTTAATACTCATTACACTTAAAATTGTAACATTTTACCAGTTAATAAATTATTTCTGTCTTCCATCTGTCTTCTTCTTCTTACCAGCAACCATTTTTCTATCAGAAATTAGACTTTCAAGGGGCACCTGGGTGGCTCAGTCTATTAAGCATCTGACACTTCATCTCAGCTCCGGTCTCAGCCTCACCATTGTGAGTTCAAGCTCCCTCCCTGAGGCTCTATGTTGAGCATGGAGCCTACTTAAAAAAAAAAAAAAATGCCTTCAATTTCTCTAGACAAACCTCCCTTGAGCCATGAGTTTGATCAAAAAATAAAAATTCCAGAGCATCATGATTAATGGCCCACATATTTAACTATCTGATTTTAAATTTAAAAATACAGTTTGACTGCTTCTCTCAATTTCACCTAGTTAATTAGATTCTCTCAATTTCACCTAGTTAGATATTAGATATTAGAAGAACTGGGTCTAGAATCCAGGTCATCTATTTCCTAGGACAATGTGCAAAAACCCTACAGATACCTGACACTTCAAAGATAGACTCCATTATTGTTCCCTAAAATTGTGCCCAATATGAAAGTAACCGATTTTTTCTGTCATTGATTGGAAAAAATCTTCATCACAGCAAAGACTTGGATTTTGAAATCTGAAGTAGATTCCTTTCCAAGTTCTTTTTGTCAGGTGCAGAGTATTACACATTGTAGAATTTTCAATAACAGGTCAGAATAAGATAACAATGAATTCATAGTGACAAAAATATATTTTATAAATATTTAAATACATGTATTTAATATAAATCAGTTATACTTAGATTAATTAAATAATACAATGTGTTGGACATTCTTTATCTTTCAACTTGTCTTGCAACACATTCAGGAAAAATAAAGAAAAGTGATCATATAGTACATTCCCTTATTACTCCAGATGTTTACTACTTTTAGAATCTTGGAAACTCTTTATAGAGAGTGGGCAAGGGTGGGGAGAAATAATCCAGTACCTATGCCTATTTTGATGGCATTAAAAGGATCCATAAGTTTTTGGGTTTTTTTAAGTTTCATTGATGATACATACAACATGGACATTTCCCAAAAATATTCTGCTTTGCAAAATAAACAGCCTAAAAATAATGCATATTATAGAATTTTATTTTCTAAAACAGAAGAACTAGTGAATAATAACATAAAAATGATCAGTGATTGCGTATGTTGTGTTGTGTATGCAGATTGAGCACAATGGTATACTCAGTGTGATGGAAATATTCTATGTAGCATCTCAGTTGTAGTTACATGACTATATATTTTTCAAAAGTCATCAAACTATACCCTTGATTGTGTGCATTTTAATGTATTTAACTTATATACCTCAATAAATGATTATATAAAAATGATTCTAATTTTCAATATATTTTGGGAAGATAGCAGGTGGATGAGTGATAATTATAATATAATGCAGGATGCTAAGATAAAACTTCCTACTAGGGAAGATGTTTATTCAAATGAGCTGATGAAACTTCATAGAACTTTAACAATGACAAAGGTCTGAGAGCAATAGTTACTACAGAAGGCAGGCATGTGGTTTAGAGCTATCACAACAAGGTTGCTGGAGAGCTTGATTAAAGAGTGTGTAGAAATTTATATTTCTCACCCATTCTCCTTCCCTCCTCCTCAGGTGTTTACCAAATAGCAGATGACATAACTATAGGCATACCTCATTTTATTATGTTTCACATTATCATGCTTCATAGATACTGCAGATTTTACAAATTGAAGTCTTGTTGGGAGCTCTGAGTCAAAGCAAGTCTATCAGTGCCGTTTTCCGAAAGCATTTGATCACTTCATGTCCTTGTGCCATTGGTAATTCTCACAATATTTCAATTTTTTATTATTATTATATTTGTTATGGTTATCTGTGATCCTTGATCTTTGATGAGAATACTGATTACTCTTGTAATTGTTTTGAGGCACCATGACTCATGCCCATAAGAAAGTGAACTTAATTCTTAAAGATTGTGTGTGTGTGGGGCGCCTGGGTGGCTCAGTCGTTAAGCGTCTGCCTTCAGCCCACGTCAGATCCCAGCGTCCTGCTCGGCAGGAAGCCTGCTTCTCCCGCTACCATTCCCTCTGCTTGTGTTCCCTCTCTCGCTATGTTTCTCTCTGTCAAATAAAAATAAATAAATAAATGAATGAATGAATGAATGAATGAATGAATGAATAAAAGATTGTGAGTGCGTTGTATGTGTTCTGACTGCTCCACTGACCATTGATTCCCTTCCTCATCTTTCTCTGTCTCCTTAGCCTCCTTGTTCCCTGAAACACATTAACAATATTTGAATTAGGCCAGTTAAAAACCCTACATGGTCTCTAAGTGTTCAAGTAAAAGGAAGAGTTGCACATCTCTCTCTTCAACCCAAAAACTAGAAGTAATTAAGCTTAGTGAGGAAGATATGTTGAAAGCCAAGATAGGCTGAAAGCTAAGCATCTTATGTCAAAAAAGTAGCCAAGTTATGAATTCATAGGAAAAGTTCTTGAAGGAAATTAGAAGGATGGCTACTCCAGTAAACACACAACTGGTAAGAATGTTCATGAGATAGCCTTATTGCCAATATGAATAAAGTCTGAGTGGTCTGGAGAGATCAAACCAGCCACAATATTCCCTTAAGCCAAAGCCTAAACCAGGGAATGGCCCCAACTCCCTTCAAGTCTATGAAGGCTGAGAGAGGTGAAGAAGCTATACAAGAAAAGGTTGAAACGAGCAGAGGTTGGCTCATGAGGTTTAAGGGAAGAAGCCAGGTCCAGAACATAAAGTACAAGTAGAAGCAGCAAGTGCTGATGAAGAAGCTGTAGCAAGTTCCCCAGAAGATCCAGCTAAGAGAACTCATAAAGGTGGCTACCCTAAATAACATATTTTCAATGTAGACAATCTATTGGAATAAGATGCCATCTCAGACTTTCATATCTAGAGAGAAGTCAGTTCCTGGCTTCAAAGCTTTGAAGACAGGCTGAGGCTCTTATTAGGGATTAATGTATCTAGTGACTTTCAGTTGAAGCCAATACTTATTTACCATTCAAAAGGCCTAGGGCCGGCTGGGCGTCTCAGGTGCGGCTGGCGGCCGGGAGAGGTGAGGGGGCGGCGGCGCGGCCCGGCCCGGCCCGGTGATTGGCCGCCGGCTGAGGGCAGCGGGGCGGCCTGGAGGCGTCCGGGGCAGGGAGCAGCCAGCGGAGCATTCCGAGAGCGGCGCCGGCAAGATGCTGCTGTCCCTGGTGCTCCACATGTACTCCATGCGCTGCGTGCTGCCGGCCGCCGTGCTCCTGGGCACTGCCCCCACCTACGTGCTGGCCTGGGGGTCCTGGCGGCTGCTCTCCGCCTTCCTACCCTCCCGCTTCTACCAGGCGGTGGACGACCGGCTCTACTGCATCTATCAGAGCATGGTGCTCTTCTTCTTCGAGAACTACACCGGCGTGCAGATATTGCTATATGGAGATTTGCCAAAAAATAAAGAAAATATAATATATCTAGCAAATCATCAAAGCACAGTTGACTGGATTATTGCTGACATTTTGGCCATCAGGCAGAATGCGCTTGGACATGTCCGCTACGTGCTGAAAGATGGGTTAAAGTGGCTTCCATTGTATGGGTGTTATTTTTCTCAGCACGGAGGGATCTATGTAAAGCGAAGTGCCAAATTTAACGAAAAGGACATGAGAAACAAGTTGCAGAGCTACATGAACGCGGGAACTCCAATGTATCTTGTGATTTTTCCAGAGGGAACAAGGTATAATCCAGAATTAACAAAAGTCATTTCAGCTAGTCAAACATTTGCTGCTCAAGAAGGCTTTGCAGTATTAAAACATGTGCTGACACCAAGAATAAAGGCAACTCATGTTGCTTTTGATTCTATGAAGAATTATTTAGATGCAATTTATGATGTGACAGTGGCTTTTGAAGGGACTATTGATGATAAAGGGCAGCGGAAAGAAGCTCCGTCCATGGCCGAATTTCTCTGCAAAGAATGTCCAAAAATTCATATTCACATTGATCGTATAGACAAAAAAGATGTCCCAGAAGAGCAAGCATTTATGAGAAGATGGCTTCATGAGCGTTTTGAAATTAAAGATAAGTTGCTTATAGAATTTTATGACTCACTGGATCCAGAAAGAAGAAACAAATTTCCTGGGGAAAGTGTTAATTCTAAATTAAGTCTCAAAAAGACTTTACCATCATTATTGATCTTAAGTGGTTTGACTGCTGGTATGCTTATGACCGAGGCTGGAAGGAAACTCTATGTGAGAACGTGGATTTATGGAACCTTAATTGGCTGCTTGTGGGTTAGTATAAAAGCTTGAGCAGGTAGCTGTCTGCAGGCAGTGGGATGTGCTCCGCGGTTCAGTGTTGGTGGCCACGCCAACGTCAAATTGTTTCCT
>CM053604.1:38804559-38823759 GCA_028646535.1 Procyon lotor
GAAAGAGATTCTCTAATATCTTCTATGCTTTTTTCGAGCCCTGCTAGCATCTTGATAAGTGTCATTTTGAACTCTATTTCTGACATATTACTAATGTCTGCATTGACTAGGTCTCTATCCATCGGTACTGTCTCTTCTTTTTTTTGTGGTGAGTTTTTCCACCTCATCATTTTGTCAAGTTAAGAGTAGACGGGTGAGAGAGAAAGATTCTCTGGAGTTCCGCAGTTTTCCCTGATTGATTAACTAGGTCTTGGCTGGATATTCTCGCTGATCTTCTGGGGGAGGGGCCGTAGCCTTGGTTCTCAAATGTCTTAGCCGAGGCAGAATTGCACCGCCCTTGCCAGGGGATGGGCAAAGCACTTTGCTCAGGTTCGCTCTTGGAGTCTTTGTTCCCTGAGCGCTTCCTGTACCGCCCTGGAGGCCGGGAATGAAAATGGCGGCCTCCCAGTCTCTGGCCCCGAGGAGCCGAGTGCTGGGCGCCGTGATCCTCCACAGGCCCTTAGAGGAGAGCCCTTATCACTCCCGTCTCCCTTGTCTGCGGTCTGCGCTCTGTGCTCAGCTGGCCCGTGGCAGAGCGCTTCTATCTGTGGCGCGTGGCCCAGTCTGGAGTCCCCAAACCAGCAGATTCCTGCTGCACGTGCCCGCACCGCTTCTCCTGGAGGAGGAAGGAGGGGGTGTCTCCTGAGCCGCCTCCCATGGGGTCCCCACTTGAATTGTGGCAGCCCTATATGAACTATATGTCTCAGTTCCTATAGTCCAAGGTAGGCCTATGCAGTGTTGCTTGGCTCCTTCTCTGCCGCCGGCTTCTCCGCCCCGATACCTGGGAGCTCTGTTGCACTCGGGCTCCCCTGGTCCCTCGGTGACCCCACGGGTCCTGAAACCACACTGTTCCCGTGAGGGCTGAACCCCCGGTTAGCCTCCCGAGCGATGTCCCTCAGCAGAGCGGACTAGAAGTTCCGGATTTTGTGCTCCGCAGCTCTGGGGCTGCTGGGAGCCGGCCCCTCCCCTGGGATCTCTCTTCCCCTCAATTTAAATTCACTTTTTCCACAGGTCCTATCTTCTGAAAGTGGTCGATTTTCTGCTCCTAGAATTGCTGTTCTTATTCTCTTCTCTCTCCTGTTGTGTTTGCCGGCTTTTAGAGTGGTTTTCAGCCTCTTTCTGGATCCCAGTGCTCTCCATGCCTCCTACACCTCCGCCATCTTGCCTTGGGTCTTTATTGAAGCATTATTTATAACAGACGAATTATGGAAGCAGCCCAGGTGTCCATCAATAGGCAAATGGATAAAGATATTGTATATATACACAATGGAATATTACTCAGCCATATAAAAAGAACCCTTGCCATTTGCAACAACACGGATGGATCTAGAGAGTATAATGCTAAGTGAAATCAGAGAAAGACAAGTATATAATTTCACTGATGCATGAAATTTAGGAAATAAAACAAACAAAAAAGAAAACAAAACAAAACAAATCAAAAAACAGACTCTTAACTAGAGAACAAACTAATGGTTACCAGAGGGGAGTGAGGGAGGGGGAATGGATGAAATAGATGATGAAAATTAAGAGTACACCCCTCATTACTGAGTAGTGTGTAGAACTGTTGAATCACTCTACTGTTCACATGAAACTAATATAACGCTGCATGTTAACCATACTGGAATTAAAATAAAGCATAAATTTAAAAAATTTTAAAAGCCAAGAAAACCAAATTCAGATCTATTCCATGTTATGAATCAGACAAACTATTTGTGTGTAGATGACATAATAAAATAAGTCTCTTATTTTAGGTTAGGGTCTCTTGCATTTTACACCTTTAGGATACATAAGCCTTTTTGAAATTTTAACCATTAGAGACTGGCTTCTAAATTATACTCTGGAAAAAGTGCCACACAGGAAATCCTCACCTTCTTTAAAAGTCATTAACAAATATATTTAAAATAAAATGTGTCACCCTACTATTAACTCTAGAGAGGATTTTTTAGCTAAGGACAGACAAGTCTACTTCCTGTTCCTGAGATTTCCTTTCACCTTGAAAATCTCTTTTTGTTTGTTTGTCTGTTTCTTGTTATCAGAACCTAGGTGACCTCAGGAAGGGTTTGTGAATCTGTTACTCTTTAGCATTTTGACCTAACTTTTTAAAAAATTTTTCTCTTCTTTCATAACGTTGTATGTGATACTATGAGAAAATATACAGTAGAAAACAATATAAAAGTAAGTATTCCTGAGGCAGAATAGAGAACTTGGACCCTAGCCCCTCCCTGTCTGTTGCTCTCCGCATCCCACGGGCCCCAGCTGCGCTGAGGCTGAATGGAAACCTTGGATCCCAGCCCACTTTGTCCGCTGCTCTCCGCAAAGGGAGAGGGGGGGACGGCAATTGGCCCTGAGAGACTGAAACGATGTCCCCTTTCCCTCCCCCATCACCTGTAGCCTTAAAAATTCACCCCAAACCCTGCAGGTTGCTCAGTCTTTGGGAGTGATCCCCCTGAGCACAACCGGCATGAATAAAGTTGTCTTCCCCCTGTGCTCCGTGTGCGGCTTGAGTTTCCTTGGTCGCTTCAGTTTCTCTGGAACATTCCGACTTGAACATTAAGACTTATTTTCTAGGATTTGCTGGTCTCATTTCTACGTGTTTTTGCATTTCTTTTTGCATGAGGAATCTCTTATTACTCTGCGTCCAAATGCCCATGCTATGCTACATAATCTTCTAAGAACCTGGGTCCAGTATATGGGAACAAAGACAAAAATAGACATTTCCTTTCTCACTTTGTTAGTGTAGAGTTGTGGCTTTCCATCAGAAAACTCATCCATTCCTTGACTGAATGAGTATGCATACACGTGAGGAAAACCACAGTGTGTAGCCTTAATGGCAAAATCTCCCCATTGTTAAAAAAAGATTATGGAAATATTCATGCCAAATAAATTATTGTAATATTAGAGAAACTTACTATATTTGTCCAATCCAATTCCATTGGATTTTGATTTTGTTTAGGGAAGTTTTCATTATCTTCTGTTTCCCATTATCATTTTTCTCCTAATAGACTATTTTCCAAACAGTTTTTAGGTTCATAGAAAAATATAAACAGTTCCTATATACCAACTCTCCCCCAACATGGTTTCTCCCAGTATTGACATTTCGAATTGGTGTATTTTCTTTTTCATCTGATGAGCCAATATTCATACATGATTAACTATATGAGAGTTTATATGAGAGTTCACTCTTTATACTGTACAGTTCTATGGGTTTTACTAAATACATAATGAAAAGTATTTACCATTTAAATATTATACAACATAGTGTCACTGTCCAAAAAGTGACTTGTACTTCATATGTTCATCTTTCCTTCTCTCTGAACCCCTGAAAAACACTGATTATTTTACTGTCTTGATAGTTTTGCTATAATAATAATATCAGTTTATTTATTTTTAATATCAGTTTATCAACCTTTCACTCATTAGAGGACCTTTTTAAGAGTCTTATTCATTTCTACACTATTTTACAATTTATTGTAAAGTTTTGACATTTTGATTTTCATATCTCGTGTTTGAATTAAATATGTTTATACTAAATGTATTTTTCTATATCATATAAGGTAAGGATGCATTTTTCACAAGGAATGAGGATATGGTAGTAAACTGAGAGACAAAGCCTCTGCTTTTATGGAACTTATATTATTTACATTAAGTGAAAAAGGTAGGTTCCAATATGAAATGGTAGCAAATTGTCAATTTTTCGTTGCATTTCATAAGTTATTACAGTATTTATTTTTAGGTTGCATTATCCGAATATAGTAGTTTGGCATGTCTAAAATTTCCTGGAAAACTGAGACTTTTATCATTATGTACTGTCTCTTATCTTTAATAACATAAAAATTATAATATATTTTGTCTGCTATTAATATTGCAGCTCAGTATTTTTATTATTATTAGCCTGCTGGTAGATATAATCCTGAGTTTTAAAACTTATTTCCATTTCTTTTACTTTTAATCTTCCTGTGTTTTTATGTTTGTAGTATGCAAGTTTTGAAAAATATTTAGGTTTGTTTATTTCATATATCCAGTATGAAAATCTGCATTTCTTAAGATGGTGAATTTAGACCATTTACCCCTATTTCAATGAATAATATACTTGGTCTTATTTCTAGCATCTTACTTTATGGTATTTATCTGTGTTATCATAAACCACTAGAGTTGTTGCTGCTGCTGTTAGTAGAGTGCAACCTACATATTCTTAGCAATGTGCAAATAAATGTATAAAGGAAAAAATGCTAAAGAAAAGGCAAGTGCTCTGAGAACTTGTGTTCTGTTTATGGAACTTACTTGTGTCCTCAAAGTCTATATTCAAACTCTATCATATATAAGGGTGCCTGGGTGGCTCAGCGGTTTAAGCCTCTGCCTTTGGCTCAGGTCATGATCTCAGGGTCCTGGGATTGAGCCCTGTGTCAAGCTCTCTGCTCAGCAGGGAGCCTGCTTCCTCTTCTCTCTCTGCCTGCCTCTCTGCCTACTTGCGAGCCCTCTCTCTCTGTCAAATAAATAAATAAATAAAATCTTAAAACAAAACAAAACAAAACAAAAACCTCTATCATATATAATTAAACCTCAAGCAGAAAGTGCTCCTGTGTATGCCCAACTGTACAGCTTGATGGCTTAGCAACCACCAGTTCATTGATGATCATCAATCATCATTCTGGGGTCCATGATTTCTGTAAGAGAACATTAGCAACTCTGGATGGCTTTCCAAGGAATACTTGTCCCAAAAAGAATGCCATAAGGCTCTGTGCTGTGATTTTCTTATTGACGTTAGCAAAGGCTCCATATTACATCACAACCTGCTACAGACACTTGTGTCTTCAAAGTCATAGGCCCAACTTGTAGAATATCTTGCGCTGTGATTTGAATCCTCTTCAAAACTGTTTCTGAGTCCTAACCCAAACTGGTTGCCTTATGAGTTACTTTACAAATGGTTCAACACAGCATATTGAAATGACGTTATATGTATTACCTGCGAATTCCATAAAGGCCCATTAAGTGTAAGAAATCTTTATTAGCCATAGGTATCACAGTTTTTATCTTTTGCTTTGAGGGGATAATTTTTAAAAAATTCATTGTGGTATAATTTTTGTATCACAATATTCATCAACTTGAAATGTACATTCAATAATTTTTAAGTTAGTTTACTAAAATCTGAAACCATTATCATAGTTTTCATCATAGTTATCACCCCTTTTCATCATGAAGGGATATATTAATATGACTTAAACACTAAATCTGTAGAAACCCTACTGAGATGGAAGTCTGGATTTGGTAACGTATATATTTCATTTTCTGTCATACATGTGGTATATGAAGACTTTTTGCTACCTCCTCTTAACTAGGTTCATTTAGCATGAGACCATCCATGAAGCCAAGATGTCCTGTAAAATATAAAACAATCAGATGTGGGTTGCCTGGATGACTCAGTCAGTTAACTGTCTTGCTTTCAGCTCAGGTCATGATCTCACGGTCTTGAGATTGAGCCCCATGTTGGACTCCACATTCAGTGGAGAGTCTGCTTGGGATTTTCCTCCCCCAACCCCGTCTCTCTCTCCTCTCTCCCTCTCTCTCTCAAATAAATAAAGAAAATCTTTAAAAAACAACAAAAAACAATCAGATTCATTCCAGTCTGTATGGTGACAGAAAGAATTGATGTGACGCTATGTAGCACAGGGACATGTTTCTGCTGTCCAAACTGCTTCTGGTAGTCTATGCTAAGTGACATAAAGGAAACAGCATTGCCAGCTCATTAGCTGCATACCATGTGCTAGGGCTATGCTGATTTGCTTGATAAAAGAGACAAAATCTGGAACAGCATCTGTAATTGGAGTCACCACCTGTTTTGATAATCCAATGCCATTCACCAAAGCTGTCCAATTTCTGCATGGGCCAAATAAGTGATCTCAGTAAGTGTGAGGGAGGACTAAATAGCTGGCTTCTTTCATATCCTTGCTGCTATGCTTAGGTATGCGATGTTGCCTTAGATTCCTATTTTCATCTGGATAGACAATTCTAGGCCACCTGGAATACTCTAAAATTCCAGTTATGGGTTTCAGGATTTCTGCCTGGGTACAGTCGCAAACTGAGTGTTTATTTACTGCTCACTTCATTCTTATTTTGAATCAGTGTTTTTTCTCTTCATCTTTCTTCTTCCCTCCTCTTTCCTCTCTTTGTTTTTTTCTTCTTTGCAGATTCCTTCTTTGTCTCTACATTTTTCTTACCTGTCTCCTCTTTTTTCTTGACATTGTTTTCACTTTCCTGTTACATGTACAATTGTGCTATAGAGTATTCATATTCTAATTGCATTGCAAATAAAGATATTTTTATAATATCTAGTCCAGTATCCTGCCAGAGGCGAAATTGGAAACAATGCAGTCATTACTCGTTAGAATAGAATACAGTAGATGATTAAAGAATCACAGGAACAAATTTAAGCATGGTGATATTCTCTGAAAATTTCCAAGTTTTCTTTCAATTTGAAACAACTTTGTAGCAACAGTTTCTTAGGTTCAAAATTCCCATGTATCTGTCATTTATTTAGACATCAAATTAGGAATTTTTTTTTTATTTGAGAGAAAGTATATATCTTTATTTTGTTTTTTGTCTCCATGACTTGGACCTTTCTGAAAATTCAAATCTCTTGTAGGAAGTTGAATTTACCTTATCCAAACTCTCATGACACTGTCATTAGCTATGAGCAATAGTCATTCTCACTTTTTTTTTTTTTTGGATCAGTATTATAGAGGCATAATTTTACATTTAGCAAAACTTACCAATTTCAAGTATATAATTCAATGAGTCTGATAAATGTATATAGTTGGATAAACATCATGGCAATCATGTAAAACATTATCTTTATCCCATGAAATTCCCTCATGCTCATTTATCATAAATTTTCTCTCAACATATTCAGCTCCTGACCATTGTTTTGCTTTCTTCCACTATAGGTTTAGCATTTTAAAAATTTCATATCAGTGAAGTCACACAATATATAATTTTATGTATTCAGCATCTGAGATTATTTCAAGTTGGTACATATATCAGCAGCATGTTCCTTTTTATTGATAAGTAATATACTATTAAATACAAATATCTGATCACATGTTTGACAGACATTTGGTTGATTCCAGTTTTTGGCTATTATAAAGCTACCATACACAATAAAGTGCAAATTTTTGTGTGAGAATATGTATTTCTTTCTGTTGAAAGGGTTTTTAAGATTGTTGGATGAAAATATGATTAGCTTTATAAGAAAATGCCATACTGTTTTCCAAAGTGGCTGTACCGCTTCGAATTCTCACCAGAAATGCAGTAAATAAGCCATAGAGAGCTAATGCGCAATATAATGAATATAGGCAATAATATTATACTATAATTATGTAATATAAGTCTCACTACATTGGCCATCATATTACAATATATAAATGTATTGAAGTAACCTGCTATACATCTTAAATTTATACAGTGTTACATGTCAGATTTATTCAATTAAAAAACAAGAAATGTATGAGTTTGAAGAGCTCCAAATCATGGCTAATAATTGGTATTGTTAAGTTTTTGTTTTGTTTTTGTCTTTTTGTTTTGTTTTCTTTTGTAGTCAATGCAGTAGGTATGAAGTAAGTAGTTCAGTATGGTTTTAATTTGCATGTTTCTAATGACAAATTATGTTAAGCATATTTTTACATGTTTATTGACTTTTTGTTTATCTTGGATATAGTGTGTATGAAATTATTTTGTCAAACCACCATTAGTGTTGTGATACTTTATATAACTAGCAAAAATAATATATCATCTCTATGCTTTGCAAGTAGTTTCTCCCAATTTGTGGTTATCCTTTCCACTTTCTTAATATTATCTTTTAAGAAAGAACCTTTTTTATTTTGGTGAAGTTCAATTTACCAGTTTTCTCTTAGGTTTTATAATTTCTATCCACAGTCTAAGAAATTTTTTCCCAAACCCAAGATCCCAAAGATTTTCTTCTACATTTTCTCTCAGAAGTTTTTTAATTGTAGTTCTTACTTTAGGTGTCTGATTAATTTTTTGAAATATATTTTATGGTATTAGGGAATCATTTTATTGCTTATGTATATCCAATTTTTTCAACATTATAGGCTTGAAAGACAATCCTTTCTTTTTGAATTGACATCTTTCTTTAAATCAATTGATTGTTTATGTGAATCTTTTTTTGAATTTTTTTGACTTGGATGTCTATTGTTAGGCCAGTACACTGCTGTCTAACTTTATGCCAACACTCTAAAATGAATGAGTTTTAGCTTAGTGGGGACTTAGTGTAGGAATTTAGAATGGCATCCTGGGGAAAAATGTGAAATTTTTAATCAGACAGTGGTTTCACAACTGAGCTCTGTTAATTTCTAGCTGCATGATATTTGGATTGTAACCTCTTTTCCCTGAATATCTGTTTCTCATTGTAAGATTGTTACATGCGATAAACAACATTTAATTATATCCAGTGCCTGATAAATAGAAAACGGTTCATGAATGCTAGGTTTTTTGATTCTTTGTTCAGGATGTTTTAACAGAAAAAAGATTAGCTACTACTGTGTTTGTGGTAGATAGTAACACCTATGTTATGCATTCATGAAAAAAAACATAACTTCTTTAGTTACACATGTACTTTAACTCGCTCTAATAATTTCTACCCTATTTTGAATAAAGCACACATTTTTTACTCATGCTTAATTGCAATATATAAAAAAATTTGAAGCATAATTTACTGTCTTTTCAGATAGCATCTCTTTCTACGGAATTATTTATTCTTTGAGTTATAATAAATTGTATACAAAATATAGTAACAATGTTCTTTTCATTACACTGAATAAAATGGATGTTTTTTTCAGCAGTTTAATATGTTTACATTAGAGACTAGTGGCCTAATTTAGAAAACATTTGCTATTTTGTACTTTACATAAATCACAAACTAATTTATGCATTCTAGTTTATGCTGCTAAAGCTCATTTCATGAATATTGGGAAGACATTTAACTTACAAAAAAGCATTAAGTATTTGAATGGATGTTTCTGAAGCATGGTGGAGAATGAAAATTGGAAGGAAGTCTGGGTTTTAGAATTCAGTAAAGCATTGTTTATATTTGCTCTGTAACTTCACTACACAAAATGCTAGTATAGTTATAAAAGTTGTTCTAACCGCTGTCACCCTTTCCTTCATCAGACCTCATAGATTAATGGGCTCATAGATTTTGTATGAAATATCTGTTACCATTTGACTCTGGCTATCTAATACTTGAGTATTTTGTAAGTGTAAGTGGTAAAAGCTAACTTTCCCTGAATTATTAAATGCCATATGTTGCTCTCCAAAGATAATTCAATGCAGAGATAGTCTATTTGAGTAATTTAAACCATTTGATTCTTATAATATGTAGGAAATCTTGAGCCTACCACTTCTCGGAAGACTACCAAACAGCAGAGTATTTACAAAAATCCTTGAATCATATCTGAGTTTCTAGTACACTTATTCCCCATGCTTATATGGAACAACATAATTATAAACTAATTATTACATTTTTATAATTATTAATGTAATTCTATTTTATTTATATGCTTTATTATTCACCAAATTGGTTCATCTCAAATATAGTTGGGAGGCACCCAAGTAATAACTCTCTGTAATATGAAATTTATACTGAGAAATCTATTTGACTCAATTTTTAAAATGTATGAGTTATAGGTGACATAGAATACACTATAATTGTTTATTTGCTTTACAAATAATTCTTTTTTTAATCTTTGTTTGTATAGGTTGTCAGTTTTACATTGAGCTAGGGTTTGTCATTCAGATATCATTTTTTATTATAAGACACGAATATAGGAAAGTACACAAATCGTAAAGTCACAGCTTAATAAGTTTCAGAAGGGAATTCACCTGTGCAATCACTGAAATTACAGAACACACATAGGCATGCGCACACATACACACACACACACACACACACGCATGCACGCACACATACACACACACGATATTACTGTCACCCCAGAAGTTCCCCCTATTTCCTTTTACAGTCACTAGTCCCCCCAAAGGTAAGCACTACTTTTACTTCTACCATCAAATAGTACATTTTCTTTCTTTTTAGCTTCATATAGATGAAATCAAACAAGTACTCTTTTTTCATCTGTCTTTTAATTAACATGATATTCATAAATGTCATTATATATATCAATAGTTCATTTTTATTGATTTATGGTTATCTATTATATGATGATACCACAATTTACACATTGGGTTCTTGATTAGCCTTTTGGAAATTTCCAGTTTTTGGCTATTACATATTATGCTAGCATCATATTTTTGTGTACATATTTTAATGAATATGTTTAAGCATTCCTTTGGTGCATATGCCCCAGATAGGAATTATTAGTTCATAGGAGATAATTCAAAGCAGTTTCTAAAGACTTGATTCTTACTTAAACTGTTACCAGAAGTGTGTGAATGTTCCAGTTGCTGCTCTGGCCTATAAAATGCCTTGTAATTATAAGGTTTGTTTTAGTCATGCTACTGTATGTGGATGTGTTTTATTATAATTTTAATTTACATTTTCCATGGGGGTACTGATGTTGAGGACCTTTTCATGTGTGTTTTGGTTATCAAGTATCCTTCTTTTGTGAAATGTCAATCTAAAACATGAACCCTCTTTCAACTGGTTTCCTCATTTTTCTTGTCAGCTTTTTATTCGCCCTTAATGATTTGTAAAATTACTTTATATAGTCTACATACAAATCTTTTTTGAGTATTTCTATTAAACTATCTTCTCCCATGCTGTGAGTTAAATTTTATCTCATTTAGTGCTGTCTTTAAAAAATATTTCTTAACTTGACTCTAGTCCAATTATTGATTTTTTACCTTAAAGGTCAGCACTTTTTCAGCACTTTTTGAGTTCTTGTTTAAAATCGGTTCCTCCCAGACTCATGAAGATATAATCCTTCGTGTAAATATACATGCATACAAATATATTTTTAATTAATAAATTTTATTTTCTAGACCAGTTTTAGGTGAAGACTACAGAGTTTACATATACCCCTGGCTCCCACAGGAACTCCACCCCTCTCAGTACTGACATTCCACATCAGAGTGGTACGTTATCACAGATAAAGAACTTACACTGGGGCACCTGGGTGGCTCAGTCAGTTAAGCATCTGCCTTTGGCTCAGGTCCTGGGATAGAGTTCCATATCAGCTCCCTGCTCAGCAGAGAACCTGCTTCTTCCTCTACCTCCATTCTGCTTGTGATCTCTTTCTCTCAGATAAATAAATAAAATCTTAAAAAAAAAGAACCCTTACATTGACACATAATCACCAAAAATCCAAAGTATACTGACTTAGCACTATTTCTCATGAAATAGTTCAAATATCTCATCAACATAATTGAATGGCCTTATCTCTATCATCACTGATTTATTATAATTTTATGGAATGAACTATTTTGTGCAATGTAATTGTTTCTCTACTCTGTATTCTATTCCATAAATAGATATAATCATCTTTGAACAAATTACTGTAAAATTATAGCACATGCATATATATTTTGTTATATAGGGAAGTAATCCCAGTCCCAGAAATTGTGGAACTTAACACATTTTTTCTGGAAGTTTTTCAGTGTATGACTATTTCTGTTGCTCTGCATCCTTTCCATCACTTACTATTATCAGTTTTTAAAACTATTATTTGACACATGTAGATGTATCTCATAGGCATTTCAATTATAATTTTCCTAATTATTAAACATTTAATTACATATTTATATATTTATTTACTGTTTATGTATTTCTTTTGTTAAATGTCAGTGATTTTTTTATGGTTAAATCTCCTTTTTATTAAGTTTTAAGTGTTTTTCTTGTTCTGGATGTCATTTACTTACCTGTTTATATTTGTAAATATAATTTCATGGTTGTGTTTGGATCTTCAATTACTTAAGGTTATCTTTTGAAAAACAAAAAAAATTACTATTGATGGAGTTCAGTTCATCTTTGTTTTAAATCAGCTTATTCTCTTGGCACCTCATTTTAATCTTTTCTAACTCAGTGTCAAAACACTGGCTTGTTTTTCCCTAAGTGTTCTTCTGCACTTTTTTAAAAGACTTTTATTCACTTATTTATTTGAGAGAGAACCAATGTGATCAGCAGAAGGGACAGAGGGAGAAGGAGAGAATCTTAGGCAGACTCCACACTGAATGCAGAGCCCGAAAGGGGCTCAGGCTCACAACCTAGAGGTCATGAACTGAACCAAAATCAAGAGTCATCACTTAACCAACTGAGCCCCCCAGGACTGCTGTAACTAAAAAATAAAGATTTTATTTACTTATTTGATAGAGAGAAAGAACATAAGCAGAGGGAGTGGCAGAGGAAGAGGGAGTGGCAGAGGAAGAGGGAGAAGCAGGCTCCCTGCTGAGCAGGGAGCCCAAAGCCCCGCTTGATCTCAGGACCCAGGAGGCAGACGCTTAATCAACTGAGCCACCCAGACACCCCTCTGCTGCAATTTTTGAAGTCCACATGTATATATGGGTCTATAATTCACTTTCAGTTTCAGTTTTAAGTATTTTAAGTTATTTCAAGTATTGTTTGTTGAAAAATGATCATTATTCTATTGAATGACTTTGGCACTTCTGGTAAAAATCATTTGACTTACTAAATATATGTTAATTTCTCAACTCTATTTTGTCCCATTCCTCTGTATGTTTATCTTCTTCAATCCCATACTGTTTTAATGACTGTACTTTTATAGTGAGCCTTCACGTGTAACTCATCTAACTATATACTTTCATATTTCTATAAAAGTATAAATAAATTTAATCAGAATTTAGTTAAGTCTTTATTAATTCCTGGAGAATTGAAATGTTAACACTGTATAATCTTTTAGTCCTTTAATATAGCATATCACTTCTTTTATATCTATGTTTCTTACTCTTGCAACATTTTGCAGATTCAACAATGTCTTGCTCATACTTAGGTAAATTTATCCACACATATTGTAATATTTTATGTTATTATAAATAATATAATTTCCAAATGCTTATTGCCTGTCGAGGCAAATATAATTGATTTTGTATATTGACCTTATTATATTCATGCATTAGGTCTAATAGCTCTTTTGTAGATTTTTCAGAGTTGCCTGCACACACAGTCAAGTTATCTATAAATAAAGAGATTATTCTTGTATTTTTACTTGTGTGACTTTTATATCTCTTTCTAGCTTTAATTGCACTAGCTGGGGGCTACCTTATAATTGTTAATTAAAATTATAATTATATAATTGTTAAGTAGAGAATAGACATCTTTGTCTCCCTTATAATTGTTCATATGTAATTATAATTACATAATTGTTAAGTATAGAGAAGGCATCTTTGTCTTAATCCAGATTTTATAGAAAAATTAGTATGTCACAATTGAGTGTGATGCTAATTGTAGGTTTTTCATAAATGCTTGTATTAGTTTGCTAAGGCTGGTATAAGAAAGTACCACTTCCTGAATAGCTTAAATGACAGAAATTTATTTTATCACGGTTTTGGGGAGTAAAAAATCCAAGATCTCAGTGTCCAAATGGTCAGCTCCTTCTGGGGGTCACTGAGGGAAAAATCTGTTCCAGACTTTCTCCATGGTTTATATATGGCTATATTTACCCTGTGTCATTTCATTGTCTTTCCTCTGCATATTTCTCTGTGTCTGCATTTCCTTTCCTTATTAGGACACAAGTCAGATTAGGCCCACCTCAATTACCTCATTTCAATTTAATTACCTCTTAAAGACCCTGTCTCCAAATTTGGAGAATACACCTCACATTCTGAGGTACGAAGGGTTGGGACCTCGGTTGGGACCAAAAACGAACATATGAGGTCGTTTTTACTGCTTTTGGGGGGAGGAAGAAGATGAAAGTACAGCCATTGGATATTTAAGCAACTGGAAAAATGCTCAGAATAAAGCATTCAGTATAAAAATTGAGACCGGAAATTGTATATACAGCACGACCTGAATTTTGTGATACAATTGCGTATTTTCTTGAAGAAAATATACCAAATGTTGACTGCCCCCGCCAGGTTAAGTTTTTTAAACACTTTTCCTTCTACATTTCTATATTTTTAAACACAAACCGTGCCTTGTGAGATTAAAACAGAACACACTACAGTCAGGCCTTTCATGAAAATACGGCTCCTTTATTTTCCGTATAATTAATATGATGTGGCACTCGCTTTCCCACTATCGGTGGAATTACTTAGAAAAATAAACCTGTCCATTAGGGTACTCCTTTTCTTCTCATTGGAAGACACACTTCCAGAATAAAAGTTACTTCCAGGTTTTTGTGGCTGCCTTGGGCTAAGGGATGATTAAGTTTTTCCTCCCCTCCCACCTGGGGAAGGGAGCCCCAGAGCTCAGCAGGTGGCACACACTCTGTCTAGCTTCACCTGCTGTGCCAGGGCTCTTTCCAGGCCTGGGTCCTCAGAAACTCACCGGGCACCTGCTGGGCTGCATCTGTATCCATGAGGCAAATGAGAGACTTTCCAGGTGTCTTCTTCTGGCCTCAGCAAGCCCGGAGCTGACCTCGCTGCCTCCAGCCCGCCCTGCGCAATTAGCGCTGCACGCGACGCCACACCCCTTCCTACGCAGGGGAGGCTGAGGGTGTGCGTCTGTCTATTTCTGTGTCCCTCTATAGTCTGTGTGTTTATCCCTGACCTCACCCAGTGGGGCCTGTGTCGCAAGGTCTTTCCAGGGCCCAAGCCTCCACAAACATGGTGAGTTTGATTTCTTCTTTTTTTCTAGATTCCTTATGTAAGTGGGATTATACAGTGCTTGTCTGACTTGCTTCACTCAAGGTCCCTCCGTGTTGTCATGAATGTCTGAATATTACACGGTGTGTGTGTGTGTGTGTGTGTGTGTGTGTGTGTGTGTGTGTGTGTGTATAACGGTTTCTTTTCTGTTCATCTGTGCATGGATGCTTAGGTGGTTTCTGTGTTTTGGCTATTGTGAATAATGCTGCAATGAAATTGGTACTGGTGATCTCTCTTTCATACTGGGCTTTTGTGTCTTTTGAAAATATACCCATAAGTATAATTACTGGGCCATATGGTAGTTTTATTTTTAATTTTTTCAGGAACTTCCATACCTTTTTTTTCTGAGTGGCTGGACCAGTTTATATTTCCACAAATAATGCACAAGTTTCCCTTTTTTACCAACACTTGTCTTTTTACTAATAGCCATTCTAACAGGTGTGGGGATAGCTCATGATTGTTTTTGACTTCCCTGATGATTAGTCATGTGGAGCACCTGTTGACCATTTGAATACTTTCTGTGCCACCCAGGCACCCCTTTTCTTGCTTAGCTTTATTTGGTTTTGGTATCAAGGTCTAACTGGTCCTATAAAATGAGCTTCAAAATTTCCCTTCCTAATAAAAGGAATTGGTACTATTTCTTTCCTATATGTTTGATAGATATATACCACTGCTACTCTGTGCCTTGGAATTTTTGAGAAAAGCATTTCAACTATAACTCAATTTTATTATCCATAATGGACACTTTAGGTTACCTATATAGTCTATAATGAGCTATAGTAGTTTTATTGTGTGTCCAAGAAGGGCAAGTAAATCAAGATATTGTAGAAGAAAAGAAAGGTCTGCCCCTGCAGGTCTGAAGGCATTTTGAAAGAAGGAGATGCAAGCTGGAAAAATAGTTGTTGAGATATTTTTTTGTCCTTTCTTCTTTAAACCAAATTTTCACATGTCAAAGTATGTTAAAAGGAAACCAGAGACCTGGTCACTTTGGATTAAAAAAATCCTATGTGCACATCACCCATAATTTATCTAACTATTAAAATGTAAGCATTTATTTTCATTTACATTTTAGTCCTTCTAAAAATATAACTCCTCTTACTATCAGTGACTTATGTGGTCATAAGAAACCAATATCTTCAATAGAGTCCTATTATCAAATCTATCACTGCCCATGAAGCAGCTGTTCTCATCTAGCTATAGGGTGACCATATGATCACATTTCTGTAGTTGTGAATACAGAGGCAGAAGATACCACACTGATGTAGTGTGGTGACTGTGAATTCAGTTGGGAGTCAAACTCAAGTTCTAGAGCTTGCTTTCAGTGAGATCTTAGACAAGTTATTTAGCCTCTCTGTTTTGCTATCTTTACCTGTAAGATATTGATGGTGAATATATCATGGGGTTCTTATGAGGATGAAATGATTCAATTTATGTCAAATTTTTGGAATAGAAACTGAAGCATAGGAAACTCACTCTTATCATTATAAATATATGTGCCATCTCTAAAACTTAAGATGCGGCTGTTTCTTATTATTTCCATTATTACTTTTAGTTTCCAATGGTGTTCTTTGGAGACATAAAATTCCTTGGAAGGTTTGCCAATGTGCTCGGTTCAAACATCAATATTGAGTTTCTAACCTTAAAGTTATTATCAAGGATGTTCTGCTTTGATTGGCTAAACCTTAAAAACCACTTCATTTAAATTAGAGTGAGCATAGTAAGTTAAACAAAGAAATCAAAGCTAGTAAATAGGCCAATCATATGTATAAATGATGTGGCATAAAATCAAAATGTATCCCCTTTTGCATACACTTGATTCTGAGGAAATATAGCAAATTATTTTTCCATATTTGCACATACACACAGATATATACACAAACACATATATACACATATACACTAATTATATAAAGCTTTATCTTGCTGTCTCTCTAATATATAACTAATTATGTAACATGTATGATTCCTCTCTTTATACATACACACAGTTATTTCATCAATTGAGTACCAATTCATTCTTCAGACTAAGAATGTTTACTAAAAATTCTCATGGGGCACCTGGGTGGCTTAGTCAGTTAAGCGTCTGCCTTCGGCTCAGGTCATGATCCCAGGGTTCTGGGATCCAGCCCCATGTTGGGCTCTCTGTTCAGTGTGTAGTCTGCTTCTCCCTCTGCCTGCCAGTCCCGCGGCTTATACTATCTCTGTCAAATAAATAAAATCTTAAAAAAAAATTCTCTGTACTTCCTACTCCTTTTATAAATGGAAACTATCTTCCAACTTTGTCTCCTTTGCTAAAAGGAGCCACACAAATAAATAAGCATTCTTTATATTTCCAAATTATCTTAAGTCAAAGAATATTTACAACATGTATCATGAAAGATAAGTGACTTGCTGGTAACTGTTCTATTCTTCATGCCCGTCTGAAATTATATCAGCAGGTAGACTTTATGTTGATGAAGAGTTTTGAGAAAATAGCTTATCATTTATATTTGTACCCAAAAAACAGACACTACTTGATACCTTAAAGGAAAATAAAGAATGTGGCACTTTTAATTCTGGAAAATTTAGAATTAAATACAAACATAAATTATATATTTTAAAATAAATTGAAGCCCCATTTTGTTGAGCTAAATATGTCAGGACATATTAAATTTTACAATTTATAATAATGACAGAAACAACCCACAGAGGATTTATACACAAATGTCAGGTAGTTCATACTATGTATCAGATATTCTCTATGCTAAAAGAAATGCAGTATTCTTTAGGAGACAAATAATATGGGCATTATCCCTTAAAGAATATGTGTGGCTAAAAAAAAAAAAAAAGAGAAAGAAAAAGAATATGTGTGGCTATAAATAATCAAGGAATGAATAGCAATTCTGGTTATCTGTTACATTTTGAAAATTAGCAATATAAATAAAATATTTTCTCACTTTTTTCATGAAGATGTTACCTACTAATGCCTCTGATATTTAAGAGTCCAAAGATAATGCATGTCAGTAAAATAAAATCAATTTTTTGAATGACATGAAATAGTATTGCAAGCTTTTTTTAAAATACACTAACATTTAGATTGATGATTATGGTTTACTTCTAGAATAGTCAGAGTCTTTGGCTATTTGTGAAATTGTTATCTAACATCTCTGATAAATAAAGTAAAATAATACTTTCCTGGATGCTTCCTACTTTACTTTCAAATGTAGGCTTTTAGTGGGAAGCAAAATAGAGTAGATGTCAACATATTATAGGTTTCTTCCACCCTAGTTCTGTCATTTTCTTTAGACAGTCATTTTTTTTCTTGAATTCATTTGAATTATTTTCTACAATAAGATTTCAGGTTAGATCTACAGAAAAATTATTAAAAGTATAAAGTGGATTTTCAAAATTACATGAAGCAAAACCTAGACATATTGTACTCAAAACTATAGAAAATCAAAGATAGAGAAAAAATGAAAGAAGAAAAATGAGGAGAACCACTTTATGAATGAAGAGGCAAAGATAAGATTTATGTCTGACTTCTTCTCAGAAATCATGCAACCAAGAGCTGAGTGAAATATTTAAAGGATCAAGAGAAGAAAAACACCAACCTAGAATTCTATACTTGTGAAGTTATTCTTCAAAATTGAAGGAGAAATACTTTCTCAGATAAGGAAAAAAGGAAGGAAGGAAGGAAAGAAAGAAGGGAAGAAAGAAAAAGAAAGAAAGAGAAAGGAAGAAAGAAAGGAATTTTTTGCTGGTATATCTGCCTTGAAAGAAATTTTAACAGAATTTCTTTAAAAAAAATAAATAAAAAATAAAATAAAAAAAAGAATTTCTTTAAAGAGAGAAAATTAAGTCATAAGCTAGAAGAAATAAGTGAAAGTAAGATCGAAACTTTATCTTATTAATTAATATAACAATTAACAATGTGTTTATAATATAGTGAGATTGTATTCAATTATGTATATTTATGCACATATTTATGCTTGTGTATAAGTGAAATGAATAATAGTAATAATGCAAGGGACAGGAAGGAAGAATTAGGAATATTTATTATCATAAGTTATTTGCACTACCCATGATGCAGGGTAGGTTATTTAAAACTGGACTTGGATTAGTTGTAAATGTATATTGCAAACTCTAGGACAAGTAGTTAAAAAAAAAACTGTAAAAAAAAGAAATATATTGATATACTAAGGAAGTAGAGGAAATGAAATCAAATTATTCAATTAAAACTACAAGAAGCATAAAAATGCTGAAAGATGAAAATGTGAACAAGAGAATGGGAAAGAAATAATAATAAATATAATAGTTATTAATTCATCTACATCAGCAGTCACTTTAAATATCAATGATCTAAATACACCCATTAAAACTCAGAGTGAATTGAAA
>CM053604.1:38824259-38836337 GCA_028646535.1 Procyon lotor
AGGGAAATTGAAGTATGTACCTAATAACAGCATCTAAAATACATGAAGCAAAAACTGATACAATATCTGCAAGAAATGGATGACTCCACTGACATAATGGAAACTTTAATACCCATCTAACAAAAATGGACAAATATATGGGAAATCTATGCACCTTCCCATTAATTTTGTTGTAAACTTAAACCCATTTAAAAAAATAAAGTCTTAAAATTTTAATTCTTGATTCTATTCTTAAAGAGACCTTCTGCAAAAAAAGGGGTGGGGGACACAGATGAACATCAAAATTAGAAAAATAAAATATGATAGAAAAGCAAGCAAGGGATATTGAAATTGCCATTTCACCAAATAATAAATTGGAATACTTGGGGTGCCTGGGTGGCTCAGTAGTTTAAAGCCTCTGCCTTGAGCTCAGGTCATGATCTCAGGGTCCTGGGATGGAGCCCCACATTGGGCTTTCTGCTCAGCAGGGAGCCTGCTTCCTCCTCTCTCTCTCTGCCTGCCTCTCTGCCTACTTGTGATTTCTCTCTCTGTCAAATAAATAAATAAATAAATAATCTTAAAAATAAAAAAATAAATTGGAATACTTAACATCTTTGGAAGAACATCAAAATTATTCAAGGAATGCAAATGAAAATGCCAGTATTAACAATCCAAAAGCAAAGTGGTTAAATATTAATAAAGTACTTTAAGTGATTAAGGATTAATAGTTATCAAGGAACATTTAAATAATAACTGGTGGGTTTAAAAAGTCTTTTTCTTAACCCCGTTAATTCCATTTCTAGGAATATATCCAAGAAAAACTTCAAGTTTTAGATAAGGGTTTATAAACAAAAGACACACGCCTTTTTATAATGAAAAAAAAATTAGCAATTCCTCTCAATGAGGCCAACTCTGGCCACCGCATCTTACTTCAGCCTCATTGTAACCAGTGCCATTTTTTTTCCAGGGTATTTCTCACCTTCTAACATATTGTTTCTAATTTATTCACTTACTAAGTTTATTATTCATCAACTATTTCCTAGCATGGGAATAGAAGGTGTGTATGTGTGCAGAGTTTTTGTTTTTTAAGCTTTTTTGACTGATATATTCTAAGTGCCAAGAGGAGCCCTGTCTACAGTAGGCACTCAGTAAATAATTTTTAATTTTTAATATAAAAATATAAAAATGCTATATAAATGTAATGAAACTTTACAAACCATAAACTTTGTTTTTCAAACTAAAATGTGTATATATATATATATGTTTGTATAAATTTATTCATATGAGCGTGATAAATAAGAATACAACATTCTATATAGTGTTGAAAATCATTCACACATATATGTATGTATGTTTATAGAACAAAAGAGTGCTAATGCCTAGATCTGGTAGAATTAAATATGATTTTATTTTTCTTTTACTTCTACCTTGATACTGTTATTACATATTTAACATCTAGAAATAATATTAAAATATAGGCTAACTATGGCTTGATTTATATAGTAGTTTATAAAGATAGTATATCTCAGCAATAGATATTTAAGAAATTATATAGAGAGGCTGAAATATCTTAGCATATAGATTTGAACCAGGAAGGAAAGGAAAGGCCTGTAATGTAAAATGATATGCTATATACCACAGTAGTGTGCAACGAAGGTTCAGAACTTAAAAAAAAATACACTGGTACAGAATTTATAAGGTTACTGCCTTCCCCAAATCACCAGCATCCTTTGGATGGACTATTTGTCACAGTGGTCCCCAATTGATTTCCCTGTTTGCACATTCACCCCTATAGTCTATTTTCCACAAGGCAGACTGAAGGATTCTACAGTCTGCATCATTTTTCTTTTCAGAACTATCAAATAACTTCCTATATTGCTCAGGACAAAAATCAAAAGCTCTTAACATTATATACATAGTCCTGCTATAGGACTATATAGGATATATATAGGATACATAGGATCTGAAATATCTTCCACCCAATTCTGTGATCGAATCATGTCACAACAAGAAGTTTTCTCTGACTTTTGTATGTAAAATAACAAACCCCGAACCCACAGAAAACTCAAAGTCCTCTTTAACCTGCTTTGTTTTTCATCCCTGGAATTGCTACTACCTGATACATACTATGATATAGATACATATCCCTTGGATATATACATTAAATACACATGCATACATGCATGTATATGTACATATGAACACATGTATCACATATATACATATACAAACATACCTAATACAACTCTATTTTATACCCCAGTATACTTGTATTTACGCAAATCATATATTTAATATTTGTATTTCACTACCCGATGTGTGTGTATGCACAAGTGCCTGTGTGACATTTATTTTCCCTCAGTCTTTTGTCGTGGAAATGTAATGTCCATAGAAGAATACATTTAGTGCTTTTGGTTCAACACTGCATTTCTTTATCCAACCTTCTTCTAGAGGTTGGATTTCTTTATCTAGTAGAAGGCACTACATGTGCATAGAAATTATGAGTATTTATTTCATTAGTGAGTACTAAATAAGTCATTAAATGCATGCATTTTTTGTGTTCACTCTTCATGATTTATAATGAGGAAGATGTGATGATTGATACTTGTGTATTATATGAAAAGCATTGCAAACTTACGTACTTATATCTGTATGTACCTATTTATCCATTGACTTAGCCAATTTGCTGTTCTACCGATCTGTCTGTACTTCTGACCTACCTTTATGTTAAGTTGTGGCTTTAAGCCACTTTAAGCTAGATGCCTTTCCCTGAAGTGATTTTCTCTGCAGTTGCTGCTGTTCCTTTAAGTTCTCTGCCCAGCTCTGTGCAATTGCAAAACTTCCTAAGGAAAAAAGAAGTTAGAGATCACCATGGCATTCTAATTTCAGCTAATTCTAATAAACTCTATTCACATACCAGAGGTGGCAAAAGAAGAGGTTAAAAAATTCTGTACAGATTATTTCATTCACTCGAGGCTGACTTTATATAATTTTAAGTGGCTAATTCCTCTTGGCCAGTTTTGACAGGATTAGATCTGGCTGAGAATCTCTCTTAACATGATTATGTGATTATTTGAGATTTTGCTTTTATTACTCTTCTTCCTACATCTTTTCAATTGGGAATGGGAATCTAGACTTTTGTGAATCTGAGCACACCAGCCTTTGAGTTGTAGAAGTTTTAGGACATACTCATAAAGGTGAATATTGATCCTCACATCGGCTCCATCTAATCAAGTACATGTGTTTCCTAGTCTGTACATACTAGGCTTAGAGTGAGTGATTATGTAAAAAATATTATGAATGAAATTTCTAGGGTCTGGAAAAAGTACCTTATTTTTACAAATCAGATCCATGTGTTCAGAATGGCAAGGTTCTTGATTAGCCAAACAAACAGTCCCGGGCATTGTTATTCTTAATTTAATTTGCCAAGCCCTTAATTTACTTTGCCAATATCATGCTTTCTTAAGGAGCCAAGGAAAGAACTTTGGTAGTTTTCTGGGAATTATTGGGAGATTATTTCTCCTTCCTGTGAGTTTTAAAAACCAGTTTGGAATACCTTTACAGCAGGGATAGTCTCTTAAAAAAGTAAGTAGAATTCTCACATAAGATTTGGCTTAAACTCATGGCCACTTATAATTTAGAATATTGTGTATGTCTTTAAAAATAGCAAATATAAAAAAATAAAAATAGCAAATATGTGAATGAGTATTGCAACCAAAGTAAAATACCTGAATTTTCCATATGTTTCCTCTTTCATATCCGAGCAAAGAACTGTGGCCTTGGGTGAAATATTTCTTCTAAGAAATGCATTATTTTGGGGGCACCTGGGTGGCAGATTAAAGCCTCTGCCTTCGGCTCAGGTCATGATCTCAGGGTCCTGGGATCGAGCCCTGTATCAGGCTCTCTGCTCAGCGGGGAGCCTGCTTCCCTGTCTCTCTCTGCCTACCTCTCTGCCTTCTTGTGATCTCTCTCCTCTCTGCCAAATAAATAAATAAAATATTAAAAAAAAAAGAAATCATTATTTTTGTTCATTATCTTTTATTTTTTTGTAATTCACTCAAGTGAATATTTGTTTTGGGGGTATGTTAACAAGAACTAAGCTGTTTCTTTTAATCAAGTAGTTCATCAGCAACTTTGATTTAGAACTTCTTTGATAAACAGCTCTACTCTTGGAGAACTCTTTTTTGTTTCTGAGTCAAAAATTCAAGGGAATGTTGGTCAAGGAGAGAATGGTGAGGCAGAGGATACATAAGTCTATTCATCTTTTAGAAATGGAAACAATTTTATTAGGCAGCAAGTGAAAGAGAGTATACCAAAAGGTTCAAATATATTTTGTTTCAGAATATTTAAATAATTTTTTAATCTTAATTGTGTGCCAGACATATAAGTAATAATGTGGCAACAAGCATTACCATTTTCTAGAGTTATTTATTGTCATTCAATAAGACTGAGAGGTTGGATGCAACAACTGATAGTGAGATAATGAGAGTTGTCAACACAGAATTTATTGATGTAGTTGCAAAGACTGGGGAGATATATTAAGGAGGGAAAAAAAAAGATAAACTAATCCCGGTCAAAACAGAATTATAGGAACACCTGTAGGAGACAAGGGATGAAATAGATGGCAGAATCATGTAAGAAAGGCAGAAATTGGGGGCGCCTGGGTGGCTCAGTTGGTTAAGCTGCTGCCTTCGGCTCAGGTCATGATTCCAGGGTCCTGTGATTGAGCCCCACATCAGGCTTCCTGCTCAGCAGAAAGCCGGCTTCTCTCTCTCCCTCCGCTTGCTGTTCTGTCTACCTGTGCTCTCTCTGTAGCTCTCTGTCAAATAATAAATAAAATCTTTTTTTTAAAAAGGCAGTAAATGTATAGTTATTAAGTTTATGGATAATTCGGTAAACTGGGTAACCCAACTAAAGGTTTTCTAGAAAATGTAGATCAGGAATATATATTTTCCAAGTTAGTAGGTAGACATATCACCCTAAAATTGTCAAATTTATACTCCATTCTTGGATTTTGATTTATCACTAAATGGAAAAAGAAATTTAGAAAAAGAAAAAATTGTGACCGTATCTGGATGGTGTACTGGTGGCCATGGGGCCATTATTACAGTTATTCCTTCTAAATCCTGTAGTTGCCTTGAATCTGATCTGTTCTCAATTTGAGTTCTCATCTTTTTTGCCATTTATGTGATACATCATTCTCCCTACCCCTCATTTTACTTCTAACGTAGTTCCTTATGGAAAGCATAAGGATTTATTTTGTGGAATTAGAAAGAGTGGTTTTGATATCAAAATAGCACTACAAATTTGGTCTAGCCCTCAAATTAAAGATGACTTGGTACTTTTAGATTTCTTTTTAACTTATTCCCTGCTGCTTTATTCCCCAGCTCTCACTCAAATACCTCCATGAATTGTTAGAGGAAATGAGAGGGGAGACTTGGTTTGGATCCCATAAAATAGGAAAGTTGGATTATCTATTTTTGTCATTTTTCTCACTCTTGAGGATTCTTATTTAAGTATGGTCACATTCAAATGCATCTGCTTGAGTTTGTGAATTTGCTTGAGTTGCCCAAAATTTGCTTTCTTTAAGGTCTCTAGAGTTTGGAATGACCTGTGTTTCCAGATGACCAGTTAGAATCTGATTTGATGTGCTCCATTATTCAAGAGCCTTGTCATACTATCTCCTACACTTACACTTTAGATTTTAGCACAGTGGGGGATTTGCTGGGGAAAATGCTAAAATGTTTCTCTGAAACAAGAGAAGAAATTAAGTTGTTTGTTTAATGGCAAATATATGTACATTTTTACTTAGAAAAGTGAGTGGATTCCCTTAGATCACAAAATATCAATAAAAATTATTTTAAAAAGTAAATTTTCTTAGTATTTTTACCTATATTGGACCTATTAGATGTCTCCCATGCCCTGTATTTGAAATATAAACCTCTTTGTGATAACTGTGTAATTCTTCTTTAATTAAACTAAAAGATAACAGGTAAGTAAATGATTTCTCTTTAAAAAATACAATGCTGTATTTATGTAATTTTTCATGTTTTCCATTTTCAAAAAATGAGTTCCAATGACCTCATCAGAATTTTATCCCAAAGAGAAGTCTTCTTTTGAGGGGCACCACTGTATGTGTAGGTAATATAGAACATTTTGTTTTTCTTTGCTATTGCTAACTGCTAAATGATAAGTGAAAAGAAATGCACTGTACAAAAATGCAATAAAAAGTGCCCCCAAAATGCATGTGCTGTTTTTCATATAATGCAGTATTGTTCAAATGTACTCTCATCAGACAATGTCACTAAATAAATTTTAATATCCTGGCTGGTACCATGGTTAGAATAAAACATCTTCTATAACAGACGACTTTATCAGTTTCTGGAGGAACCAGAAGGAAGACGTTAGTTTGAATGTTTATTGTTTCAAATACAAATGATTTCAATATCTATCATCTCTTTATCTTATAGTCTAACATACAAATACCCTGCACATAAACTTAATCCAAAATGGACTTAGACATGAGAAAATATGACATTGACAGGAAAAAAAATTTCCTTGGTAATCCATTCCCATTGACCACAAGTGTCACTTTAAATTGTTAACTGTGACTTTGATGCTTAATATTAAAATAAAACACTTTTTAATTTTTACCAATATTTCGATATGAGAACATTGTGGAAAGTTTCTTTAGGAAAATTGAGATTTCATAGAAACTACATAACAATTTAATAAAGTAAACGTTTTTACTCTAAAGCATTGTGAAATCAGATTACTTTAAAATGATCTCTAGGGGCGCCTGGGTGGCTCAGTCATTTAAGCGTCTGCCTTCGGCCCAGTTCAGATCCCAGGGTTTTGGGATCGAGCCCCGCATCGGGCTCCCTGCTCGGAGGGAAGCCTGCTTCTCCCGGTACCATTCCCTCTGCTTGTGTTTCCTCTCTCGCTGTGTTTCTCGCTGTCAAATAAATAAAAAAAAAATCTTTTAAAAAATAAAAAAAAAATAAAATGATCTCTGTCTTTTACTAAATATGAGAATAATATTTCCACTCTTGCCTGCAAAATAGGGCTAATATAGTTTAGCTTATTTGCCTTACATGGTTGTTAAGAGGATTAAGCAAAGTAAAATTTTGAAATTTAGAATTCCATATAAATAAGAGGTTATACAAATTTAGGGTTTTGTTTTGTTTAGTTTTGTTTGTAGAGAGAGAGAAAGAGAGAGCGAGCACAAGCAAGGGTGGGAGCCAAGGGAGAGGGAGAGAGACTCTCAAGCAGGCTCTGCGCTGAGTGCAGAGGGCTCTATCTCATGAACCTGAGATCATGACCTGAGCTGAAATCAAGAGTTGGTTGCTTAACTGACCAAGCCATCCAGGTGTCCTCAAATGTTTTGTTTTTTAAAAATATATACATTTGTTTTTTGCTTAACCTAGCCTTTGTATTTTTATTGAATCTTTTTTTTTTTTTTTTTTAATTTCTGCCTGACCATGACAATTAAATGGGAAATCACAATTACACTTCACAAACTATGGCATGAAAGATAACATATCCCATCAGGAATTACACCAAACCCTTTCTTATTCTTTATTCAACAAAAAGAATCTAATGTACAAGTATCAAATATGAATACTGTCTTTTTTTTTTATGGAAGGGTGGAAGCATTTATTCTGGCAGCCCTTGTATAATTCTATGAAGTGATTTTATATGGATATTCGCTTGCTTAAATACATAGCTATAAAACTTTTTCTCTAGTTAGGGTAAATTATTTGTGATTAAAGGTTGAATTATTAGGCAAAAGGAGATTTTTATGGATCTTGATACATATGGTCTACATTAATTTTCTTTTCCATGTTTATTGAGATAATAACACAACATGACATCTAGTCTGTTATTTTTAAGTATACATTTTTGTTGAATATAGGTACAATGTTGTACAGCTTATTTCTAGAGCTTTTTCACCTTGTTTGACTAAACTGTCATGGTCTTCCATTAGAAATGCCCTATTGCCCTCTCCCTCCAGCCCTTGAGAACCACCATTCCACTCTTTGATTCTATGAATTTGATGATTTAGATGCCTTGTGTAAGTAAATTTTTGATGTACTTATATTTCTGTTGCTGGCTTATTTCACTTGGAGTAATGTCCTTAGAGTTTATCAATGTTGTTGCTTATTATAGAATTTCCTTCCTTTTAAAGGCTAAAAAGTATTTCATCACATTTTCTTTATCTATTCATCTACGAATGGAAATGTATGTTGTTGCCATATCTTGACTGTTGTGAATAATACTGTAGTGAACATGAGAATTCTAATATAACTGATTTCAGTTGTTTTGACTTAGTATCTAAAAGTGGGATTGCTGGGTCATACGATGATTTTATTTAAAAATTTTTGATGAACCTCTCTACTGTTTTCACTCTGGCTGCACCATTTTGTTTTCCCACCAAGAGTGTGCAGGTGTTTAAGTTTATCTACATTCTTGTCAACATTTGTGGGTTGTTTTGACTTCTGAGTATAGTTGACGCAAAATGTTGCTTTTTTTTTTTTTTTTAATAAATGACATTCTGATAGTGTGAGATGATACCTCATTATTGATTTGTTTTGAGTTTCCTGTATGATTAATGACAAGTATCTTTTCATATACCTACTGGCTATCTGTATATCTTCTTTGAGAAATGTCTGTTCAAATTCTTTGCCCATTTTTAAATTAGGTTATTTGTTTTTTACTACTGAGTTGTAGGAGTTTCTTACATATTTTGGAGATTTGCTGCCTACCAGATAAATGGTTCATAAATATTTTCTCTCATTCTGTAACTTATGTTTTTACTTTATGTTTTTTAACTTTAGTTTTTACTTTGTTGTTTCCTTTACCATGCTGGTATAGAAGATGGGGTCTTTGGGGAGTGCTTATGTCATGAGGTGGAACCCTCAAGCATGAGATTACTGCTCTTATGAAAAAGATCACGTGGGGCACCTGGGTGGCTCAGTCATTAAGCGTCTGCCTTCGGCTCAGGTCATGATCCCGGAGTCCTGGGATCGAGCCCCACATCGGGCTCCTTGCTGGGCAGGAAGCCTGTTTCTCCCGCTACCACCATTCCCTCTGCTTGTTCCCTCTCTCACTGTGTTTCTCTCTGTCAAATAAATAAAATCTTAAAAAAAAAAAAAAAATCACACGAACTCCTTAGGCCTTGCTGCTATTGGAGGATATGGAGAATCTGTGACATGGGAGGGCACACACCCAACCAGGGTGATACCTTCATCTCGGACTTCTAGCCTCCACAACTGTGAGAAGTAAATTTCTGTTGTTTATAAGCTATCAAGTCTCTGGTATTGTGTTATACCAATCTGAATGGACTAAGATGTTCTCTGTCCTCCTTTTTAATATCCCTTCTATAAAGAAACTCATTGACCCTCCAGGTATTGGGAATATCACCTGCTGATGGCTCATAGATGTGACCAATATCCCCAATATAGGAAACAGTTTCCTTCATGGAAGGCTCACAGAAAATGCCTGGTTGATGTAGGAATTCAAAAACCTGGCTTTCTTGCCTCAGTTTCAGGCAATTCCCAAAATGGACCACTTGAGACCTCAGTTGACATGTTGTATATCATCTTCTGCTGTTCATCACTTTCTCACAAGTGTGTTACTCAAGAGCTTACACCAATGAACCTCTTTGCACAAAACCTGCTTCATTGTCACAATAAAATGAATCTAAGAGAGCTGACACCAGAAGTTGTCCTAAAAACAGACTCAAAAATGAGATTTAAGATATAGATCATTTGTCAGTTTGCTAGCAATAAGTCAGCTAGCAATAAGGAGACTATTACTGGTAGAAGGTGGAGTATCACTAGCTCCTAGAATGCTGTAACAGTGGCATTGTTGAAATGTTTAGCTGTGAGGAGTTTGGTTGGGACACTTTTGGAGGAAAAAGAAAAAATACTGTGTCACACAAGATAGATGTCACTAGACAAGTATCAAGAAATAGTGACTGTAAGAACTGTGGAATTGGGTGGCAGTTACCTAATATTATTGGTTCAGTGAAGAGAAATAATGAGAGGCACAGTGTAATTAATCAACAATTCAAGTGAAATATGAGAGGTTATTTCCTTGACACCATTTAAGGAAAGCTCTGATTTCCTACAATTAATGATCAGACAGGATAGACAAGGCTCAGGGGAATTATAAGAGTACCAGAACTTTAGGTAAGGTTGCATTCTTTTACACCAAAGATAGGGTGAAGATAAATAAGGAATAAAAGTCTATGAGTTGGGATGTATGCAACTGGATAGAAACAGTTAAGACTCTTGGAATCCCAGATTCTCCTGAACCCACCGTGCCAACAAAAATGGCCCACTTAAAATCAATATCTTTTTTTTTTTTTAAAGATTTTATTTATTTATTTATTTGACAGAGAGGAGAGAGATCACAAGTAGGCAGAGAGGCAGGCAGAGAGAGAAGAGGAAGCAGGCTCCCTGCTGAGCAGAGAGCCCGATGCGGGGCTCGATCCCAGGACCCTGAGATCATGACCTGAGCTGAAGGCAGAGGCTTTAACCCACTGAGCCACCCAGGCGCCCCTTAAAATCATTATCTTAAAAAGATATTGACCTCTGATTTGCAATCATGTAAAAGTGTCATAAGGCAATGCTTGTCCTTAGCTTTTACTGCTACTTCTTCCCCTGGAAACCAGAGAAATAGCATGTGTGAATCCCAGTAGCTCAGTGGAGGTATGGACTGACTTGCTAAAGGAGAATAGAGACTACATATTAAAGGTGCTGAAGGATCTTGCTTAAAAATACAAGCATAATGGGGGGAATATGGATGGGAATAGATGTAGAGGTAGTTGGATCAAAGAGAACATAGAGTTGAACATTGGAAATTTTTGTAACATGGAAACATTCATCCATGATGCACAAATTTTATGCTCTTGAAATTACCATAAGAGATGGCACTAGCGTAGTGTCAGTGTAGGCCTTAAAAGCTTGGAAAAAAGTGTTCGTTCACAACAAGTAAAGTTGAAATGCTGGAACTTTCAGTATTAACAATTAGTTCTGGCCTTTACTTCCCTGTGATTGTGCTCTGGCAATAGCCATATGATCTGCCTTCCAGACTCCAAGGAGAAATACATTACTTTTGTTCATTTCTGAATATTGTAGCTTAGAAAATATAAAACATGACAATGAACAAAAATGGTCTCAGTAGAAGATACTTTCTAGCAGGTTGTTTTCTGTTGGTTTTAATATGTGGAAATCTCATCATAAAATTTGATTCTCATATTTCTAGTAACATATAAAAAATTGAAAACATAATTTTTATGGATGATATCATCTGGAGTCTAGAACTCTGACCTTTGCCCAAACAATTCTAATGACTAGTATGGGAGGTACTGACCTAGTGCTAGAAACTCAATTTTAATTCAAAGGATTATCTAATGAGGAATACAGTAGAGGCTCTGCAACATTTTCAATTATACATGCAGTTTAGCTTTTGAAATAGAAATTCCTGTAGCCCATTTCTCAAAAATCAATAGCAAAATCTATACCAAATTTGAAGTGGAGCACACACAAAAATGCACATTTACACATAAACGCAACTTAAGAATCAAAAAACTCTTTCTGCTGTGCCATCTCAGCTGACAGTAAAAACGCAGCAAAAATACACTTAAACTGATTAGCCAAAACTACTTCCATTTTCTCATTGATAGGAGCAAATAAAGCAATTTACTTTATTTAAAAAGCAATATATTATAAAAAAAAATAATAGATTTTTTTAGTAACATATAATGTATTACTTGTTTCAGGGGCACAGGTCTGTGATTCATTAGTCTCACACAATTCACAGCACTCACCATAGCACAAATCTTCCCCAATGTCCATCACCCGGCCACTTCATTCCTCTCACCCCACTCTCCTCCAGGAACCCTCAGTTTGTCTCCTGAGATTAAGAGTCTCTTATGGGATGTGAGGGCGATCTGGCTGTGACATCTGTCACCCCATTGATCGCCAGGGTTGATTCGGCTGATCTGGCTGGCTAGGCGGGTGTCCCCTTCCTCCCTCACCGCTCCATGTGTGTCCCTCCCAAAGCTGCGTGCTCGGTCGAAGAGGACGACCT
>CM053604.1:38836437-38852762 GCA_028646535.1 Procyon lotor
CAAATTCCTCATATCAGTGAGATCATATGATAATTGTCTTTCTCTGACTGACTTATTTCCCTTAGCATAATACCCTCTAGTTCCATCCATGTTGTTGCAAATGGCAAGATTTCATTTCTCTTGTTGGATATGGATGGATATATATATATATATACACACACACACATACATACACACACCACGTCTTCTTTATCCATGCACTTGTTGATGGACATCTAGGCTCTTTCCATAGTTTGGCTATTGTGGACATTGCTGCTATAAACATTTGGGTGCATGTGCCCCTTCGGATCACTACATTTGTATCTTTAGGGTAAATACCCAGTAGTGCAATTGCTAGGTTGTAGGGTAACTCTATTTTCAACTTTTTGAGGAACCTCCATACTGTTTTCCAGAGTGGCTGTACCAACTTGCATTCCCACCAACAGTGTAGGAGGTTCCTCTTTCTCTACATCCTCTCCAACACGTGTCATTTCCTTACTGGTTAATTTAAGCCATTCTGACTCCTTTGAGGTGGTATCTCACTGTGGTTTTGATTTGTGTTTCCCTGGTATAGAGTGATGTGAAGCACTTTTTCACGTGTCTGTTGGCCATTTGGATTTTGGATGTCTTCTTTGCAGAAATGTCTGTTCATGTCTTCTGCTCATTTCTTGATTAGATTATTTGTTCTTTGGGTGTTCAGTTTGATAAACTGTTTATAGATTTTGGATACTAGCCCTTTACCTGATATGTCAGCAAATAATACCTTTGTATGCAGTAAGTCACTTACCTTACTGATAATCTCTTAACTCTTCAATTTCTTTTATTTCAAATACTTAGAGATTACCTACTGTACACGTGACACTATTGTAGTTGCTTGATGTTGGTGAATAAAACACAGTCCCTGATGAGAAAGAACTGATTATGTAATGGTGTACAAATTTGGTCCCCTGCTTAATGCCATAAAACTTTACATTCTTAAAAAAATGACACTTATGGTCAGTAATATCTATTTCCTCCTTAATCTATAAATTCCATGACAACCTGCTTTGCTTATTCTTAATCCACATAGTCTGGCTTAATCCTTGTCAGATGTCAAGATTTTGTAAGTATTTCTTGAATGAATGGATGATGCAAGTTTGCAATACAGTGCTGAATAAGATAAGTATTCTAAAGAGATACAACTCAAAGTGTTAGTGTTTACCATCTAGTTGACCAGAATGAGGAAAATAGCACTTGAGAATGGATTTTAAAAATTGACCAGATTGAGACAGATTGGCATGAGTAGAGATATTCAAGAAGAAAGGAAGAAATTGCATGCAGATGAAGAATCATAAGTCTGATACCCAGGTACTATTTAGTTTATGGAGATAAATATACCTATGTATGTATGTATGTATATGTCATTTGTATATGGCTTTCAATATTTGGGTAAGGAGAGAATGAATGAGTTCCAAGCTTATCTTCCTTGAGTTTTTTATTGTGTCTACATAATAATTTAATACATTTTCTTGTCTATGGTATGTAGGGGGATGGGATGCTGCCTGTAAGTACTTTTCTGGAGGTCAGTACTGAGGAGGAGCAGAAATGAGTGAGTGAGGAGTGAGAGTGAGTCAGACAAGGGAGGGAAAGCCATGAAGAATGTGTTTTTTTTTTTAAGATTTTATTTATTTATTTGACACAGAGAGAGAGAGATCACAAGTAGGCAGAGAGGCAGGCAGAGAGGGGGAAGCAGGCTCCCTGCTGAGCGGAGAGCCCTGGACTTGGGGCTTGATCCCAGGACCCTGAGGTCATGACCTGAGCTGAAGGCAGAGGCTTTAACCCATTGAGCCACCCAGGTGCCCCAATGAAGAATGTGTTAATGAGTGTGCAGTCTGGATTCAATTGGGACATGGTTCCACTGGGGACTGTGTAGAATACACTTTAGGATTATCAAGGCTTTATTTCCACTTGCTTCTCTCTACTCCCTTTAAAAAAATTCCATAGAAGCTATTTTGATTTTGATCACTTTTTTTCCAGTACTCTTTTCTTTAGTTCTCTTTCATTTAGTATCATCTTAGTAATTATGAGCGCAATGCTTTATGATTCTGGTAACTATTCTGTGGTGATGAGTTTATAAAGCTAAGTGGGTCTTTCATTTTTCTGAGAACATGAAAGCAATTATTGTGCTCAGATTTCAATATATGTATAGTGGTCAGTACTTCTATATATACTTAATATGCTTTGTTATTACCTTCAAATCAATCACAAACATTTTTATTTACCACATGGATTTCAGTTTGTATACTTGTTACTGAAAATGAGTAGGTTGCTTGGATTTCTTTTTAATGTGCTTGGGTTTAGAGCATCATCATACAGTAGGCAAAGGTCTTGTCTTCTTTTGGATTTTAGTGTTTGGTATCTAACACAGTCCGGGATAAACCATAAGAATTAAAGAAGTACCTGTGATTATTTGGTCATTAAAATTAGGTATTACTTTTTCTACCTTTTAGGAAAATGTTTCAAGGATGTAGAAAACACTATTTTGACTTTTGTTTGAAATATGAATGCTTTCTACTTGCCTTAGTACATTTATTCCATTAATAATATGTTTATCAGAAAAATGTAACTCCTCTTAACAATGTAGTATAAAGTACTTATGTTTATATATGCAAAATATTCAGTTATTTGGCATATATGGCATGCAATATTGAAAAAAAGACTTTAGTCATAATTTTCCAAATATATGGAAGTACTTCCTGGTATTTATTCATGTAATAAATACTGAATGATATCTACTCTGTGAAAATTACTAGATTCAAAGAATAGAAATTATATGAAAATTCTCTGAAAATGGTAGGATTAGGGGTACCTGGGTGTCTCAGTCAGTTAAATGTCTGGCTCTTAATTTCAACTCATATCATAATCTCAGGGTCATGAGATTGAGCTCTGCATCAGGCTCCACACTCAGCATGGAGTCTGCTTAAATTTCCTTCTCCCTTTTCCTCTACCCTTCCCCCACCTCTAAAAGAGATAAGTAAAAATCTTTTTAAAAAAATGATAGCATTGGTATGCATGATATCCCCTGATCCACACAGAAAAGAGTAATATGAGGTAGCAATGGAATGGGGTCTGAGAGTTGCTGTATTGCTGAGACCTGGGCAAGTATATCAGCCAAGAAGCAGCAGTGGCACTTGAGAGTAACTACAAAAGTTTCCAGTAGAATATCAATCTCAGTGTATACTGTGGAAAGATGTGATGTAGAACCAAGGGCCGGACAACAGACAGCCAGGGCACATGTACTTACAGTAATATGTGTCAGAAATCAACAATTTTTTAGACATAAAGCCTAAAACCTATAACCCCTTTTTGAGAGATTACTCATATTTTGGGCATTGAGTTAAAATACTTCACATAAATTACCCTTAAGCCTCAGAACCATTCTACATGATCAGTTGTATTATTTCCCCAATTTACAATTAAAAAAAAAAAGACTAGTCAATTATCTTCCCAAAATGAAAGACTATGTGATAACAGCTGGGATTTGAACAGACTAAAAAGCTGTTCTTGAAACCCTTCATGCTGCCCCATCACGCACTTCTTCTGAAGTTGGTTTCTGTTGAAACAGACTTCCTGGGCAGCTTTTTGATGAAATGAAACAGGATCTTTTAAAGGGTCATAACTTTAGACAGAATAATTCTAAATCTAAGAATTCATTGCATGGAAATGATAACTATATACAGAGTTATATGTAAGGGTATCATCATAGTAGTTTTTATAATAAGAAAATGCTAGAAAAAAACTGAACTTCAGAACTAGAGGATTAGCTAAATAAATTATGTTATATTCAAAGAAAGAAACACTATGCTTCCATTTAAAAATCATGTTTTATAAATTGTTTAATTGTATGATAAAATGTTCATAGCTAAATTAAAAAGGAGGATACTAAAAGTTTATGTTCACTATCATCTTTTTGAATATATAAATATAACATTTGGAATAGAATATACCAAAATTATTACTCTGTAGGGTTAGATTCTAAAACATTAAAAATTCAGTATGTTTTCTTCAATTTTATATGAAATCATTTTCAGTTATTAAATAAGTGAATAAGAAACTATTCCTGTGTATTCACTTCATATTTTATTTTCATATATTATTATTTTCATATATTTTACTGAATTAAGTAGATATATACAGAAAACTATTCAATGTAATGTGAAAACTTAAGGTGTTCACAGGCCAATGGCTTTCCACCCTCAATATCTGGAGAGATGAGCAAATATTAAAAATCAAGGAAATGAATGAAGAATAACATTAACATTCCCCAAATGCTGCTTGTATTAGTTTCTTAGGGCTGCTATAAAAGATTACCACAAGGGGGGGCCTAAATGGTTCAGTTGGTTATACATCCAACTCTTGGTTTCAGCTCAGGTCATCATCTCAGGTTTGTGAGATTAAGCCCTGTGTCAGGCTCTACACCTAGCAAGGAGTCTGCTTAAGATTCTTTCCCTCTCTCTCTGCCCCTTCCCCTGCTCATGTTTTCTCTCTCTCTCTCAAATAAATCTTAAAAAAAAAAAAACAAAAGTACCACAAACTTGGTGACTTAAAACAAGAATACTTTCACAGTTGTAAAGGCCAGAATCCTGCAATTAAGGTGTCTAGGTACTTAGGTCCTATAGAAGACTCCAGGGGAAAATCCTTCCATGCCTCTTCCAGCTTCAGGTGATTCCACTCATATTTCAGTTTGGTATTACATAACTCCAGTCTCTGCTCTGTCTTCACATGGTTTCCTGTCCTGGGTATTTCTGTGCCCCAAATCTCCTTTCCTTTCTCTTTTAAAAACGGTCATTAGATTTGGTCATTAGATTAAATTAGTCTAAATCCAGGATTATCTCATTTTGAAATTGGTAATTCAATTGCTACTATAAAAGGTCAATTTTTAATATTAATTCCTCATTCATAGCTACTAGGGGTTAGGATTTGAACTTATTTTCAGGGGCCCACTATTCTACATTAGTGTCTGCATTGGCTATAGACAGCATATGTCTAACTCCCCTCATTTTGTGCAAGTGTTTCCTCATATATTACTGCTGTTAAGTCTTTTCGTGATCATCCCATTTAACATTGCAACTCCTACCATGTATTTACTCTCATCATCCTATCTTGAATTATAACAAATTTTGTATTACATAACTTACATATGTATCATGTTGTTTACACAAGCACACGCATGTGTAAATACCATTAAAGCAGATTTTTTGACAGTTTTCTCTATGGACTTTTAACAAGCAGCTAGAATATTAAAGTTGGTCAATAAATATTATTTAAATTAATGGAAAGTCATACTATTCCTCTCCTCTTAGCCATCTAATGGCACCCCATTTCACTCAGAGTGAGACATTTACATTCAAGCTATAATAGTTTTATTATGGACTATAGCATAAAATCTATGAAACATAAATGTACATCTTAAATAATATATAAAACTAATTCATGTAACCATTATTTAGATAAGGAAATAGAATATTACCAGCACCCCTAGAAAGCTCCCATGTGTGTTTTCCTGGTCATAATTTCTTTCTTCTTTCCTAGAGGTTACCTCAGCTCTGACATCTGTGATAATTACTTCTATGTTTTTCTTTATACTTCTCACACTTATGTAATTATGTATCAATAAACAATAAAATTTAGTGCTTTTTTAAATGTATGTAAATTTGTACATTCATACCACCCACTTGCAGTTTTGTTTTGCTTTTTTTTCTGGCTTTGGGTGGTTAAATCATGTTTCTAAATTTTATCTATATTGAGGATAGACATACATATTATTTTCTCTAACTTCTCTCACTGTAGCTACAACATTGTATAGATATAACACAATTTATTAATCCATAATCCTACCAAACACTTGGTTTGTTTCCAGGGGTAATTATGAATAATGCTGTTATAAATATTCTATACATTTAACCTGCCACACATAAGCATGCAATACTGTAGTTTGTATAACAAAGAGCTAAATTAGTGGTATTCAATTAGAGGTATTCAATTTGAGAAAATGGGCCCAACTGTTTTGCAAATAAGTATTGTCATTCTCTGTTCCAACAGCATTATATCACTCCACATTTTCTCTAACACTTGGTTTTGTTAGACATTTAAAGTTTGTGAGTATGGAGTGGTATCTAACATTCTGATTTTAATTTTTATTCTGCCAATTACAAGTGAAACTAAGCACTTTTTCATATGGTATTTGATATTTGGATTTTCTCTATTGTGAAATGCTCTTTTAAGTCATTTTCCCATTTTTCTACTGGGTGGCTTGTTTTTAATTGATTTATAGCAGTATTTATATATTCTGAATGTGAGCCTTTGTTGGTTTATGGGTCACAATTATTAGACTCAACACTCGCTTTTCTTTGATTTTGATATTCTCTTTTGTTGAATTGAAGTCCTTAATTTTAATGTGGTCAGATTTCTCAGTCATTGACTTTATACTTAATGTCTTTGTGTCTTTTTAAAAGAAGTATTTTAATAGTACTAACATCATGAAGATATTTGCCTGTGGTTTTTGTTTTTTTTTTTAAAGATTTATTTTATTTTATTTATTTGAGAGAGAGAGAGCATGAGGGGGGAGAGATCAGAGGGAGAAGCAGATTCCCCACCGAGTAGGTTGCCCAATGTGGGACTTGATCCCAGGACTCCAGGATCATGACCTAAGCTAAAGGCAGTTGCTTAACCAACTGAGCCACTCAGGTGCCCTTGCCTGTGTTTTTCTTTTTTTTCTTTTCTTTTTTTTTTTAGAGAGAGAGAGTATGTAGGTGGGGAGGGGCTGAGGGGAGAATCCTAAGCAGGCTCCACCCCAGTGTGGAGCCCTACGTGGGGCTTGATCTCACAACCCTGGGATAGTGACCTGAGCTGAATGAAACCAAGAGTCTGAGGCCCCACTTGTTTTCTTTTAAGTATGACCTTGAAGATTTAACTGTGTAATATGCCTAAAATTGATTTGGGGCTATGGAGTATAATATGGGCCCACTTTCATTTTGGTTTTCCTTATACAACCCCAAAAGACCCATTTCCAAGCATTGTAATGATCATAATTTCCCACTGCTCTTCAGTAATATCATAATAAATCAAAAAGACATTTTACTACTTGTACCTATACTTAGAATTATTTTTTTTATTATGTAGGGATTTGATTATAGTCTGTCTTTGCTTAGTTATCATTTCCTTGTACAGGTCCCTCGTGACCACTGTATCTGAAATGGTAATCCTCTGTTAGATTCAATCCCCTTATACATTTTCTTTTTCTTCATAACATTAGTTAGTACTTGAAATTATAGTACATATTTTATTTATTAATCAGTTTACTATTTATCTCTCTACATGTAAGTTCAATGAGGAAAGGGATTTGCCTTGCCTTGTACATTGCTATAACCTATTTGTCCAGCACAGTGTATTGTAAACATGCAATAAATAATGTTGAATGAATGAATGAATAAATAAATTAATTAAAGCAAAGGAGATACTATCCTGTTATAATATCCAAATGTTCAATATCCAAATATTATTCTGTTATAATATCAATATATGATTATAACAAAAACTAAAAATATAATCAAGGGAATAAAATATTCAGATGTGTTAATAGGAAAAAAAATTCAGGCCACGGTTTGAGAGAAAGAATTGGAGAAAAAGGGGATGATAAGCAGGGAGGCAAGGTAAGAGATTATGTAGAATACTAGCCATATTAGTTAGGGTTTTCCAGAGAAACAACAAAAAAAAATATATAGATATACACAAATACATATATACGCATATATAAATAATACATATACAAAAATAAATAGTAGTATTTATGTATTCTGAATATGAGCCTTTGTTGGTTTACGGGTCACAATTATTAGACTCAACACTTGCTTTTCTTTGATTTTGATATTCTCTTTTAATGAAAAGAAGTCCTTAATTTTAATGTGGCCAGATTTATCAGTCATTGACTCTATTAAAAGTTGATCAAATGATTTGAAATGTAAAATTGTAGCAGCTCAATAAAAGGGTCTATATCAAAACAAGAAGTCTTGGAGTAGGGATAGTGATAAACACATAGTAATTGATAGGAGGGTTCAAGGAAATAAACCTGATTAAAGACTTTAACATTAGATTGAAAGAAGGAGTACACTTGAGGCTATTTGACATTAACTTATGCCATGTATGGCCTCTGACTAAGCAGTTACTAGTGATTGAAAAAGCTGTTGTGAAATTGGGTTATGTGCATAGCAATTTTACAAAAAAGTCTCCCTCATGTTATTAATTACTTTTATGTTATTTTATGTTATTCATACAATAAATCAAAGATAAATGCTATATGAGTCATAAAACATATATATGGTAGAAATAGTTATCTTTAGAAATTTCAGAGGTTTCTTTCCAATGTAGAAGTGAGTGACTCTCCAATCATTAATAAAATAGCACTAAAGCTCAATCTATGAAAAGTAATTGATTTTATGCAACAGACATTTTTTTTTTGGTTGATTTGAAAAGCTTACTCAGGGACTAGTCTAATACAAATATTGCTGGGTTAACTTTAGTATACATCTTAAAGCAAAACAAAACAGACATATTCAACTCTGCATTTGAAAAAATATCTTAAGGGATTAAAACATTCAAACTAATAGAATTTTAAAGAAATTGAATACCTTTTTCTATGTTTATTCTCTGATAGAACTCAAGTGAGGCTGCCTTTGGAAGAATAGTTCCATATGGAATGCAAACATCCCGGCACAAACATTCATGTGAATTAGAAACATCTAATACAGTGAAATGTCACTATTGACCAAAATGCTACTGGATGACTTTGAAATAACCACTTAAATTCTTTTTTCTCCAAGGAGCATACATAGGGCTTTATATTTTTCATATTAATCTGATATGTAAATGTATATAGACTATAATCTGATATATAGACTGCACCATAATAAATGTCTAAAAATACTAGTTTGATTATAAAAAACTTCATTTGATTATATGTAAGGATATGCCTTTCTGAATATAGAAGTGTGATACTCATGTGTAGTATAATATGGAGACATAAACACATTTAAATTTTTTATTAAATATGAAAGCAGTATGATACAAGTTTAGTTACCTATGATATTCAGACTATTACAGATACTTTAACTTCTCAGTAAATCAATCTTATAGGTAATAAATATGAATTATAAACATGTTTAGATTCTAATTTACTATTTTAGAGATTCACATATATATTTCAAAGATTTTCATGTATTTCTTTAACTCTGTAAAAAATATTGTCATTTGTTTTCATGGGTTTAAAGTAATCAACACAAAATTTGTTGTTAAAATGCTCAAGGTTAAGGAGACTTAGCCAAGAAAGGATACTGGAAACCCTCTCTGTATTCTCTCCTTCTCAACCCTAATCTTTAGTGTAGCCAATTGTTGCATATGGGTGATAATCTCTCTAAAATTTATGATCCTGGTGTCACCAGAGAAATATTCCTTGCAAGTATGACAGAAGGTTTTCCTCTCTTTCTGAGTAGTAGAAATTTTAATGAATAGCTATTCTTCAGTATAAAGGGCTTTTAAAGTTTAAGAGAGTAATGGACCTGCTGATAATCTTGTTTCTTCCAACAGTTTAGATGGATGGGATTTAGAGGGAAAGTACACCCTTTGTCTTGCTTATCAAGGTAAGCCAATTTACTGAATTCTCACAATACATTAAATTTTGTGACATTACCTTTTTTATTCACATTGATTTTCATCATCCATCTCATTTTTATCTCTCATTGAATTCTGAGAAAAAAATGAATGCAAAGTTTTTGATAAATCTTAACTACGAATACTATTTAAATATAGCTTTGGCATGGTTGTGAATGAAACAAAAGTAATTTATATATGTGTACATATTTATTCTAAGTAGATTTTATGCTGATTTCTAAAAACTAATGTCTCCACTGTTATATTTCAAAATGAGTACATTTTCAGATGTACTTGATAAAGAAAGTGATTTTCTAAAGGCTTTAAAAATATTCATCTAATGGAGTTTTGTTTTTAAAATGAATGCATATATACTTTATCCAAAAAGTATTTTTACTGAGTCCCCATGGGATATTAATGCCCACATTTTAGTATGTTTCTTGTCAAGCTTAATGTACCAAAGGCAAAAGTAAGTGCATTATATTTTGTAATGTGTATGTGTGTGTTTGTGTGTGGACAACAAGATAGCAGTCCTTTAAGGGAAAAACATGAAATGTAAATCTATAAAGCTTTATTTTTAGACTTCAGTTTCTTTTTACTGCTTTTCTATTAAAGTTAATCATAATAGTGTAAGAAGACTTCTACTTCAAACACATCACTTTTTTCAGGGTCCTTAATATGACTAAGTACTCTACTAAAATTGTATTTTGCATAACTGCAGTTAAACTTGAATCCAATACTTATTGAAAAAAAGATTTAGTTCTAAAATAACATAGACCAAGACAAACCATTCATATTTAAATGAGAGAAAAATGAAAGAAACACAATCTCTGTGTAATATGAGATCTTAAATAAGTATTCTTCTACATCCTAGATCATATCTTAAATAAGTCTTAACAGAATATAGACATTTAAAAACATATGCAGGTTTGACTTGTATAACAAATATTTGCTCCAACTCATTGTTATTTCTTCTATTAACATATTTAGCAAAATACCTAGCTGATTATGATTATCATATAAAAATTCTGAATTAACAATTTTGTTCCAGATCATTGACGACCATTTTCAAACAATATTATTCCTAGAACACATAGACTTTACCTTGATCTCTTATTTCTAAATGAGAAGACATAAATGATATAAACTACAAAATCATATGTACATCAGCAATGGAAATCTAAGATGGTTTTCAAATGCGTGAAAACTGGAGACTCTTTTGCTTGAGACAGAATACTCATTGCTGAAATGCAGAGTAGTTCAGGGCCATTCCATTCAGAACACATACTGACTGAATCCTGGGTCAGCGGGGAAAAATACTATAAAGGACTTTATTGGAACAATTGGCAACAAACAAACATATAGACACTATTAATAATAATACTGTTGTGGTGTCATAGTGTAGTTATATAAAATAACGTCCTTGTTCTTAAAAATTACACAATTTTAGGGGTAAAGAAGCATATCTGAAATATACTTTCAAGTATTTCAGTAAAAGCTAAGATGGATTATGTGTCCATATCTAAATGCAAATCTACATTACTACATTTCTCTAAATATATATCATCATCTATACATATACCATATCTATACTCATATCTATATGTACCTATGTCTGTATCTATCTATGGAGAAGGAGAGTGAGAGAAATATGCTAAGAATATTCTTCTATCTCTCTTCTAATAGTCAAATATTCTATGCTGTTTATTTCCCAGTTACTCCTCCAAAAACACTCTTTTTTCTTCTCTACTCTCCTCTCTGAGAGACTGACATGTTTAGACCATGTCATCAAGGCTCCCATAATCTCTGGATTCCATTTGAGTTCCCCCAGTGGGGAACCCTGGAATTGAATCTGAAGGAAGAAAGAATCTGAAGTAGAGAGATTTATTCCTTGCTCAATATATTAACTTTTTCCAGGTTTTAGTAACCTCTGTCTGTCTTCATATCTTAATGGCTAGGGATGGTAACAGCTTTTGGACTATTAGACCCATTTTCACTTGTGGTTTTTCTTATACTTCACTAACACCTTTGCAATTATTCCTTTATAAATAAGATCTCTTTGAATTAACCATGAATGAATGTTCGATTCCCCTTTGGGATATTGACTGATAGAGGTGCTAATCCTTATTGAGCAGTAAGTCATGGTCACTGTGTCAAAAGCACTACATAAATTTTTATAATTCTTGCAAATATATGCAACTTGTATGATATAATCTGCATTTTAGAGGTAAGAGAACAGATTCCTGGGTTCCAGTAACTTACTGTTATAAACCAAATTGTGCTCCCCCAGAATTTATATGTTGAAGTCTTAATCCCCAGTGCTTTAAAATATGACTTTATTTGGAAATAAGGCCTTTAAAGAATGATTAAATTAGGGGCACCTGGTTGGCTCAGTTGGTTTAACACCTAACTCTTGGTTTCAGCTCAGGTCTTGATCTTGGGATTATGAGATGGAGCCCTGTGTCAGGTTCCACACTCAGCATAGAGTCTGATATCCACTCTCTCCTCTTCCTCTAACATCAGACTCCCCTCATGCATTCTCTCTCTAAATAAATAAATTAATTAAATCTTAAAAAAAAAGAAAAAGAATGAGCTATGAGGGAGACCCCTAATTCAAACTAATGTCCTCATAAAAAGAAGAAATTGCATACAGAAACACAGACTAAGGGATGACCATATGAGGAGGAAACAACAAGAAGGTGGTCACATGCAAACCAAAGAAAGAAACCTCAGAACAAACAAACTCGATCAACATCAGAACTCTGAAAAAATACATTTCTGTTTTTTAAGCCACCCAGTCTATAGTACTTCGTTATGGTAGCCCAAGCAAACAAATACACTTGCTTAGCCCATATGTAAAATAACCTTCCCTAAACAAGTGCAGGATTTATCACAGTTGTGTCAAGCCAGTACTATATGTTCACCATATCATCTGTCTCTTCTAATTAATTTTGGCAATTATTTATCATTTGCTGCTTTCTTCATAATATTTTGTATTGACTTCTCTTAATTAGGTTATAAAAGTATTGAAAGCAGTTTTATAGTTATATACCCTCATATGATAAGGACAGCTAATAATTATTTAAGACTTGCCATGTACCAGGCTGTTTGTAATTACATAACTTATATTATGTCACTTAATCCTTCAAAATATCCGTTATTTTATTATAGTTTTATCTGTATTTTCTAGATGAGAATGTGAAATGCGGAGAATTTAAGCAACTTGCTTAAACTTATGCAATTGGTAATCTGCACAGCCAGGATTCTTACTTAGGTACTTAACTATGTAGATTATGCTATTATCATGATCCCTACTCCAGATCAGAGTACAGTGACCTAACATGATACAGAGTACATAAAGTAAATGCTTGAATAAAAATATATATATATATATTGGGGTAATAGTAAATAATTTTAAGTACAAAAAAAGTAATCAAAATAAGAATCAGAGGTGCCTGGGGTGGCTCAGTGGGTTAAGACCTCTACCTTTAGCTCACTCAGGTCGTGATCTCAGGGTCCTGGGATTGAGCCCCACATCAGGGCTTTCTGCTCAGCAGGGAGCCTGCTTCCTCCTCTCTCTCTGCCTGCCTCTCTGCCTTAGCCCATATGTAAGATGTGATCTCTCTCTCTCTGTCAAATAAATAAATAAAATCTTTAAAAAAAAGAATCAGTTTAATATTACATTTAAAAATCAAGACACTTCATTTATAAATTGTGAGTCACACTGTTTTTCTTCTTAAATTATAATCCTTAAAATCTTGTGCTTATTACAATATTCACATTACTATACGTTACTAAATTAGTATATTCATATTACTATATATTACTAAAATAGTAATATGTAGGAGTGCCTGGATGGCTCAGTCTGTTAAACATCTGCCTAGAGCTCAGGTCATGATCCTGGGGTCCTGGGATGGAGCCCTCTTTGGGCTCCCTGCTCAGATAGGAGCCCACTTCTTTTCCCTCTTCCCCCCACTTCATGCTCTCTCTCTCTTTAATAAGTAAATAAAAATCTTTTAAAAAATAGTAAAGTATACTATAAGAAGGAATAACTTTTGATGCATGCACCTTTCAGAGCTGAAAAGCCATTCTGTCATCATTAAATGGTGGCATTTTCCATCAGTTATTAAAAGTAGAGTCATCTACTTTTCTTCATAGTCCTTATCACTATCTGACACATATAATTATTAGATTATATGTTTATTTCTTGTCTCTTATAACTAAACTGTAAGTTCCAGAGAGCAAAAGTCATGAATGAATGGAAATTAAATCCAAAGATAGTTGCTATCATTAAATGAAGGGACAAGTTAGACAAGGAGCACTGGGAATACATGTATTCCTCTCACAAAATGCAACTAGAAGGCAGCCTACTGCGAAACAGAGAAAATAGGAAATAGAACTAGAATAGGGATTTTAAAATAACTTGTTGATGTTTCCTCACATTAACATAAACACACTTCTTCATTTCAAGTTAAATGTCTTCATCACTGTCCTTCAGAACAGTAGTTTCCAAACATGAATAACTATGTATCCAAAGTATCTAGGAAACCTTTCCCAAATACTCATTCCTGAGCCTTAGCTCATAACTGGTAAAGCCAATTGTGGTAACCAATAACTTAAAATTTTGGTATCAGATAGTTGTGATTAGGAAACAATATTAATGACACCAAAGGTAGAAATCCTGTATGTAATTGTTTGTTTATTTGTAAGAGAGAGAGAGAGTGGGGGGGGAGGCAGGCAAAGGCAGAGGGAGAGAGGAAATCTTAGGCATGCTCCACACCTAGCATGGAGCCCAATGCAGGGCTGGATCTCAGAACCCTGACATCATGACCTCAGCCCAAACCAAGAGTCAGACACCCTATTGAGCCACCCAAACACTCCTGTACTTATTTTAAATAGAAGAGATGTAAAGATGTTAGTGATTTAGAAAAATGAAAGAAGTTTACATAATGATAATGTAAAAATACTGACAAGAAAGAAAAATGATATCTTTGAATAGATTCTTCTGTGTGAGAGTTACTAAAGACAACTTGAATTCATACACTAACTTTCATTATCAGAAGGTTTAATAGTTATTTGAAATAGAAAGGACCCAGCTGTTCTACTCTAAAGATGGTAAAGATATCTCTCCTAGGACTGCTGAATGGTCACTGTTCTCATCTAGAAAAATCACATTACAATAATGCAATAACTTTGTGCATAGAAAAGTAAAATGATCATGACAAATTTTGAATGAAGCATATTACAAACCCATTTTGTAAAAGAAAGGCTAATATATTCTTCTTAAAAATTAAAAGGGAGGGTTCAGGGTCCCTCAGATGATATATGTGTGGTTATTAGACTACTCAGTTAACAATGAATTGTGATACATGTAAGAATTTTATTCATTGCATAGGACTTATTCATGTATGAGTTCAGACCATTATTTGTGAGTTCAGATCACATTTCTAAGTAACATCTTCTAATTTTTTCCCAAAATAATATTGACATTACAGGAGAGGAAGCAAGATGGAGGAGGTGTAGGAGGCACAGAGAGCCCTGGAAATCAGAAGTCCAGCTAAAGAGGAGGAAATCACTCCAAAAGCTGGCAAATGCAACAGCAGAGAGAAGAGAATAAGAACAGCAATTCTAGGAGCAGAAAATCGACCACTTTCAGGAGGTAGGACGTGTGGAAAAGGTGAATCTAAAGCGACAGGAAGAGAGACCCCTGGGGGAGGGGCAGGCTCCCAGCAGCCACAGAGCCGCGGAGCACAAAATCTGGAACTTCTAGTCCTTTCCGCTGAGGGACATTGCTCCGTAGGCTTCAGCCCTCGCGGGAACAGTGTGGTATCGGGACCCGTGGGGTCACGGAGGGACCAGGGGAGCCCCAGTGCAGGAGAGCTCCCAGGTATTGGGGCAGAGAAGCCGGTGGCAGAGAAGGAGCCCCACAACGCCGCATAGGCCTACCTTGGACTATAGGAACTGAGACATATCGTCCATATAGGGCTGCCTTACCTCAAGCGGGGACCCCAGAGGAGGCAGCTCCGGAGACACCCCCTCCTTCCTCCTCCAAGAGGAGCAGTGCGAGAGCGCACAGCAGGAATCTGCGGGTTAGGGAACCCCAGACGGGGCTGCGCACCACAGATAGAGGTGCTCCACCACAGGCTAGCTGAGTACAGAGCACGGACCACAGACAAGGGAGACAGGAGTGATAAGGGCTTTCCTCTGATGCTGTGTGGAGGATCGGGGCGCCCAGCACTGGGCTCCTCCGGGCCGGAGACTGGGAGGCCACCATTTTCATTCCCGGCCTCAAGGACTGTACAGAAAGCGCTCAGGGAACAAAGACTCCCCAGAGCAGACCTGAGCAAAGTGCTTGGCCCATCCCCTGGCAAGGGCGGTGCAATTCCGCCTCGGGCAAAGACATTTGAGAACCAGGGCAACGGCCCCTCCCCCAGAAGATCAGCGAGAATATCCAGCCAAGACCTAGTTAATCAGTGAAAACTGTAGAACTCCAGAGACTCTTTCTCTCTCACACATCTACTCTTACCTTGACAAAATGACGAGGTGGAAAAACTCACCACAAAAAAAAGAAGAGACAGTACCGATGGCTAGAGACCTAGTCAATGCGGACATTAGTAATATGTCGGAAATAGAGTTCAAAATGACAGTTATCAAGATGCTAG
>CM053604.1:38853262-38915217 GCA_028646535.1 Procyon lotor
CATTATATGTTAATAAAAATTAAAAATAAAAAAATAAAAAATAATAATAATATTGACATTACAAATTCTTACTGTTTTTCTGCTGATTTAAGTTGATTCTGCTGATGAATAACAGTGCAGTTACAAAGTACCAGGTGAGTTGTGTCCTCATTGATCATTTTGCATGTGAAATGTTGTCTTTAAAATTTATGATATTTGAAAGGAACCCACACAACACCCTTAAGATAAACAGGAAGTGAGGAGTAGTGAAGAAATGTGGTACTACCTTACTTTGTCCCTGAACACCTTAAAATCTAGTGAACTTTGTTTCTATCTTGTCCTCAGTATCCTTTATCATTTTTTCTACCAAAAAAAAAAAAAACCCACAACATTTTCCGAAAGCTAAAATAATTATATATACTTCTGTCCCACCATATCTTTAAGTCCTCCTCACAATTCATTTGTATGCCCAGAAATTCACCAAGTTTGGCTTGACTGAGGTACTACAAATAAAAACACAATTCTTATTTTTTTAAATAGATTTTCCTTATGAAATTTCAGAAAACATCTTTGTGCTTAAATGAAGACAAATAATTTGTGTTGTCACAATCTAATAATTTCTAGAGAAACTCATGGAAACTATTAAGCTGTCTGTGTTTCTATAGGTTTCTGGTTTGTATTCAATAACCACATTGCATTGGCATCTAATATGTGGAGAAAAATAAATAGGGATGTTCATAAATTGCTTCCCTATTTGCATTATTCACATATATTTTAGACGATAATACCATGCTAGTATTTCTTTTAAAAATCCAGATGAAGTTCTGGGTATCTTCGTGATAATTTGCAAATCTAAACTCCCAGTTTGTTCATATAAAAATATTCCTAGTAACCCTTGATCCCATAATCTTTCAAACCATACCTGACCAATCAGCATACTTTCAAAAATTTCCAGATGGTGACTCTTTCCCACTACCTTCTGTGGTCCACTTTAATCCAAGCCACCATCATTTCCCAGGAGGATTATTGTAATAATCTTCACCTTGTTCCTGTTCCTTATACTTTGTTCTCTCAACAGAATAGCTAGCGTGATATGATTAAATAGTCCCAACTGTGTGACTTCTCTGCTCAAACTCCTCAGTCCTTTTATCTCTCATTCAGAATGGTCTTCAAAATCCAGCCACCACTCTCTCCTGTAAGCCGGATGACCTCCCTGACTTTATACATCATGTTCACCCTCATTTACTCCACTTTTGCCCAAAGACTTTCATTTTGTTGTATGAACACACAGGCATACTTTATTTATTTATTCATTTACTCACTCCATTCATTTATTCATTCATTCATTTATTCATTTGGCCTGGGAGTCTTTGCAGTTGTTCTTACTCTGTAGTGAGACTTTCATTCATGACTTGCTTTCTCACTCCCTACAGGTGTTTGTTCAACTATCCTATTTGGAGTAAGGATTTCCTTGACAGTCCTACTTTAAATCACTTCCCCTTTTCTATCTCATCATCAGCTTTTCTTTCTTATAGCTTTCTTTTTATTACCTGAGAATGCTCTGTATTTTACTGGTTTATTCAATACCTGTGCCTCCACATTAGAATTTAAACATCACAAAGTCAGGGATTTTTGTCCATTTTCTCGACTGTTCTATTTCTAGTTTCTTGGAATAGTGCTTGGTTTATAATCTGTTCATAAATTGATGAATTATTATAAATGAAATCGCGCATTTTATGGCTGCTATTTTCTTCCAGAAAATTGGGCACCTTTTATTGCTCTTTTTTTTCCATAGAAAAACATCTCAATAGAAGGCATATAGCATAGGTATATTCTTGCTTTATTCTGATGTGTAAAACATATTATTACTGGTAGAGGTACATCCTTAGAAATAATTGCACACTTTTGACTTAAGTAGAGGACTAGGTGCCCATTTCTTTTAAACAGGTAGTATTTAGGTTCACATTATTTACTGGATAATAAAGCAGAGATATTTTTACAGGGTTGAGAAAAATGCAGACATTTCACTCATTAAACAACACATCATAAATAGAAGTAATATTTGACAGTTATATCTGTTTCCTACTAGCTTTTAGAAGTAGACATAAAGTGAGAAATTGAATTATAGGGGCACCTAGGTGACTCAGTCATTAAGTGTCTGCCTTTGGCTCAGGTCATGATCCCAGAGTCCTGGGATTGAGCCCCGTATTGGGCTCCCTGCTCAGCGAGAAGCCTGCTTCTCCCTCTCCTACTCCCCTTGCTTATATTCCCTCTCTTAGTGTGTCTGTCTCTGTCAAATAAATAAATAAAATCTTTAAAAAAAAAAGAAAAGAAATTGAATTATATAATCATTTCCAATTATTGAAAACCACATGCATATCAAGTATAACATGTGTCTGGGTGTTGGAGTCACCTGATAATTTACTCATTAGCTTCATTCCCTATGTTCAGGGAATTGATAAAAATATACAGTTTTTATATCATAATATTACAAGATTTATATGGAAAAATCAAGTACTTTGAGTATGGAGATTTCTCTCTAAACAAATCCTTTTATTCAATATCAAGAAAATGTAGCATACAAGATCAAATCACTTTCATAATATGTTGGGCAAATTCCTTCATTTTAAGATCACTCATTCATATGCTCAGCATTAATTAAATAGAAAATACAGTTACTACTTTGTAAACGCACACATGATACAACTCTGTCAGTTGATAAATGAGGCATCATTTAATGGAGAATAGACTGAATCTTGTTTCTTTATTTTTTACTCCTAAAAAATCTTTTAACATTCAGTATTATGTATTTTTCTTCAGGAAAATTTGTGTTATAAAATGTATGTTATGGGTGGCTCAGTGGGTTAAAACCCCTGCCTTTGGCTCAGGTCATGATCTCAGGGTCCTGGGATCGAGCCCCGCATCAGGCTCTCTGCTGAGCAGGGATCCTGCTTCCTCCTCTCTCTGTCTGCCTCTGCCTACTTGTGATCTCTCTCTGTCTGCCTCTGCCTACTTGTGATCTCTCTCTGTCAAATAAATAAATAAAAAATATTTTAAAAAATAAAAATCTAAAATGTATGTTATTTTTTAGTGGAATTTGTCATTGAGGCTTTTTTTTTCTTCAAATAGATCATGAATGTATATATTCACATATATATTTTCCTCCATCCAACTCTTTAGCCACCTGGTATTTAGTTTTTGAATGATGTTAAACTAAAGAATATGTTTTTCCAAATAGTCATTTTTCTTGCTCTTGTGGTTTCAATTATTTCTCAAGGTCCTTTCTATTTTAGATTAAGTATATACATAGTAGTAGTAGTTATTTCTTGGCAACTAGTATCCTAATAATAGGCTGTTTTCATTACAATGGATTATAATTTATTTTAAAATACATCCAGACAAGTTCTGAAGTTGGGGAGACATTTAGGATAAAGATGCTTTAATCATGTCCATAAACTGAAAAAATATGTCCGAGGAAAAGAGAAACTAAAATACATAAGAGAAAGGATAAACTATAAGGAAAAATCTTAAATATAAACTTCTTTGTTAATAATAAAAAGAAAAAAAAAACGATTCCTCCATTTGAGACAAGATATAAGGAGATAGAGATGGTTTTGAGGGTGTATGTATTTATATATATATATGGAAACAAAAATTGGACTTTAAATTTAATCTCACTTTCCGTGTAAAGTAGGAGGAAAGGTTGTTTATTAGTATAAACGATTGAAAAGACAAAGTTCAAGGAAGTATTAACTTGCTGTTTTAAGAAATTAGGTTTTAGAGAAGAAAGTTTTATAGCATTTAGAGGAAAACAAAGTCAATCCCATATATCAATCCCTTTTTTCCTCTCTTGGTCCAAACAAAGTTCAAATTTGGTTACATATCAGTTAAGAAATGCAAAATTTTGGTATATAGTTCTTTAACTCTGTAATTAGCAAAAGAACTAAAAATCCACATTACTTGAAACTCATACTCACATCACAATAGTGGAATAGACTCCCGGAACAGTATAATAAGCCCTCAGGGTATACTTTGCTCTGGTTCTTTGTGTTCCCTAGATAAGTAGGAACTTGAGTTCAATAATCAGAGAAGAAATCATCCCAAACATTTAGTTGGGATGTTGGAAAAGCATAGAAAGTTATGTGTGTTATAATCTGTGTAGAAGGAAAAGTCAGTTCTCTATATTTTTTTAAAGAAATCACAGACTAAGAAATTGGCTCTCTGCTATGTACAGTAGAGCAGAATCTGTATTTGTTGTTAGGAATTTCTTCAGAGGATGATGAGGGTGATGGTGGTGGTGATGATGATGTCATCAATGTCATTAGTTTCTCACATCAATATGATAAAAACCTATATTTTAGGTTTATTGGATATTTTGCTGGCTGGCAAAACTAAGGATTAGAAGCCTACATTTAATACATGATAATTCAGTTAATCCACATAGAAATATTTGTTGATGATTTTTGTCCTTTTAGTAACCTTAAGCAGTTAAACTGGCAGACATGTATGTAAAACATACAGTGAACGATGTTAACTATTGGAGAGTTGATTATTGGTAATAGAAATACAGAGCATCTATATCATCAAGGTCATGTAGATTTACTGTCACCTAGGTTTACTGTAGATATTTAATAAGGAGCAAGGGTGGGTCATTGCAGTATCAATCACTGAGTACCAGGGAGGGAAGGACTTCAGGTCAGAGAATGTAATGCAGATATTGGGCAATGCTCTTACACTGGTATGTTCTCAGTCTTTCTTTCCTAACCATCCCAGATCTAACCATTTAACCAAGATCTAACTATCCCAGAGAGTAATTCTTCACCCGTGGCCTGTCTTTAGTATCTTGTAGCTGCACCAGTAGAGCTTAGTAATCTGTCTGTGTTCTTCACTGGCACAACTCTCATCAGGCTGGCTCTGTTATTTTCTCTGGCTGGCTCTGATTTTTTTTTTCTAGTTATATGATCCTCCATCTGCTTCCTTTTGTGGTGGCAAAGTGGCCCTGCCTATCTCTTCACATTCTGCCGTTTTTATAGTTTTACTGTTGCTTTAACTATATTTTAAACATGTAGCATAGTTGATGGAAAACTGTAGAAATGCCTAGTACTTGTTTAGATTCTTTGCAAAGAACAGTTAGTCCTTGCCACTGACTAAACTGTGCTTTAAACTAAGGTGCAGAAACTGCAGAAACTTCATGCAATATGTTTTAAGAAACCAAAATGGGAAATCCAAGTGAACTGTTGCCTGTGTTTAGCCTTGTGATTTAAAGACAGCTGGTAGAGATAAGCACTAACATAAATCTTGTCTGAATTTCCCAAACCCGGCATATGAATCGTGAATTCTTTATCACTTTTTCTAGATGTTTAACTATAGGTGATGGTGATATAGCAGAACAGAAAGAACAAAATTTAGATTTAGAAAATCTAGGTTCAGAATCTTATTTGCTGGTTATTTGACTTTGGGGAATTAAATTTGTCTACACCCTCCCATCCAGTTTTGGAGATGAGCAAACTGAGGCTAAGAGAAAATATATAATTTTTCAAAGCTAGAAAGTGCCAGAGATAGAAGTAAAATTGGGTCTTTTGACCTTAAAATCTATGTTCAGTCACCACATAGAGTGCCCAAGTTTTTTTTGTTTTGTTTTGTTTCATTTTTTTAAATTATGATGTATTTTTTTAAAGGATGCTCATTACTGGAACTCATCTCTATTTAAAAACTTATTGTAAAAAAAGAAACAACTTATGTAGCTTCTGATCAGTTGCTACCTATCACTTATGACTTCATTTCCCTTTAGACTATAGTTGAATTCATTGGGTCTTGAATATTCTTTCTAGGAATAGAGGCATACCTTAAAGATATTCCAGGTTTGGTTGCAGAGCAATAAATTAAGGAAAGTATGGCAATAAAGTGAATCAATTTAATATTTTGGTTTCCCAATGAGTATAAAAGCCATGTTTATGTAGTCTAGTAATTGTGTAATAGCATCATGTCTAGAAAATGTATATACCTTAATTAAAAAATAATTTATTGTTAAAAATGCTAACCATCTCAGAAAACAAAAAGAAATAAAAGGTATTCGAATTGGCAAAGAAGTTAAACTATCACTCTTTGCAGATGATACTTTATGTGGAAAACCCAAAAGACTCCACTCCAAAACTGCTAGAACTCATATAGGAATTCAGTAAGCTTATGAATTCAGGAGTTTATGTGCTATGGTGAGTTCTGTGAATTGTGTAAGACTGATGATTCATGGACACGTACTACTGAAACAAATAATACATTATATGTTAATAAAATTCATTATTAAATAAATACATGGAATATTATAAATAAATTCCATGACTAGACTGCATCACTAATACAACTTAAAAACATAAAGCATGATTTCATTTCTAAAATAGATTTCAGGGCGCCTGGGTGGCTCAGTCGTTAAACATCTGCCTTCAGCTCAGGTCATGATCCCAGGGTCCTGGGATCCAGCCCCACATCGGGCTCCTTGCTCGGCAGGAAGCCTGCTTCTCCCGCTACCATTCCCTCTGCTTGTGTTCCCTCTCTCACTGTGTTTCTCTCTGTCAAATTAAAAATAAATAAATAAATAAAAAATAAATAAAATAGATTTCAGGGGCACCTGGGTGGCTCAGTGGGTTAAAGTCTCTGCCTTTGACTCAGGTCATGATCTCAGGGTCCTGGGATGGAGCCCCACATCAGGTTCTCTGCTTAGCGGGCAGCCTGCTTCCCCCTCTCTCTCTGCCTGCCTCTCTACCTACTTGTGATCTCTCTCTCTGTGCCAAATAAATAAATAAATAAAATCTTTAAAAATGAAATAAAATAAAATAAATTTGAGAGGTTTCACTAGGCATAAGTTAAACTTAATTTTCCCAGAAAAAAAGTGCTAACTGTCATTTGAGCTTTCAGTGAGCTTTTTGCTGTTGGAGTTTCTTGCTCAGGGTTGATGGCTGCTCCGTGACTGGGGTGGTAGAGCTGAAGTTTGGGGTGGTCATGGCAATTTCTCAAAATGAGACAAGAATGAAGTTTGTCACATTGACTCTTCTTTTCAGAAATGATTTCTGTGAAGTATACAATGCTAATTGTTAGCATTTTACCCACAGTAAAACTTTTTTTTTTTTTTTAATTACAATAAATCCAGGATGCCTGGGTGGCATAGTCAGTTAAGCTTCTGACTTGGTTTGGGCTCAGGTCATGATCTCAGGGTCATAGGATGGAGCCCAGCTTCAGGCTCTGTCTCAATGTTGAGTCTGCTTGAGATTCTCTCTCTCTTCCTTCGCCTCTGTCTCTCTCCACTTCCATGCTCTCTTCTCTCTCTAAAATAAATAAATAAATAAATAAATAAATAAATAAATAAATAAACAAACAAAATTAGAGTCAGTCTTCTCAAATCCTGCCACTGTTTTATCAACTAAATTTACATAAATATTCTAAACTCTTTGTTGACATTTCAAATAATCTTCATAGCATTTTCACCAGGAGTAGATTCCCTCTCAAGAAACCACTTTTTTGCTCACAAGAAGCAATTTGCCATCTGTTAAAGTTTTATCATAACATTGTAGCAATTAGGTTACATCTTCAGGCTCTGCTTCTAATTCTAGTTATTTCACTATTTCTACCATATCTGCAGTTAATTCCTCCCTCCACTGAAGTCTTGAATCCCTCGAAGTCATCCATGAGGGTTGGAATCAACTTCTTCCAAACTCCTGTTAATATTGATATTTTTTACTTTTTCACATGAATTAAGAGTGTTCTTAATGGCATCTAGAATGTTGAATTCTTTGCAGAAGATTTTCAATTTCCTTTGCCCACATTCATCAGAAAAATCACTATCTGTAGTAGCAAGAGCCTTATAAAATGTATCTCTTAACTAGTAAGACCTGAAAGTTGAAATGACTCCTTGATCCATGGGCTACAGAATGGATGTTGTGTTAGCAGGCATGAAAACTACATTGATCTCATTATACATTTTCATCAGAGCTCTTGAGTGAGCAGGTACATTGTTAGTAAGCAATAATGTTTTCTTTTTCTTTTTTAAAGATTTTATTTATTTGACAAAGAGAAAGATCACAAGTAGCGTGAGAGGCAGGCAGAGAGAGAGGGGGAAGCAGGCTCCCCACTGAGCAGAGAGCCTGATGTGGGGCTCGATCCCAGGACTCTGAGATCATGACCTGAGCCGAAGGCAGAGGCTTTAACCCACTGAGCCACCCAGGCGCCCCGAGCAATAATGTTTTCAACTGAATCTGAACAGTTGGTCTCAATAGTGTATTCGGTAAACCATGTTATAAACAGATGTGTTGTCATTCAAGCTTTGTTTCATTTCTAGAGCACAAGCAGAGTAGATATAGCATAATTCTTAAAGTCCCGAGGACTGGGGCACCTGGGTGGCTCAGTCGTTAAGCATCTGCCTTCGGCTTAGGTCATGATCCCAGAGTCCTGGGATCGAGCCCCGCATCGGGCTCCCTGCTCAGCAGGAGGCCTGCTTCTCCCGCTACCATTCCCTCTGCTTGTGTTCCCTCTCTCGCTGTGTTTCTGTCAAATAAATAAAATCTTAAAAAAAAAAAAAAGCCCGAGGACTTTCTGAATGGTAAATAAGCATTGGCTTCAACTGAAAGTCATCAGATGCATTAGCCCCTAATAAGAGACAGCCTTTGAAGCTTTGAGGCCAGGCACTGACTTCTCTCTAAATAGGAAAGTCTGAGATGGTATCATCTTCTAACAGATTGTCTTGGAATCTACATGTAGATTGTCTACATTGAAAATCTGTTATTTAGTGTAGCCACCTTCATGAATTATTTTAGCTAGAGCTTCTGGGTAATTTGCTGTAGCTTCTACATCAGCATTTGCTGCTTCAGCTTGTACTTTATTTTCTAGACCTGGCTTCTTTCTTTAAACCTCATGAACCAACCTCTACTAGGCTCAACATTTTCTTATAGCTTCCTCACTTCTCTCAACCTTTATAGAATTGAAGGGAGTTGGAGCCTTGCCCTGGATCAGGCTTTGGCTTAAGGGAATATTCTGTTCTGGTTTGATCTCTCTAGACCACTCAGACTTTCTCCATATCGACAATAAGGCCGTTTTGCTTCCTTATCATTCGTGTGTTGTCTGGAGTAGAACTATTAATTCCCTTCAAGAACTTCTTGCACTCATAATATAGTTAACTATTTGGTGCAGGAGGCCTAGATTTTGGCTTATTAGCTTTCTATATACTCTCCTCACTAAGCTTAATCATTTCTAGCTTTTGATTTAAAATGAGGAACATGTAGCTCTTCCTTTCACTTGAACACTTGGAGGTCGTTGTAGGATGGTTAACTGGCCTCATTTCAATATTGTTGTCTCAGGGAAGAGGGAAGACTGAAGAGAAGGAGGGAGATGAGGGAGCAGCTATTCAATGGAGCAGCCAAACACACACATTTATCAAGTTCTCTGACCGGAAGGGGCATGGTTTGTGGCACCTCAAAACAATTATAATAGTAACATCAAACATCACTGATTATAGATCACAGTAAATATAATAATAATAGAAAAGTTTGAGATATTGAGAGAACTACCTTCATGTGACACAGAAAGAAGAGGTGAACAAATACAGTTGGAAAGATGTTGATGATAGACTTGCCACATGCAGGATTACCACAGACCTTTAATTTGTAAAAATAAATAAATAAAAGAAAAACCTGCAATATTTACAACATACAACAAAGTGAACTGCTGTAAAATGACATATGTCTATTTTGTAACTGAATCCACAAGGACCGTTTTTCTTTGTTTAAAACAGAAAGGTTTTTCGTCTCACATATTTTATACAGATACTTCTTGTATTTTTCTCCTCTTAGCCAATCATTCTTCATTACTTCTTTCAAAACTCAATCCTGATCCAAATTAATAAAGTGTCTTTTGTTTCAATCCTTTGACTAAGTATTTCCTCTACCTTCTTGGCTTATCTTAAACCTAATCTTCAACTGAAGGTCCTACTTTTATTGTACCTCTTCCTGTTGAAAAACGTAAATTTTCTCACACTCTATGGATCTTATGATGTTTATGTACATTAGAAGTCCTCCTACTGACCAAATATAGAACATTATAATTTTACGCTGTTATAAAACCCTCACTTCTTTGTGAGTTGTGCAACTTGCCTATACCACCCTCACTTTTATCTCACCTATAGAGTGTCTTCACATATTCTTCACCCTTCAACAAATCTGGAAAATAGGGTACAGTGTCTTATTTCTCTGAAAAACCCAACCATCATGAGGAACTTCAAAATCTATATGAAATCTATATAAGAAGTCTCATTAAAAAGTCTAGCCTCTCAGTTTCCCAAACATCTTACATACCATGACTTTTCTTGTCTCTACACTTTGGCCAGACAATCCAGGATTATATACTGACTGAGCCCTTTTGTTATACTGTTCCACCTGAAAAAGACCCAAGAAATCAGACATTTTGCTTTAGTACTTTAGCTTTCTATTGTTTCTATTTCTTTGTAAACCTATGCCCATTACAACTGTATACCATATTCTTTTGAATTACTGGCTTATTGAATTCTATCGTGTTCACAGTTCTGATGCACTCACTGTCATCGCTCATTCTCTAATCCCACTTCTTCTTTGTCCTTTCACTGAATCAAATAACAAAACTATAATCCTGGATAACTAAACTATCTGCGTTGTGGTGCCCAAAGCTGGGCTTCAGAGTATTTCTGAGGAAAAAATCAATTGAGCATATTTACAACTATAAATTATCAACAATTTCAACTTGGTATTCAATTCCACTAAGCAACTGTTTCTCTAGTTTCATTTTCCACTTTCCATGAGTATTTCAGTCTCCTTTAACTATCATCAAACCTCGCATAAGTCGTCTCCTTACTATCATTCTGAACAAATGATTTTATATACCACTTCGCCAAACCAAACCAAACCAAACAAAATGAAACAAAAATAAGAAACCTTGAGCAGAGAAGGGAACCACTTCAATGTATAAGGACCATGCCACAAATCTGTCAATATTTGTAACTATTTTTTTTCTTTTCTTCTCTTTTTCTATTATGAAGTAGGGGGACTAAATGAGATTATGTAATTTGTCCAAAGTCACACTACTGTGATTGAACAGGAATTTGAACTTGACTGTCCTGCCTTTCAATCCCATTTTCTTACCACTGAGATATTCTAAATTTCCCAGACATATTATGTGAGTAAATATAGTATCTTTCCTTGAATTTAAGATGATCAATTTTGCTGCATCTCCCCATTTTTTTATTCTGATAAAAACTATGCTGTAAGTAATTTTATATGAATTATAGTGATTATGGCCAGCCTAATAATATCATTTTTATAAAGGAATAAGGGAAAACCCATAATTCATAATAACAGAGAGACTAATACTTGACAAACCTTTGCTATGGTCAATAATCTATTTAGGAAGGCCAGTTTTGTTTCTTTGAAGCTCCAAAGGATCTAGTACAATGTGATTTATTCCTGAAACACTGTGAAATTAATGAAAATATTATTTGTGGGGAAAAATGAGTTTACTTGCATTTGTAATAGGGTTGCCTGCAGCAGCAGCTGTGCTTATATCAGGAATATGCCATGCTGAAAAATGGAAGGTTGATTTCTGTTGTTTTTCCTTTCTTTCCCCTTACATTTGTTGTTTATCATTTTAAAGAAAATGAGAGGGGCACCTGGGTGGCTCAGTGGGTTAAAGCCTCTACCTTCAACCCAGGTCATGATCTTGGGGTCCTAGGATCGAGCCCCGCATCTGCCTCTCTGCTCAGTGGGGAGCCTGCTTCCCCCTCTCTCTCTGCCTGCCTCTCTGCCTACTTGTGATCTCTCTCTCTCTCTCTGTCAAATAAATTAAAAAATTTTAAAAAATTAAAAAATTAAAAACATTAAAAAATAAAGAAAATGAGAATCCTTTGAAATTATTTTATTATACTACAGGAGGAAGAATAACAGTCTCCCTGGAAATGCAGCTATGCCCAACTCACTCTTAATACCATTTAGGTCATTATCCCAGTCATTTGAGTTAGCTCAAATACTGTTGATTGTAAGAGATCAATTTAATCCCTACTATCAAAATCACATGAAAATCAGTGTCAGTTTTTCCAAAAGGAAGTGAGTCAGGATTTTATTAGGCAGATGGTTTATCCAAATAGTTTAACTAAACATTAGGATACATTCTTCCTCTAGTATATTTTGCACTAACAGGGTATATACAAGGGTACATTGAAGCATATAATAGAAATACTTAAAGTAGAATATTCTTGGTTCATTATTCAGTACTTCCTAGGAACAACTGTTTAACCAGTTTCGTGTTATTCATATAGGTATATTGAGAAAAATGATTCAATGCCTTTTCAACATTCATTATATCTATAGCTTTTCCTCATCCCAAGCAGAAAAATAAAATATGTAAATATAATATGAGAGAATAAAATTCAGAGTGTTTGCATTATATTTTTAATAAACCAGCATTAGGCAATTTTGCTCTCACATTGCAGTTTATTGCCCTCAAAGCAACTGTTTGAATCTTACTAGAGCTGGCATCAAACTTACCAGCTTTAATTCTTCAGTTTTCATTGTCTATCTATTTCTCCTTTTTCAACATTAGTCTACAGACTGACATTAGTGTATTTGTGTTTCTCCCATTTTCATTATTTCTCTAAGGTTATTGTTTTCTCAAACTTGTTTCTGAGCATACATTTGCAAGTTCTCCTGTCTCATAGGAAAGTTTCTGAATTTGGATTCAGAGGATGTGGTTTTAATCTTGGATTAAAACCTTAACTCATATGGGTGCTAAGACAAGTCAGGTATGGCGGCTGCTGTCATCTGTAAGTAAGAATACGTGGATTGCCTATCATTACTCCTCTGGCTTACTGTCCCATGTTTACTCTGCTTCAACCACAGTTACCTCCATGCTGTTTCTCAGTCCTTTAGAGTCCGGGGATGTTCTCAGCCTAGGGCTTTGCACTTGGTATTTCAAGTACCTGGACTGTCTTTACTCTAGATACCTAGAGCCCACTCCCTTGCTTCCTTCAGGTCTTTGACCAAATGTCTTCTCAGTCAAGTTTAGAACCATCCTATTAAAACAACACATTTGATACACACATACCTTTCTACCTTCTGTGCTTCATCTCTGTTTTGTTTATTACTATAATCTATAATTTATCTATTTGAGTTTGTTTTTATTTTTGATTAGTATGTGAGTTATGTGAGGTTGTGATTTTTGTCTGCTGTTTAATTATATCTGTAGTTTTAAAATCTAGAAAGATGCATGATAAAAAGATTAAGTGAGGGGCAGCTGAGTGGCTCAGTTAATTGAGCTGTTGAATGTTGGACTCTTTTTTTTTTTTTTTTTAAGATTTTATTTATTTGACAGAGAGAAAGAGATCGCAAGCAAGTTGAGAGGCAGGCAGAGAGAGAGGGGGGGAAGCAGGCTCCATGCTGAGCAGAAAGCCTGATACAGGGCTCGATCCCAGGACCCTGAGGTCATGACTTGAGCCGAAGGCAGAGGCCTCAACCCACTGAGCCACCCAGGCACCCCTGAATGTTGGACTCCTGATTTTAGCTCAGGTCATGTTCTCAGGGTCTTGAGATTAAGCCCTACATTGGGCTCTGTGGTCAGTGAGAAGTCTGCTTGAAATTCTCTATCTCTCTCTCTTTCTCCTTCTCCCTCAGTAGCCTCCCATGCTCTTTCTCAAAATAAATAAATAAATCTTTAAAAAAAAGAGAGAGATTAAATGATCAATGTTTCTTAAAATGATAAAAAACATAACTATAAAAAATGACTAGGAAATATAATAAAAAAATAAGATATAGAATTTACAGAAACTTTAAAACCACTTATTGGAATTAGACTGCAATGAGAAATGAAAAATTGCCCACATTCTTGAAGATCCTGCTAGTCTCCTCTTCCAGTCACTTACCCTTGCATCTTCCCCAAGGTTGATAGTTATCTTGCCATTTCCTCTTATATCTTTTGTATCTTTCCATTGTCATAATATTTCATTCAATGAATATACAACTATCTATTCTAATGTTGATGAATATTTATATGGTTTCCAGCTACTTGGCTATCATTAATAATAATGCTATGGACATTCTTATACATATATTTGGTGTCCATGTAGAAGATACTATATATATGTGAAGGAAACCGAGGAGGGCTTTTAGTGTGCAGGTCATCTGCATTTTTATAATCTGTGTCGTAGCTAAATTGGTGTCCTCTCTACATTCTTATTTTGTTCAGTCTCTACCACAGAAGTTCCCAGTTCCTGGGAGGAGTGACAGGCTCTTTCAACAACTATAGTCCTAGCTATCTCCACTGCAAAGAACCTAGTTACTTTTTGTCTTTCAAATTTAAATTGATTAGAGCCTAAGTCTTTTATGGATATTACTATATAAAAAGCCCAAAGAGTTAAAAGAACACAAAAGGTTATCAGAAAACAAACCATGTGTACCCTAAATTAAAATAACAAGTCAAACCCTGGGGTGAGAACAGCCATCTTATGCAAATCATGTTCTCACACCCAGGAACATTGCTGTCAAAGATCATTGCACAAATGTTTTGACAACTGAGAATAGGAATGTCAGGAAAAAAATCTTCCTGATATATTCCAGCCAGTAGTCAGATAATCTGTAGCAGCTGTTCTGAGTTTATAACATGTGATGGGGTTTCTGGGTGGCTTGGTCGGTTAAGCATCAAACACTTGGTTTCAGCTTAGGTCATAATCTCTGGGTGGTGAGATTGGGCTCAGTGCTCAGCACAGAGTCGGCTTCACCCTCCTTGCACACACTCTCTGTCTCTTACTATCTCTCTCTCTCAAATAAATAAATAAATAAATAAATAAATAAATAAAATCTTAAAAAAATAGCCCCTGCAATTAAACTAATCTGAAAAAAATATCCATTAAGAAGTTGATATTGAGGGGTGCCTGGGTGGCTCAGTCATTAGGTGTCTGCCTTTGGCTCAGGTCATGATCTTAGGGTCCTGGGTTCGAGCCCCATATTGGGCCCCCTGCTCAGAGGGCAGCCTGCTTCTCCCTCTCCCACTCCCCCTGCTTGTGTTCCCTCTCTTGCTGTGTCTCTCTCTGTCAAATAAATAAATAAAATCTTTAAAAAAAAAAAGAAGTTAATATTGGAATTATACATTTTTAATTAGTAAGAAAATTTTAACAATGCACACCGTTACCTCTCTCACAATATCAGTACAGTTGGCTGTTGAACAATGCAGTGGTGAGGGGTGCCAACCCCCACACAGTCAAAAATGCACATATAACTTTTGGCTCCCCCTAAACTTAATTATTAATATTCTACTATTGACCAGAAGCCTTACTGATAAAATAAAGTTGAATAACAAATATTTTATATAAGTATTTTAAACTGTATTCTTATAATAAAGTAAGCTAGAACAAAGAAAATGTTATTAAGAAAGTTGTGGGGAAGAGAAAATATGTTTACAGTACTGTAGTGTATTTATATAAAAAAAATTCTTATAAGTAGACGCATGCAGTTTAAACCCCTGTTGTTCAAGGGTGAAGTGTGATTAGTTTATAGGTGTATAGTGATTTTGCATGTAGTGAATAATAGGATATATTAAACAATTAAATAAACTATGCTTCTCCCTATACATTTTACCATGTAAACCTTAATCCTGTTTTTGGAAGAAAATATTCTTATTTTCACTCAACAAAAGGGAGCAGTCCCCACCTGTAGCACACTCCCCAGTCTTACCCCGTCCTGTATGGTAATGGAATAAGGAACCTGGGAAAATTAACAAAGAAGCTATACTTCTTATGAAAAAGCACATATATGTCTCTGGAAATATTCTGGAATATACTTAAGAATAAAAAATTTAAAGGCAATAATACATATTAAGCGCATGACTATTGATTCCCCTGTGACAGACAAGAACCTTAAGAGTCCAGAATAATAATCATTTCTCGAGCTTTTAGCCAAGATCAAGTACAGAATAATATTAAATCATTCTTTCATTCACTATAATTCATTCATTTTTTTTTTGTTTTTTTGTCTTTATTTTTAAATATGTGGTCTATCAGGCACTATTCTGTATGCTGGAGATATAAAAATAACAAGATGGATAAATTTCCTGCCTAATAAAAAGTGTGATCAATTGAGGAAGATAGATTATATTTCGGATAGTATTGGTTGTATAACAAACCACTCCAAAATGCAGTGGTTTAATACACACACACATATACACAAACACACACATACATACTCATGCATATAACTATGTATTTAGCTCATATCTCTGCAAGTTGACAATTTGGGTCAGGCCCAGCTGGTTGAAACTTCTGATCTGGACTTTATTCACCTCATCTCAACAAGGTCCGATTACCTATCTGTGAAGAGTTGGTGAGTTGTGTGGAGCAACTGGTTTATGTTGGCCTTGACTTCCCAAATGGGTATCACTTCACTTGGTGTCATCATCTGGCAGGCTAGCCTGCAATTATTTACATGATGGCAATATTCCAAGAGTAGTGACAGAGCAAAGATCAGTGTGAAAGCACTTTCACAGTCACTGTTATCTTGTGTTTGCTACTCTGGTCAAACAAGACAAATTGTCAGCATGTAAGAATCAATGTATTAGAGGCTACCCAGGTGCATTAACACAGGGAGATGTGAACAAATTGAATAATCATTATTGCAATAGTGTGCCATACAGGATTCATAAATAAATATATTCATACATATATACCATTAAGAAATTCCAAACTATCTAAAATAATGACCATTGGCCACCCTGAGTTGGCCAAGTATGAACATAATGTTATCAGGAATTTGACTCAATTTTGCAAGGCATTTTATTTTACAAATGCCCACATGTGTACCTAGAGTTTGTTTGGGGGAAAAAAAAAGGCGTATTATTAGAATGTCTTATATATACAAGAAACTGGTTATGCAAGGATGAAGAGTTATTTTTACTTTCAAGAAGTTAAAATTATACTGGTAGAGATATAAATTTAAACATATTATTATAAAACAATATTACAAGGTTAGTTACAAATAAATCATTAGAGTTATCAATTTTACTGAAATTAGTTGAGTCTTTCTTGCTATATAGCAAAAAAGACTGAACTCCACCCTTGAAAAAAACAGAAGCTCTTATTTTCTTTCCAAATGAAATACTTAGATAAAGGAAGATGCTGTGGGAAATCTTTTATTTCATAGCTTGTCACTGACATGAAACAGAAACTACAATTGATAGAAGCACAGCTTATTACTAATGTCATAGACATTTTTCTTACAAATTTTCTTATCATTAATCCCAAAAGCTCTCAAGCATAAATTATACATGTAACAGTGGAGAGTGGGAAAGAGTTCATTGTGTGTGCTGAGTGAAAGGACTTCATAATCTTCATGTTTCTCTCAGTAGTGAAAAATATTTCCTTTTCAGTACAGATGAAAATATTCCCATTTTTTTTTCCAGGAATGGGTAAGAAAGAAAAACAAATAAAAGGCACAGAATTCTTTGTTATTCACATTTATACATATGTTACAGAAGTCGACAACAGCTTAGGCAAATTAGAAAACCCCTGGTGTAGTTGATACAAACATTGAACTAGAATACACAGGCTTTTGTTTAAATAAGTAAAGTTGAGAAAGTCCCATGAGGTTTGGGGCACCTGGGTGGCTCAGTTGTGCAGTTCCTTCAAGGACGATATAGACTCCTACAGAGACTCTCAAAGGTTTAATTTGTTAACAATATAGAGTAAGGCCAGCGTCTATCAGATTTCATTTACAGATATATCGTGTGAATGGAAATATTAGTGAATTAATTTTTTTAAAAGGAATCTGTGCAAAGAAATTTCTAATTAAGGTTTTGATGTAAATCCTGGAGAAAATTCCATAGTGCCTTTAAAGTGCTAGTTATTCTAGATGATACACAACTATTTTCCTGGTGACCTGTGTTCCAAGGTATGGTAAAAAGAATACTGAATTGGGAATCAGATTTGGACTCTGACATAAGCCTTAGTGATAAGATGTGCCATTAGGGAAATTGCATCTCTTCTATCACGATCTTCTTGATTTCTTTCTCTTCCTCTGAGTGCCAGTTTTCTCACTTGAGGAGTGAGCAGGTTGAACTAAATGATATTACCAGTACCTTCTGCTTTCTCTTTCTGTGACTCTAGGGTCCCCTCAATTTTCTTCTAGAAGGAGAGAGCTGCAGTGATCTGTCATCCCTAGCTTTGGAGAAATAATTTGACTGAAATTCACTTACTCTGCTTAAATTGTTAGCCCAGTTCAGATGTAACCAGTTGCACAAAAGACTTGGATATTTGAAGAAAAAAATGTAAACTTGTAGTAATTCAACAAGGCTTTGGGTATCTGTTTAGTGTCCTTTGATATAATCTGTATTCAATATCTGTTTCTAAGGGAACTATCTAAGGCAATTTTTCTTGCCCAATATTTTATTTAATATATAGAATTGGAGATATTCTTGCCAATATTCTTTCTTAGCATCTGAAGAAATTCCTCACCTTATTTAGTTGCTCGTTTTCTTTCTCGCCATTCATCACTAATTCACTGAGCACCTGGAGGTGTGTGTGTGTGTGTGTGTGTGTGTGTGTGTGTGTGTGTGTGTGATTTTTTTCTTAACATTTGTTAAGTAGAGCCCTGGAGATGTTGGGTGGTGAGCTACAAGCTCAACAAAATACAGCAAGGGAAGGTGAAATAAAGAAGCATATTACAGGTCTTAGAAGAAGTCTAGGAAGTTCCTTGACGGGCCACACAGGGAGGTCAAGGCAGAGTACAGGCAAAGAGCAAGCAGCAGGATCTGTAGTCCATGCCTTTAATAGAATCTGGAGAGGTGGAGTGCCTTGAGGTAAAAGGCTAATTCTGAGTTAACTAACTCAAAACAAAAAGATTGGTAAGCTCCAAGGGGATCTTACTTAAGGGGTGCACAAGGTGAAAAAGCTAGGAGACAGGGGAGACTTTATTACAAGGGACATCAAGGGAATTATATCAGGACTTTCTTGTGACTCTGAGGGCTGTTAACCAGGGCATACACCTGCAGGAAGGGCTAGGGTCATTTCAAGGCCCCTGCAGGCCACTTAGGGACTCAAAATGGAAGCTGAGGAATGGTATCATGGACTGGTTTAGCTAAATTCTCAACAGTGCGAGAGAGGGTGATGGGGGGAGAGAAAGAAGAAGGAGGGATTGCTTCTCTCAGTTGCTTTTTTCAAATTAATCTGAAAGTGATAATAGTTGGGGAGACTACAGTAAGGAAAATGTTTTATAATTGCACTTAGTACTTTTTCCATTCATGCTGCCGCACTGCAGGTGCCAACTCTAGAAACTGGGTGAACCTGCATTTGATCATACACATCACATGAATGGTGTATTTTAAGTCAGCTCATAGTAACTTTCTAATTTAGTTTAGTAGTTCCCTTCTTTTTGCCTTTTTATTTTGTTGAATGGACTGTTTTTTATACACTGGACTAATTTTGCCTATTTTTTAAATCAATTGACAATGAATGTGTACATGTATTATGAGTTCTCTAGTTTAATTTCACCGATACACATGTCTATCCTCACATATACCACAGTCTTGATAACAGTAGTGTTATAGTAGACTTTGAAATTAGATATTTTAGGTCCTACAGCTTTGTTTATTGGAACAAAATTTTATTTCCTCTATTTCCTTTGTAGATACAGATGAATTTTGATATTAGCTTGCCAATTTCTTAAAACTTGCTGTGGTTTGGATTATTTTGAAATAGAGTCGAATCTGTAGAATATAAAATCAGAAAGATAGGACTAGATTCTATTATAAAGCACTTTCTCAGATCTTTAGAAAATTCTCCAGTCTGGAGGTTGTTAAATCTTAAATGGATTTGTTTGCCATTTAGAATTTGGGATCATGATTTAAGTACAGCCCTGAGAGAGATTTTCTGAGTTTTATCTCATTGTACTGCTCAGTTTTTATTTTTATTTTTTTTTAAAGAATTTTATTTATTTATTTGACAGAGAGTGAGATCAGAAGTAGGCAGAGAGGCAGGCAGAGACAGAGGGGGAAGCAGGCTCCCTGCTGACCAGAGAGCCCTATGCGGGGCTCGATCCCAGGATCCTGAGATCATGATCTGAGCTGAAGGCAGAGGCTTTAACCCACTGAGCCACCCAGGCGCACCTGTACTGCTCAGTTTTTAGATGAACTTGATCAAATTGTTCAATCTCCATGCCTTAGTTTTCTATTTGTTCAATGGGAATAATAGCAGTGACTACCTTAAAGAGATGCTGTAAGATGAAATTAGTTAACAATTTATTATTATAAGTATTTTTATTTATTATTTATAATTAATATTTAATAAGTTAAATCTAAAATTAAATTAATAAATTTTATTAATTTTATCAACTTATTGCTTAAATAAAATTAATAAATTTATTAATAAAGTAATAAAATTAATAATCTTAAAATAAAATCAAAATTAATAAATATTTATTAATTATTATAAGTAAGTATATGTTGATATAATTACAACAGAACCTGGCACATATTAAGTACCATGTAGACATGTGGATTTTGTTTTTTGATTTTTGTATTGCTATTGAAATAATGTCTACACTCAGTGCGATTCTTTCATGAAGGCCCAGATAAAATAATTTATCAATTAACTACAGGCTGCATGCTCAGGTAAAGTTTTTATGTATTTCAATGTAAACACCATTCTAGATTCTATATCCTACTGGTGGATCTGAAAGTTGAAATAAAGTATAAGAAAATGTTACACTGGGCACCTGGGTGGCTCAGGCGTTAAGCGTCTGCCTTCAGCCCAGGTCAGATCCCAAGGGCCTGGGATCGAGCCCCGCATCTGGCTCTCTGCTCTGCAGGAAGCCTGCTTCTTCCATTACCAGTCCCTCTGCTTTTGTTCCCTCTCTCGCTGTGTTTCTCTCTGTCAAATAAATAAAATAAAAAAAAAAGGAAAAAAAAAAGAAAATGTTACACCAAGTAACACAAACTAGGGTTAATAATGCTAGAATATGTCTAACCAACAAAAAGACAATAAAATTGGAAATAATTAAAATAATATTATTTGAGAAGTAGTGAGACAATCAACTATATATTCTTTAAATCTACCTTTCCTTCTCTGTCCTTAGATCCAGATATCACAAGATAAGAGTGGAGCCTTAGGGAACAATTAAATGAAATTTAAGAATGTGGAGAGATTGCTTTTATTCTTTAGTAAGAAGGCTCTTTGGTGCTGCTGAGGACTAAGGTAAAGAAAACTTTGGTTACGTGGTCAGACATACATGCTCCTAAGTTTCCTAGTTAAGACTGGTGTTCCTAGGCATTGTCACTGTTCCTCCTTAAGAGCCTAGGAGGCAGTTTAGGAAGTGTGTAACTTGTTTTAGGACTGAGAAAAGAAAAATAACCCTCATTTTTCCTTCCTCTTTGTTTTCTGTTGTAATTACTAAAGAATAAAAATACGTAATTCTTATATTTCTTTCTATTTCTCAGATCCAAGGAAAAATTGTTCAGGAAAACTTCAAACCAAAAATAATTCTCAGTCATCGGAGGAAAAACGAGTTGAAAGTTGTCACTTATCTTTAGCATCAAAATGTTAAATAACTTATAAACAGTAATAAATTAAAGTAATGGGTCAAAATATTCAGAATTTTTGTGTAAGGCAAACTGGTAGCTGGTCTTTCGTGGCATTATGACTTTTCCAATATCATGGGTCAACAAAGAAGAGTGTCATTTATTATAATCTGAAAGAGATAACAGCTGTCACAGATATGGGAATATTTTTAACAGTTTCTTTGCATTAGGAAACGTTCTCATTGCAAATATGCTTATCTGGAGCTGCTGGGTGGCACCGTCAGTCAAGCATCTGACTTTTGGTTTCAACTCAGGTCATGATCTCAAGGTCATGGGATTGAAGCCCTGCAACAGGTTCCACACTTTACATGGAATCTGCTTACGATTCTTTTTCTCTCTCTCCCTGCCTCTCCCATTAGTGTGCTCTCTCTCTCTCTCTCTCTGAATGAATGAAGGAATAAATAAGTCTTTAAACAACAACAAAAATATGCTTATCTGTGATTGCCCCCCCCCAAAAGATCCTGCATCTAAGGAAAGAAAAGATACTATGTCAGACATAACAGTGGGAAAATTATGACATACTTTTCAACATCACATGATAAAGTTGTCTAGTGTTTGTTAGCCATAGTAATGGCAAGGTACCAGAGGAAATAAACTTGGAATGGGGTTAGAAGGCTTAGGCTAATTCATCCTTTGCTTGTTGAGGAAGCTAAGATATTACATGCTATCTGTTGAGATCTGGTTTCCATAGTGTTAAAGGAAAAATAATAAAGCTTTGTGTAAATAAGATAATGTGTGTAAAAAAATAAATCTATAATCCACTATACTAGAGTGGGTTCCAACTTCCAGGATAGCATGAATATGTTTGAGGATGTTATTAGCTCTTTGCTTGAGACTCAGTCAAGACTGCCCAAACCAACAGACTCCAATTACAGTAGCTAGCAACTGAGCTATTCATAGTATTATATAAAGTCAAAATGGCTGGTGATATTTTCATGTTCTTTGGCACCCTCACATACCTGGCAGTAAAGGATCTCTGAACCCAGAATGAAACTGTGTTAAGTTACTTAGAATTTCAAAGGCCAAACTGTGCGTGTATCCATCATGTCTGCTTGTATTCAGCAAAACTATTTAATAATATTGGTTCATTTTTAATAATCTAAACATAGCTTATTTATTTATATTTATAACTTTGGATTCACTATTTTGCATTTGTGACATAGAAAATTATTTTCTCATACTCATACTATTTTGACTGTCACCAATGCTTAGGTGCTAGTTTGCAAGCAGGAAACATTTCTTTGGGGCTATCGAAAGCAGCATTGTGTATTTGTGCCTGTGTGTTTTTTCTTCCAAATTAAATTTATTAGATTACATATGCTTGCATTTCATTATGAGATCATAAAATTCAATATACTCTATAAATATCGACATGATGCACTACCTAAATTACATTTACACTGTGCTGAAGACAACCACAAAGCAAGGAAAAATTAAGTCTCTTATGATAACAGAGGTATTAACAGAAAAAAAAAAGACTTCTTTTGAATATAACACAAATAAGGTGTTTGCTTGTCAATGACAGTAAACTTAATAAGAATATTTAATTTATAAGTATACTAAAATATGTTTAAATTAAAATAAAATAAAGAAGATAGTATGCTAAAACTAAAGTAACATTGAATTTCTCCCAATAAAGAGAATGTATTCAAATACTCTAATTTCTCAGTGAAACACTTACCGGTGGACCTTCATTGAGTTTTCTGTATACCAGCCACCATGTAGAATGGTCTACACAGAATATTTTATTTAATCTCCATAACTAATCTATGATATATTAGTCTTCTTATTTCATACTGAAGAAACAGAGGACCAGTGAGAGTAAAATGACTTGACTGAGGTTAAGAACAAGGAGTGGAGTCTGCCCTCTACCCAGGTCAAACCCATAGCACCACATGGAGGCATGTCCACACTGTACTATATGCTGAAACCCCTCCCTCCTGGGGAAGCAATGTGCAGGTCTCTCATCAACTGAGCTTTTCAGGAAAGGTCCTTCCACATATCACCTCCAATGGAAGTCCTTATGTTCTATGTTTAGTTAATGTAGAGTAACCTTCTTGTAATGAGTTTATTCCCTTTTTTGTTTTAAATAATATCATTTTGTCTTAGCAGCAGCCCTCTTGCTGTTTTAGCTACGAGGAGATCAGAACTTGTGTACATATTTCTGAACTTCAGTTAATTTCATTAGAATGCACATTGTTCACAGAAATTTGTTACACTGTTTTGCTCATGAGACTAAAATATGACCTTTTCTAAATGTAATTTTTTTTCTTTTTAAGCATGAAATTAGAATTGCATTGTTTGGAATTTAGGAATAAAACTTCAGAAATTCAAATTTATTTTACATGCCAAGAAAAATTTAATCCTCTTTCTGGATTTGGTAATTTAGCTGGTTACTCAATACTTGAGAAGTTTACAAATATTTGCAGGGAGGAGGCCAATTACTTTGTGGCAATCTGTAATCTGCCACAATATCCAAAATGATATAAAACTGCAAAAATATGATATTCAGTAAAAAATATAACTTCTATATCTCAGTGACAGTTTGATATAAGTGTACATATGATTCATACTTGCTATAGAAGATAGAAACATAACTATTCTGAAAATTTTAACAACATACTCTAAGAAAGAAAATGTAAACATTTCTTCAAAATTGTTTCATTTCTCAAGAAAAGTCAGAGTAACTCAGACTGCTTCAAGAAATAGCTGTTATTGTTTTAAATTAAATTGAAATCTGCTAATTAAAAGATACTCTTATTAAATGTATGCAAGTCTATAGAATGTAGCTAACCTAGAATTTTTAACATATAATTTAAGTAGAAGAACTATACAAAACCCAAGTCTATATTCTTTCATTCATTATAACAGATACTTTGAGAAAAAAAAATCTATGTCCCTAGTGGTTTCAGATAGTTTATCTGTCTGTCTTCATATAAGTAGGAGTCTCTGTCCCACTGATGCTCCAGACATTGGTAATATATGGATTTATTTGCTTTTCATGTTGACATGTATGGTTTTGAAAATGTGTAGAGATTTGGATTTGAGCATTCATCATTATCATACAGAAGGTGAGGGCATTTTTCTTTTAAATTTTGATTTCTAAACCCTTTGTTATTTCTGTAGACAAGATCACAAGATATGTTCCAATATGCTGTCTCTTTTAATACAAAGGTTATGGTTCAATTTACCAGGAATCATTTTTTGAAAGTACAAAGAATATTAGAATTATAAACTTTTTTGGCCACATAAAAAATATATAAGTTTAATATCATTCTCCAGCAAAATCAGGTCCATACCCATAAAGTGAAGCAGCATATAGAAATTAGCTTATGATGCAGTAAAGAAGTCTTTTAGGGAGTTGATTGGTTACAGTTAGATTTCCAAAGCTAAAATACTTTGGAAATATATTTTGTTGAAATAAATAGGAATAAAGCAATGTGACTGAAAAGAATATATTCTCCTAAAAAATATAGACAACAATTAATACTTCAAAATTAAGAATATAAAATAATAGATACCGTCAAACCTTGATGTGATTTAAACTATGGATGGCAAAGAGAAAAATTAGCGAAAATGAGTAAGCCATCATAGTTACTATGTTCCAGACAATGTGATGGGAGTATTTTCTGTGGATTACTCCTTTAATTCCTTACAGCAACCATATTTTATAAATTGATAATATGCAGTTCTTAAAGCATAGCTTCAGGAGTAGGTCTTAGGTTGTAGCTCATTTGCTGGGTCATTTGCAAATTTTTAGAAGTAATTTCCTATGGTAGAGCCTAAAACCCACTCCTTAAGTTTCTTCTGAACATTTTATAAGCTTCTAATTTCTGTATCCAATATTTCCTGCTTTAACTACCATTAGTTGTTTCCCTTTTCTGTACTGAACTGTATTGATATAAATGCTAAGCTTTGCTTGTCTTAGGGGGATGGAAGAGAGACCAAGGGCCAGTTATGTCCAACTGAGAGCCAATAGTGACCTGGATGGTCTATCTCCTGAGATACTGACAAATGATTTGAATTTTTATGTATTTTGCTGTTGTGCTGAGTTTGTTTGTCATGAGTTGAATATATGGGGGTTCGTTTGGGAAAGAAAATAAAACAAAAGGAATGGAAATTGGCGGAGTATAATAGTGAGTCTAACTGGACTTTTTATTTTTGAAGACTGATAGATTTCAAGCCTAACCACTCCCCTATCCGTTTCTGCCCCAAACCTAGCAAGCTGGTAAGAAAACCCAGGTTCTCCTTCCTTTGGTGCCTGCAGGAAGTTTAATCCACGTAAGCCCCAGCCAGAGAGGGAGCCAGGAGCATCATCCCATGCACTAACCACCATAGAAAACAAGCCATTCTCCTTTGCCAGCACTCTTAAGCCATTTTCAGACCAGCTTTAGAGCCAGCCCTGCTCTCTCTAGAAAACCTTATTATATGGGTAATAAACCTTTTCGTACCTTCTTGTACAGTATAGGGGTGTCACTTTCAATGTGTGAACCAAATTTAAGGTAGGGCTTATGGGTGTCTTCTCTTGGCTATGGCTTGCTAATTGTTGGTGCCGCTTCTTGACAAGCTCGCACTTTCAACTCTGTTGCTCTGTGCTGCACGGCCTGCATCGTGCTGACCTCTGCTACAGATTTAACCTACCTGAGTCAGAAGTTTTCATAACTGGTCAAAAGAGACAGGAGTATAAATGTGGTGCCCTTTTAAAAGTGGCCTTGACTGTGAATCATGACCCAGACTTATCCGTGCATCTCAGATTAAATTATATGTGAAATGCGCTAATCTCAGGGAAAATGCTCTTACCCATGAGAGCTGATAGTGTCTCAAATAGAATTGCCCCTCATTTCACAGGGTGCTCAAAAGGAAGACAGCCTACAATGTGTGGCCTGTTGGGTGGTCTCTCCAGGGAAAGGCAGTTACCATGTAGTGTTGGAGTCACAGTCTTTAAAGCAGATGGCTCAGTAGAACCTTATGAAATGTCTCTGCTTATGCCTCTGTTATAACAAAGGTCCTGTTATTCAGGGTCATAGGGGAAAACACACATGGTATACCCATGACAGAAGAAACCTGTCTCAAGCCCAGAGGCCTCCAGTGCAATTAAACAACTTCAGTCAAGAGAGAGAACCTTAACCTAGACAATACTCATTTGAGACTTTCAGGAGGAAGAAACATAAAAATAGGCAGAGTACTAAGGGAATCCCTGAATTATATCCAGAAATGAAAAAAAAAATCAAAAAAGACAATACAAATAACAAATGGATGAGATGAAACAAATGAAAAACCTGAATACCAGGGGAGGAAGCATAGAACTGAAGAGAAATCCACAGTTTAACTCCCTAAGATTGAGTTACTGAAAATCTCTAAAATATATTCAAGAAATTCATACAACAAAAAAGATAAAAGGGACCTGAGTGGCTTTTATCCTCAACATAATTTAGAATGATGCTAAATGTCATATAATTGAGATCAAGATTGTCTGATACTTAATTTTCAGGTTATTGCATATTTATGAAAAACAAGGGACAAACTTCAGTTTTGATTCTCAAGTACAGCCCCTGTTGTTACTCATGGTTTTTGCAGATCTGAATCTAGCATTTTACTTGGAAGAAAAAAAATGTATATTATGTTCACCTTGGCTATAGTTTTGTATGTGAGGTCATCTGTTCTTACAGGGAGACTCATGCTGGCAAGGCAGAGATCCGTGAAGTTTTCTGGATTCTAACATCCTTTCTGTTATCCACACTAGACATTGTTGGTGGCAGTTTCTGTCATCATTTTGAAATAACATCTCTTGGGAAGCTGCTTAAAATCTAATCAAAATCAGAAATTAATGCACCTTAAGCAGCAGTCTGAATAAGAGAGAAAAACAAACTTGATGGTTCTACTAATAACTTATCAATAAGCAATTGAATAATTCCCTGTGTTTTTTCAATGGTTTCTGTTATCAACTACAGCTCCCTCTCCGTGTGTCCAACTGCTGCAAACTGTTTCTATTCCCACAGGGCTGGCTACTTAGAATCATTTACACAGCCATGCAAGATCATAAACTATGCTTGATTTCTAGTGATAGCTATGGTATTTACAGCTCATTACTTTATCAGTTTTTTCCTCAAAATTACCCTAGAGTAACATTATGATCCAGCCTATGTAACAGTGTGCAGTATTCCCCCATTAGATGATGTTTTGGTTTTTTTGTTTGTTTGTTTGTTTGGTTGGTTGGGTGTTTTGTTTTTGTTTGTTTTGTTTTTATTCTGGGCAGGACACAGACCTCTCTACCTCTTGATTCAAAGTGAGGTCCTTCATTCTAGAAGGCTGTCTTTCCTCCATAGGAATTATAGCACTGAACAAAGTATTTTTTCTTGCTAATATCTCAAAACAAAATGTAGGACACTTGGCAGACATTCCTAATTTCTCATTTCATTTCCTTTTCTGTAGCCTTTCTTCCCATTAGTATTCACTGTTGTTGAAAGTACAGCCATACAAATCAAGTTCCAGGAAAGGCTTTGGCTCTCCTGTAATCCCCCAAGGCTAATGAACGTTCCAAATCATAAATGTTATTCAGCACTATAATCTCATAGATATTCCAGTGGAAAACTTTTTATCCTTGGAACCTAAAAAGTTGGATGGCTAATAGTAATGTGTTCAGTGAGCAACCATTCTTGACTACACAGAGAAGTAATTATAGTCTGGCAATTAGTAGTCACTGAATCTCTAATTTATTCATTCAAAAAAAATTTAAGTTACTATGTACAGGATATTCTTCTAATTGCTAAAGATGCAACAATGAGAACAAACAAAAATCCCTGACCACATAGACCTAGGTAATTCTGCCCTATTAAATAACTCCAAACTCTTAGAAGTTTAAAACAATAAAGGTTTATTTCCAGTACTAATGAAATCTTTACTGCAGCTTGGCTGAGGTTCTGCTTTATAGGTACTCACTCTGTGGCCAAGGCCAATGGTGTAGCCACTATCATTTCTTTCTGCCAGTCATAGAGGGAGAGGGAACGACAACTATGAAGAGCCTCACACGAGTGATCGTTCACGTGCCCCAGGACAGCCATGATACGTAGCACTATTGCTCATCCCTCGTTAGCTGAAACCAGTCACACGATCCCCACCAAACACAGAAGGGCCAGGAATTGTAATCCTCCCATGTATCCAGGAGACTGAGAGCTGGATAAGTTTTGTGAACAGCACAAAACCTTACCCCCACATGAACATTGGGCATACAATAAGAAAACCAATAAACAAACTATATAGATTATTTAGATATTATGGAGTAAAATAAAACGGGAAAGTTGAATAAAACTTCAGGTTCAGAGATATAATTTTAAATAGTAAATCAGGGAAGGTGTAACTGAAATAATGACACTGAATAAAGTTTTGACGTAGATAAAAGGATAAGATAGGGAGTCATGTGTGAGGAAGAGAATTCTCTATAGAGGTCTTGAGGTAAGGATCTGTGTTGTGTGTTGCTGAAATAACAGAGGAGCTAGAAGCACAAGAGTAGAGCGAGCTGGGCAAGAATACAAAGAATTAAATTGAAGTTAAAACCATGAAACCACATCACTTCAAAGGTTTGAGCGGAAAAGTAAAATGATCTTTCCTAATGATATTAATAGTGTCTTCCTGAGTGCTGTCTTGCCAACAGAGAATATGGTGGCGAATACCGGTAAGGAGGCATTCCTCCAGGCAGAGGACACAATGGGCTCAAACTGTGTTGGTATCAGTAAAGCAAATGTGATGGCTGGATTCTGATTATAGTTTAAAGATTGAACCAGCGTAATTATCTGATGAAAATTATGTGGAGAGAGAAAGAAAGGAAGAAATCAAAGATCAAGTTCTGGTATGTCTTACAAGCATGCATGTGTGTGTGTATATATATATATATATATATATATATATATGAAGAGTGTTCTGGGGAAGAATATAATGTTGGCCTTGGCCTTCTGTTGTTACCATCCACACCACTACCACCCTTGTCTAGAGCCATTGCAACAACCTCAACTGGCCTCTTTCCACGCTACTGATAAGTCAGTTTTCCATATGGTAGGCCTAGGGCTTTTTTTGAAAACATTTCCTATCATAGAGACTACAATTTCAAAGTCTTTGCTTTGAATTTCAAAGGTCCCATCTGACTTAATATGTGACAACCCCCTGACCTCACTTACAATCGATCTCTTCCTTTGCTCACTCAGCTCCAATCAGCCAGCATTTTTGCTCTTTGAACATAACAAATATCCTTCCAAGGTCTCTCCCCTGCTATTTTCTGTGTCTGGAGCAGTCTTTTTCCCAAATACTTGCAAAGTTCCTCACCTTCTTCAGGTGGCTTCTCAAAAGTCATCTCTTTGTAAAAGTCGTTTTCAAACCCTCCATCTATATTTTTCCCACATCCTCTTATGCTACTTTCTCACTTTACTCCTCTTAATTCTTTTGGTGGCACTTATGGCCCACATCATGAAATATCTTCATTTGGATATATTTATTTTTCTATTTTATCCTTTCTGCCAAAGTTAAGAATTTATGAAGGCAGAGAATTATCCAATTGGCCCATTTCTCTGTCCCCAGTACCTGCCTTAATGCCTGGAATAAAGTGGCGATTCAAGAGATGTTGGTGTTGGGGTGCCTGGGTGGCTCAGTGGGTTAAAGCCTCTGCCTTCAGCTCAGCTTGTGATCTCAGGGTGCTGGGATCGAGCCCCACATTGGGCTTTCTGCTCAGCAGGGAGCCTGATTCCCCCCCTCTCTCTGTCTGCCTCTCTGCCTACTTGTGATCTCTCTCACTCTCTGTCAAATAAATAAATACAATCTTAAAAAAAAAGGAAGATATTGTTGTTAAGTGAAAGAATAAATAAATGCCTAAAATACAGTGGATGAAATTAGAGACTTCTACAGGTGCTCCACTTTTTGATGTTTAAGTAAGCTAAACAGTAATCTGGTGCCCGACCAGAAACTAGAGATGTCATAATGTAGCCAGCACTAGGAATGCAGAGGAGAAAGATTCAATTACTGATACTGTTAATATCTCGACAAAAGCAATTGAGTTCTGCTGACATTCTGAAACAATTTACAGAGCTCAAATATTGTTACCTAGAAAGTAGAATAAGGGTAAAGATAACTCCACAGCATACAAGGCTTAAAGAATATTTATTTTCTATATGGAAATATGTATTTGGTCCATGTTGTTAATTTCTAGAAATAGGAAGTAAAAATTCCTCCAGAACATAATCCGAGGAGAAAATTTAATGAACAGTTTTGGAAGGAACATTGAAACCTATAGGACTCACTAATTGCAAACAGTATCTGAAATAGAGTCTAAGTCAGGTAATGACACTTTCTGTTAATCCAAGCCTATACATTAAGTAGACTGCTGAACATAATTATGGCATGGTTTACCAAAAAGTTCCCCCAAAGGCTCTGACAGTGACAGCCTTATCAGCTTTATAAGTAGAGCCAGATGGTTAAAAATATGGAACCTGGGTGATTCGATCCTTTTTCCTATACTAAAGAGAGAATTTGATTTTTAAGTGAGTTTTTTAAAAGCATATCAATTACTAAATAGTTTTATCACATGATGAGGAATGCTCTGAGTTTTATAATGATTGTGTATTCTCATAAGTGCACTCTGAATTTCAGTAAATTAGCTGAATGAAAAGTTACAAAGTCTAGAGTAATCATTAGAACATTTTAGAAACAACTATCTCAATATTGATATGGGAAATAATTCTAGATAACAATAAAAAATAAACATAGTTGATATAGCAAATTTGACATAATTTGCTTTACGAAGTTCAGCATGGATCAGTGACTACCAAACTCAGCGCCATGTCAGTAACATTTAAGTTCCTCAACAATTTTATTACATCAAGTATTATATTAAGATTCAACTTGGAAAATGAAACTTGAGAGTGTTTGGATAGATCCATTGGTTCAGGATCTGACTCTTGGTTTTGGAGTAGATCCTGATCTACTGAGTTGTGAGATAGAGCCCTGCCTAGGGCTCCCCACCCACTGGGAGTCTGCTTAAAGATTGTCTCTCTCTGCTTCTCTCCCTACTCACTTGCTCTTGTTCTCTCTCTCTCTAAAATAAATAAATAAGTAAATAAGTAAGTAAGTCAGTAAATAAATCTTTCAAAAATAAAATGAAACTTGGTTTACCTTTGTTTTAGAGACAGGACCACAAGAAGTCAAGGTAAGAGCAAACAGTAGCAAAGGATGTATTTCTAGTTGGTGACTTAATGCACTTTAGAGAGATACTGAAATTGAACCTACCCTGTATAAAAATGGTTGTGCTTGGCTCCTTCAGTACTCAGGGTCCCAGGATTTGTAACCCAATGAATTGGGTTGGAAACACATTGCTGTTAGAGAGGCTTAGGAATCAAGAAGATATGAGAAAAGTAGTGGTTCTTTTTCCATGTTCAAATAGTAACACATGGTCATAATGACTCAGAACTGAACACATGAGAATATTGAGTGTCTGGAGAAGTTATGTGTTCTGTGTCCAATGATGTTATTATCCCAGGCTACCTATATCTATACCTATCTCTCTTTATCTATGTATCTGTGCCTCTATATGTTAACTTCTGAGATATTTTATAGTCTCAGTTTCCAATTTCAGAGAGACAGAGATTAAACACTTTGCTCAAGGACATCAATTTGGTTGGCAATTGCAATACTGTTTGAACTCACATTTGTCTGATTCACATATCCATATTCTTTCTACTGTACCACATAACCTCTCAGAAAAAGAGATTTAAGTAAACCGAACAAGCATTTTGGAGATGCCTGCCTATAGAAACCAGTCTTGTTTTTTTCTGGTTGCCATCCACAATCTCCCCCCTCCCCTGCCAAAACACACATACAAACATACATGCCATAAAATGCACTTATGAAAAATATAATTTCAAGGCTTACTAAATGTTTTATTAAATGCTAAGAATTAAATGTTAGGAATGCTATAACTCATTGTATTTCCTAAGGACTTTCAAATATATATGTATGTCATTATATTTGTGCCCATGTTATTGATAAACAATTCTATAAAAAATGTTAGTTCTAACATTTATATTCAGTTGAACCCATGATTGATTGCATTTTGTTCAATAAGAACTGACAATATCTAAATATATTTGTGTTTCTTGCTTGTCCCTTGACACTGGAATTAGCTTGTATCTTGGCATGTGGCTCCTTTCAAAATGAGGGCAGCATTTCAATTGCTATTTATTTGTGCCAAATCCTGGCTAAGCTGTTTAATTCACATGGACCTAAAGAAATTGTAGCTGTGGGCTTTGTTTGTTCTTGTTCCTGTAAATCACAGGACAGGATAGGTTTTAGGGCAGTGTTTGAATCAGTCCCTCAGGTCTCCCTTAACAAATGGGTGTCACTCACAAACGCTAGTGATGATGACTTTCTGATTTCAATTGCACTTTTAGAGGGCTAGTAAAGTGACCTATGGCCTTTCTTGCAGTTGTTCCCAAGAAAATGGGAAATAGTAATTATAGTGTAATAAAGCACACAAGGACTCTATTTAAATGGCAGAATTTGCATTTAAATGGAAATTTCAAAATGAAAACATGTAAAAGCTTGATAGGTACAATATTTAGTATACAGCTCATGTGAGCATTAGAAGCAGGCTTACTCATATGTCATAGGTGGAGGTACAGAGGTAAGCTTTTGTGTATGCCCAAAGGGCAAGGGCAGAGGATTTGAGTGAGACTGAAAAGGAAAAGGTTAACTTGGCCACAGATATGACACATTTTATCAAATCAAATTAATAAGCATATTTTGGCTTTTTAAGAGTAGGGATTGAATTCTTTGGGGCCAGTCCAAGGTTATGACCTGTAGCTAATGAAAATGACTAATTGATTAACACTTAGGGAATGTAATGGAATTTAACTCTAAACTGCTCACAGTAATTCCATTAATCTATTCATTGAAAGTGTTTATTTATATCCTGGAGAGGAAATTAAGGTGTACATAAGTTTAAATACATTTGACAATTAGAAGGCATTTTGAAACTGACATAAAGATCTATCATGAGAATGATTTCCTTTTTTTTAAATAAAGGAGAGACTCATGAACATACCTTTGCAGGTTGTAAGAAGTCAAATGAGCTCACTTCAGCGTAATGCAGCAAGTAATGTAACGAAAGAAAAATGATGTTTAAAAATAATGTTAATTTGGGATGCCTGGGTGGCTCAGTGGGTTAAAGCCTCTGCCTTCAGCTCAGGTCATGATCTCAGGGTCCTGGGATCAAGCCCCACATCAGGCTCTCTGCTCAGCAGGGAGCCTGCTTCCCCCTCTCCCTCTGCCTGCCTCTCTGCCTACTTGTGATCTTTCTCTCTGTCAAATAAATAAATAAAATCTTTTAAAAAATAAAAAACATAATGTTAATTTGAATCTTCTCTCTTTTGCTTAGGTAATGATTTTATTGAATAACTCAGCTAGTATTGCCTATATAAAAAGTATTATAAAAGGTACGCTTTTGAAGATTCTCAACTTACAAAAAGTTCTATCAGAATGATGGTTACTGCCCGACTATTTCATAAATAGCTATAGATCAGTTTTCTAATCACAAGACAAGGTAAAATATATATACTATTGTGTTTCAAATCTTGTCATATTAAAATCTTATTTTTTGGAAGTTGAATAAATAAAATATATCACGTGGCTTGTTTTTAAGTTTTACACATTTAAAGGTAGAATCAACTACCTATTAAGAAACAAAAAATTTGAAATCATCTATTTGAAAACAGTTCTAAAATGTATTTTCTACTGAAAGCAGTTAAATAGGATAGTAATTAATATACGTGAGAGTGTTTCTCCCCCTCTCCTGTTCTGCTCTTCATTTATATTTAATGATGAAAACACAGTGCCAGTTTTATGCCAGGCAGACTCACCGTTATTACTTGGCTTTTCTCTAGCATACCTGTTTCCAGCATATTGAACTATCAGGAAGAAAAGAAATCAAACATACAGGCAAATTTCTGCTGTCCAGATGTGCTTGTGGACTGATAACTTTACTGGTTGCATAATTTATAAAATTTTTTAAAAGACTGTGCTTGTGATCTAACAGACTAATCAGGTTTAGAGTGAACCTAATTGTAGAGTAGAAGCTTTTATAAATATAACAGTATCCATGTCAAAAGTAACACACATTCTGATAAGTCCAAGATTGATGTAAAATTTTCTTGGATCTTACTAGTGATCTCTCAGAGGAATAAACACATCTTTTCATGGGATTCGAACTTCACTTATGAAAAAGTTGTAGGGGCTATCAAATACTTGAAGGTAGAGCTCCCAAGCTTCTTTGACCTTCAGTGATATTGAGCATGTTTCCTTTCCTCTACAGTTATGTCTCCTAGTTTTCATGTCATTTATTAACTACCAAATTGAGCTTAGTATCATTCTCCAGTTCTAATTGTGATGGAAATTAATGAAGAAAATAGAGAGGTTAGGGCTCTGAAAGCTTCCATTCACTTATTTTTTCATTCAGCAGTTATTTAGTGGACACTTACTATACTCCAGGTGATATTTTAGTTACTGGTCAGATAGTAGTGTATAAAAGTACAGAGGCCTGGTACTCATATAGTGTGTTTAACAGAATGCTAGGTAACAAAAGCGAGTTCAACATATGTTAGGACACAAAGATGACACAGTGTGAGAGAAGTGCTATTTTATAAAGATCATAGGGGACCTGGATAAATATAAAGAGTTACCTATGCTTGAGGTCTCCGGGGCAACATTTGTGTGGGTGGAACTATGTCCAGAGTATAGATTACTTTAGTTGATATTTTAGGCAGTACACTCCCAGGTCAAGCTCAATTTATTTTGAGTAGAATCTCTTTTTCTTTTTTTTTTTAACATTGCTCATTCTTATTGTGTCTGGCTACTTTAAGTCCCTTGAGTTGCACTCAAGTATCCTCAGCCAGTAATTGCAATAATATCCATGTGGGTTTTGTCCAATTGCCTGAAACCTCTGGTGGTGAGAATGGACAATAATGAATTAGTTTTACCCAGATAAACTGACCCTCTTAATCTGTTAGCTGACAAATGTGTTATCACTCTCAAAAAATTTAATTACATTAACCAATTAAACCACCAATCTCTAAAGAGATAGTCAAAGATATATCTCCAGAGAGAGATAATCTCTGTAAAGTGTGGCAACTTTAATAAGCTACCTAGATTTCATTCTCTTTCACATTTGTACCTTGTTATTCCATGCTTGAAACACTTGCCTTGATACCTACTCCCTTGCTTATAGGTATTATAACTATTTCCCTAAGTTTCTGAATCTTGTCCCTGATTATTGCTTGGCAGTTGGTGTTATACACACCATTGCTTTATCACACTTATTCACCATCTATCTACCTGGATGTCTGAAAACTTACTGAGACTTATTTATTTATTAAATGTTGATAAAGCACAACTATATGCCAGGCTCAGTGGTTGGCTCAGAGATGAAGTATTCCATTCATATTCTGCAACAAGAATAATCTTGCTATTGTTCTTCACAAAAACAGTCCATTAAAAATCACAAAAGGAAAATTCCTTGTCCATTAAAATTCCAATCATTCAATATATGTAATTTTGAACACCTACTATGGGAGTCACCATTCCAACATTTGAGGATACAAGGATGAATATGTTTATTTTTTTCATTCATTTGCTGCTGACCCAGATTTTAAAGAGCTCTTTGTGTCATCTTAGAGAGTTTGACTTTTATTTGGCAAATAATGAGGACTTATAAAGGTTATTTGGTAGTGGTGGGAAATAATTTTTGCTTTGCAATTCAGAAAAATACAATGAAGTGCAGAATAAATTGGAATTGATGAAGACTGCAGCCAGGCAGAGTAGTTAGTATGTCATGGCAATGATACAAAAAAGAGATGAGAATGTTATGAGTTAAGATGAAGGGAGCTGGGCAACAGAGAAGTGAGAATATTTGTAAGATATTAAAAAAATAATAAGCGTGTCCTATTTCTTCTTTTTGATTTTCTAAGTTTAAACATTCTTTCCATAAGTTTTCATGTATATTTATATTAAGTACAGTTGAGAATATTAATTAAGAACATTAACTGATTCTCTCATTGTTACCTAGAATCTAATAATGTGATGTAAAGGGAAGGGGTTCAAAAAAGGTTTATCATCAAAATATTTATAGTGGTTTTTTTAAGTACATCGTTTTCAAATTTTCTTACTGTTTTATTGTTTTAAAAGTTTTCAAGAACTTTTCAAAGCTTCATTAATTACTTTTTCCACATAATCAGGGAAATAGTTTTGTTTTTTTTTTTTTCTGTTGTAGATAAAAATGATTACTTCCTCAATGAGGCCTTCTTTAAATCCACCAGAGAAGGTTAGGAGAAGTTTAGGTACCCTGATACATTTTCCACTAACTTCTTATATGATCCTATGTCAGCCATTTTCATACTTGACTGAATACATTGTCTAAAATTTTTCTTCTTCACTAAAAGCAAGATACATGAATTTAAAAACTGTTCAAGATATTCTTGGATCTCTAGTACCTACTGCATTCCTGGCAAAGTAGATTCTCAAAAGATGCTTATGGAATCAATGGATGAAAAAAAGGAGATGATATTGTACATGTAATTTTCTCCATACTACTAATACTTTTATTACAGCCAAAAGTACTTTCTGGATTAAATTTAATTATTTAAAATCAATTAAGTTGGTGCTATGAGTATGAGTGAGAGATACGTAATGAGTTATCTGGTAACTATTTAGTAATAAAAATCACCTGTGGAGTCAGCAATTCTTGGGATTTTAATGTTGCTTAGCCTTATTCTCTTAGGACTCAGAAATGAAATCAGAATATGATGACAACTTGGAGCAAATGTTAGTAAAAATGAAATAAGATTGGATTTTGACATTACAAATGTATGCTCTTTTTCTCAGTTAATATCAAAATACAGTTCTTATTCTATATAATGAGCATAATGCAGATGGTATTTTTGGATAGTTGTAAATTAGAAGAAAGACTTAGGTAAGAGAAAGGAAATACTGAAAATATATTTTCAACAGGCTCAAATTCTCTCATTTTTAGGGGAAAAAACTAAATAATTTCAAAGCATAAGTAACATTGACAGTAAAGTTCTTAATATTTAAAATTCTAAAAAAACTTGAGGAAAAAAGGCATACTCCTATTAAGATGTAATGAATATTAAAATGTAATTTGGATCCTTCTCTCACTTCTATATCAGTAATGTATAATGTGTATATAGTAACATCCATCTTTCATAAAGCAAATCTCAGTTGTGTGGAATTGATTACATAAATATTCTTGATTTTAAATAATTTCAAAACAAGATTTCAGTGATACTTTCAATCACTTACAAAGAAATGGTAGTCATATACAGTTGTGCTTCTTAATAAATACACCATATTCCCAAATTTTCTCTCCTATATGATTGTGTAGTTAAAGGCACAGAAAAGGACAGGGATATTTATTTCAGAATTTAAAAAAAAAATCTTCTATCTTAGCTCTGTACTCCATTTTCTCAAATATTAATAATTTTAGTTTCATAAACCATTGATTTTGTTCAAACCACAATTGAATTTGTATGTTGATTAGTATACTATTTGTTAAGTTACCGTATTTGTTCTTACATGTATTTGCTTAAATTATACCTTGATTTCCTTGGCCTTTGGTAGTTTCCTTATACCTACCAAAATATCAGTATTCTTTTGATATTCTAAGAGTCTATTATATTTTTAACGGACTGGTATAAATTATAACAGTATATATGTTATATAAATTTGAAAATAATATTTTTCATGGCTACACTAATCCCATACTGTAAAATAAACTCAAAGTGGAATATTAGGAAACTTTATATCCAATTTAGATGGAATAATTGACATAAAACTAATACTTCTGCAAGAAACAACTAGAAAGCAAACCCCTAGTAGTTCCCAAGATGTTCGAATCAGGCAGTAAAGAACTGTGATACCTGGGATATGGAAACAGATACGGTAAACTGACAATTGCTCCACCTTATTATCTTCAAATTATGTTGCAGAGAGGAGAAACCCAAATGTAGCCTGGGGGTCTCTTTCACAGGAAGAGATTCAGCTAAGAGTTTGGAGAAATCAATGAAGTCACAATTAGCAAGTCCAAGTAACAGAGAAGAGGAAATTGCTTAGAGAGATAGCTCTGAAAGTCTTTAAAGGATATACTTTGAGTAATTACTGAGTATTAATTGACCCCTAGGTGTCAATAGATAGGTGTGAGGTGTGAGGAAACCCCTAGGTGTGAGGAAACAATCTAGGCTTGGGGGGTAAATCACCCAGGAGGATTAGTTTGACATTCAGAACAATGTCTGAAGCTGCTATAGGTTGGGAATATTTCGTGTTCCCACCAGGCAGAGGCTACACTCTTATGATTTAGAGAAACAAGTATCCTACTCAGAAGAATCTTGCCCCAATAGAAGAGGAAAATTAGACATTGAATAAATTTTGCTTTTGTCCTAACAACAACAACAAAACATAAAAAACTTACAAAGGGATCAAACTGTTAATAAGTAAATTAAATGCCTCCCAGAACAGAGCTGAAGAATTTTTGTATGAATGCAAAAATAACCAGCAGCCAATAAGGTAAACTTTGCAATGCCTGTCATCTAATTAAAAATGGCCAGGCATGGAAAGAAGCATAAAAATACAACCTATTATGAGGATAAGATCAAATAATCAAAAGTGACACAAATGATAAGCATGATAGAATAAGCATAAAAGATTAAAGACAGATACAACCAATCCTTGAACACCAGAGTTACTGATGCCTACCTACTATGCAGTCAAAAATCTGTGTATAAACTGACTTCCCTCAAATTTAACTACTAATTGCCTACTGTTCACTAGCAGTCTTACCAATAGCATAAACAGTCAATTAACACATATTTTGGATGTTATATATATTATATATTGTTTTTTCACAATAAAATAAGCTAGAGAAAAGAAAACATTAGCGGCACCTGGGTGTCTCAGTCAGTTAAATGTCTGACTCTTGATTTCAGCTCAGGTCATGATCTCAGGGTCCTGGGATTTAGCCCCAAATCCGGCTATGTGCTGGGCATGGAGCCTGCTTAAGATTCTCTCCCTCTCCTTCTACCCTTTCCCACCCAAACATGCTCTCTCTCTAAAAACTAAATAAATCTTAAAAAAAAGAAAGACAATGTTATTAAGAAAATCATAAGAAAGAGAAAATACATTTATAGTACATTTACTATATTTATCGACAAAAATCCTTGTATAAGTTGACCCATGCCAATCAAACCCATGTTATTCAAAGGTCATCTATACAGCTGTTTCCCATAGGCTCACAAAGCTAGAGGGAAAATTATGCATGTAAATTAGAGATATGAAAAATATTAAAAAGATCCAAATCAAATTTCTAAAGATGAAAACTACAATGACTGAGATGAAACTACACTAGATAGGATGAATGACTAATTACTGCAGAAAAAATTAAGGAACATAAGACAAGGTAGTACAAATTATGGAAAATGAAAGATACTAAAAAGAATGACTATAAATCAAACAAACAAATCTATCAAACTACAAATCAAACAAAACCACAGAGCATAGTGGTGATGTGGGACATGGATATTAGTAACTTAATATGTATATAAAATTTCCTCAGAAGATAAAGGGCAAAACAAATGTGTGAAGAAAAAGAGCCAAAGGTTTCCAAAATTGAAGATAAGTACAACACAGGCAAATTGAAGAACACTAATTATAACAAACAAGAAGAAAACTCCATAAAATTGCAGAAAGTGTGTGATAAAGGGAAAAATCCCAAAATAACCTGGGGGATTATATACAAGTGAATGAGTACAAGAATGACAACAGACTTCTTTAAAATATTGCAAGCTAGAAGACAGTGAGGAAGATCTTTATAGTACATTGCACCTAGGAAGAGCACCTTTCAAAAATGAAGGGGAAATACAGACTATTGAAGACATATAAAAGCAGAAGGAATTGAAAGACTCCATCACCAGCAGACATACACTTCAAGAAAAGTAGTCCTTCAAATAAAAGGAAAATGATACTAAATGGAAATCTGGATTTATTCAAAGGAATGAAGAGAAGCAGAAATAGTGACTATGTGGGTATATTTAAAAGACAGTAAAAAATTAAATCTCTTTAAAAGTTAATGTATTGTTTATTTATTTATTTTTTTAAAAGATTTTATTTATTTATTTGACAGAGAGAAAGAGATCACAAGTAGGCAGAGAGAGAGGGGGAAGCAGGCTCCCTGCTGAGCAGAGAGCCAGATGCAGGGCTTGATCCCAGGACCCTGAGATCATGACCTGAGCAGAAGGCAGAGGCTTAACCCACTGAGCCACCCAGGCGCCCTAATGTATTGTTTGAAGTGAACATCACAACAATGCATTGTGATGCTTCTATAAAGGGGCAGACAGTAAACAGTCTTTAAGGAACACGTTTCTTCTCTATTGCCTATTTTTTTCTTTTGTTTAAAACCTTTTAAGTTTTTACTTTGATTCCTGTTAGTTAAAATACACTGTTATATTAATTTCACATCTACAATATAGTAATTCAACACTTCCATATCACCCTGTGCTTATCACAAGTACACTCCCTAATCCTTTTCACCTATTTAAAACTTTTTAAAAAGGGTGAGAACCATTTTTGTTGTTGTTGTTCTAAGATTATAAAAACCTGGCTGTGGGTAGGATTTGACAGAAAAAGAAAAACTATAAAAAGAACAGATGGGATAGCAAGATGATTTATTTAAAATAAATTATAATAATTCAAATGGTCTAAACACTCTAAAAGACAGAGATTGTCAAATGAGATTAAAATGCAAGGCATAATGTTATTTCATGTTGCCTCTAAGATACTTTATATATAGAGACATAAATAGATTAAAATAATAGAAAAAGACATACCATGCTAATACTAATCAAATTAATCTGGAATAATTGATTCTTGAGAAAAGAGTATTACAAGTAATAAAGAGAATCATTTCATAACAATAATGGAGTCAATTCATCAAGAAGACCTAATAATCTTAAACACATATGCACTTGTTAGAGCTTCAACCTGCATGCACCAAAATTTGATAAAACTACAAAGAAAAATAGATAAGATCATAACCGTAGTCAGAACAAGTAGATATCAGGGCATCTGGGTGGCTCAGTTGTTAAGTGTCTGCCTTTGGCTCAGGTCATGATCCCAGGGTCCTGAGATCCAGTCCTGCATTAGGTTATCTGCTCCACGGGGACCCTGCTTCTCCCTCTGCCACTCCCCCTGCTTGTATTCTCCCTCTTGCTGTCTCTCTCTCTCTCTCTGTCAAATAAATAAATTATTAAAAAAAAAAAACCAAGTAGATAATTTTAGTGAAGTGTCCAGAATACCATGTAAGCTCAAAGCTATTTTGTGATTCAAAAATGAGTAGTGGAAATACATTAGTTTCTTAGGGCTACCATAACAAAGTGCCACAAATGGATAGCTTAAAGCTACAGAAATTCATTGTCCCATGGTTCTGGAGGCTAGAAGTCCAAAGTCAAGTATTGTCAAGGCCATATTACCTGTAAAGCCTCTGAGGGAGAATCTTTCCTTGTCTCTTCCTAGCTTCTGGTGGTGGTCATCAATCTTTGGCATTCTTTGGCTTGCAGCTGCATCATTACAATTTCTGCCTCTGTCATCTGATGACATTTCCCTGTGTGTCTATCTCTCCATTTCTTATAAGACTACTAGTCATACTGGAATAAGGGCTCTTCCTACTCAAGTACGACCTCATATTAACTTAATTAACTACATTTTCAATGACTCTTTCTAAAGAATGTCACATTCTGAGGTACTGGAGGTTAAGACTTTAACATATCTTTTTGGAGGATACAGTTCATCCCGTAACAGCAGTAATAAATTTTCTTTAATGTAGGATATACATTTAGAATAAACAGAATTTCAATTGCATAAATAATTGTTGAATATGACAGATAAAGAGAAGAACTATAAGTGACTCTAAGTTTAAAGCCTGAGTCACTAGGTAACTATAGAACCATTAACTGTAAGAGGGAATAACGTAATGTATTCTAATTTGAATTTGAGGCAATAAGGGCCATTACATACCATTATTGTTGACTGATTTTCTTCCTGCAGGAAAAGAAAGGAGGAAGAAAGAAATTGATTTAGACAAAGTCTTTTAAGGTCATTCACATCTACAGCTCCCTTTTTCTTTTTTCTTTTCTTTTTTTTAAGATTTTATTTATTTATTTGACAGAGAGAAAGAGATTACAAGTAGGTAGAGAGGCAAGCAGAGAGAGAGGGGTAAGCAGGCTCCCGCTGAGCAGAGAGCCGGATGCAGGGCTCGATTCCAGGACCCTGAGATCATGACCTGAGAGGCTTTTAAACCCACTGAGCCACCCCGGCGCCCCGCCCTCTCTTTTTTTTTATTTTTAATTTTTTTTTAGAGGGAGAGACTGGGCACAAGTTGGGGGTACGGGTAGAGGGAGAAGGAGAGAGAATCTTAAGCGGGCTCCACACTCAGCACAGAACTCAATGCAGAGGTCTCAATCTCACAAACCTGAGCTCATGACCTGAGCTGAAATCAAGAGGTGGATGGTTAAGGGACTGAGCCACTCAGATGCCCCTGCACCTTCCTTTCTTAAGGGCAGCAAAGCCACAGTCTTTTCTGCACTTACTCACTGTCACACTGTGAACTGTATCTCATAATGGGCCAGAGACATTCTAGTCCTTTACATGGATGTGACAGATGTAGTCACAGAATGCTGTGCAGTGCTCAGGGGAAACAATTTGTTAAACAAAACATTGACTACTGTATTCATACCCTTGGTGGATGCTGCATATACTTTGGGCTCCAGAGGAGGAAAAACATGTGGTACGATGAGAGAGAAAGAGTAACGATAATCGCAGGAGGAGAGACTAACTTGAAACAGTAACATTAATATCAGCATTGGAAATATCGATTATCAAGATGAGCTTTTGCCCAGACAACTCATGGGTAGGTAAAAGATGAAAACAAGAGGCAAGTAAGCAGTAAAACTCCAAAACTATCATTTGATTTTAGAAAAATAACATTTGTGCAGAAAGTAATTTCAACCAGTTGTTAAGATTGAAAACAAGGCTATTAGGAGGTAAAAAGTTCAATATTGATCTTAATATTAAATCCTTTTGTATTCAAAGGAAGGAGATTATGGTATCGTGAAGTACAGGCAATGGGAGGTTTTGTTTTGCTTTCAATAAGGGAATGGTCCTTACAAAATATATCAGATGAGAGGATGGGACCTACATGAGTAACAGGGCAACAAACTGAGGGTTGCTGGAGGGGAGAGGGTGGGAGGGATAGGGCGGAGGGGTGAGGGACACTGGGGAGGGTATGTGCTATGAGGAGTGCTGTGAATTGTGTAAGAAACAAATAATACATTATATGTTAGTAAAAAAGAGAGGGAGAGAAGAGATCACATACTGGATTACAGTGTTGAGGAAAAATAATCAGACCAGCGAGAAACCAAGTGACACTTGGTGAAGTAGGAGAGCTCAGGTGTATTTTATGCTGGTGGACCCAGTTAGCTCCCACTGGAAATTCGGGGCCTAGGGCAGTGGGATTCCAGAGGTTTTATAGAGGAGTGCGGGCCTTCAGGTGTCAAGGGCTATGCTGACTACTAGCAGGTGGGTTTAAACTGGGGGGGGGGGGCGGGCGGTGTTGCTTTAGGGCGGGAGCAGTGGTCAGTAGAAGGGAAGGGTCAGTGGAGGAAAGCCTGTTTACAGAAGCAAAGATGGCGGTTATCTCTTGCTCCTGGTTATCTCTTGCTCTTTCTAGTAACTTTCTATTTACTGGGACCTGCCAGCCTGGGCCTTCTCGGGGTAATTTGCCTCTTCAATAGGATATTTGAAAAAAATCACATTTCCCTGGCCCACTTTGTCAGCTTTTCCTTCTGTCATGAATCTTTCCCACTCCCTCCACTGCAATTCATCCAATCATGCATTCAGTGATGGATATGCACATTCCCTCTAAGCCCAGGATGGTTTGGGGTTCTGTAATCTATGTAGTGATACAATATTATCAGATCCAAAATGGTTAATACAATTTTAAGAAATTTTATGAACTTTGGAATGATGTCAAAATCTTGCCTTTTGGATTCTAGTCTATTTACTTTTTATCCTTTTGCAATTGATATTTATTACCCATTATTAAGAATAAATTATATTAATTTTATCCGTCTTTTTTATTAGTAGTAATCCATACTTAAATATAACACAGTTACCATTTAATGAGTGTTTACTATTTCTAGGCAAATATTGACTCACTTAGTCATCCCAATAACTATATTAGTCAGGTTTAGTCCCATTTCCCATATTTGAGGAAACTGATGCATAGAAAAGTTAATTTTGCCAAAGTAACACATTTTATAAAAAGCGAGGCTCAGATAGGAGCTAAACAGTCTGATTTCTAGAGTATTCACTCCATACTTTCTATAATGTGCTGTGAATATTAGGACTCAATTTACACATTTCCAAGAGAGAGTTCAGGAGTAGTACTCCCCCTGTTTATTGTCTTTCTATGAATTTGCAACATAGAGAATTTTCAAGAACATAACATAAATGAACTAAATCTAAAGTATGTGTGAGAGAGAGTGTGGTTTTTGTTCTTTTTCACCCCTCCAGTGAACCTCAAGTTCAGGCATTGGTTCCAGAAATAAAAATTGTACCACACTTTAATATTCTCAGGTAACTGAACTATGAACTATCTGAAATAGTCAAGATATTACAAGAGAGACTTATAAAGGACATGCCAGCCAATTCTTGACATATATAATGTTAGGGACCTTAGTACAGCTATGTCTCAGCAGTAGCTGAAAGGTTAATGGAATTGGGATTTGTGTAGACATGACTGATTTTCCTCCTGCAGAAATGGAAGGAGGAGGGAAAGCAGCTGATTTGGACAAAGACCTTTAAGGTCATTCACATCTGCATCTTCCTTTCTTAGGGCAGCCAAGTACCAATCTGTTCTGCACTAAATCACTCTAATCTCTTAGAGGAATCCAGAGCTTGTCAGAGAAAACATTGTTCATCCAAGAATAAGCTAAGAGACTAGATAAAATAGTCACTGTGAGAAGAGCAAAAGCAACTATGAATCAAACAAGTCTGAGTAGCATTTCTGTTAAGTCAGTGTCTTCCTAGTGGAAACCGTCATAGTTGAAGGTAACTGTTCTAGCTCTTGAATATCACAGAAGGAAGATTTTTGGAGTACACTTCTTGCCACTATAAAAAGTAGTTAAAAAAGAAAAAAAAGTAGTTAAAACTTAGTTTTAAAGAGTGTCAAAATGACATGCTAAATCAGTTGCTAGTAAGAAAAGTTACTTCTTTTTTCCTATACACTAAAGAAACTGGGTTTTTTTGTTGTTGTTTGTTTTGTTTTGTTTTGTTTTAAACTTTGCTTTAAGAAATCTTTGTTCTGACTTCTGGCTCTTTGTTGAGGTGTGAGCTGTTCCCTCATGGTTTGGCATGTCCTTACATGTCCTTACATGTGGCCATAGGACCACAGCTGTCAGATCTAATCAAGCCAAATTTCAAACCACTCATTTAGTTCTATTTAAAATAAAACAAAGAAGCAACAACGGGTCACATGCATATAAAGTGTGGAGAATTATTTTAATATGGTCTCCTCCATCATAATTTAATGGGTGATTTTATTATCTTTTGAAGTTGAAAATTAAGCGTGCAAAGGAAGAAAAAGTTGAAAATCAGTAATTTGGTGTTCTGGTTTTTTTTTTTTAAGATTTTATTTATTTATTTGACAGTGAGAAGAGAGATCACAAGTAGGCAGAGAGGCAGGCAAAGAGAGATGGGGGAAGCAGGATCCCTGCTGAGCAGAGAGCCCGATGTGGGGCTCGATCCCACGACCCTGATATCATGACCTGAGCTGAAGGCAGAGGCTGTAACCCACTGAGCCACCCAGGTGCCCCTTGGTGTTCCATTTTTGCATTGTCATGAATTTCAAGATCCTTTTATTTACAAACATTTTATGTAGAAATCTTATAAGTGCTCCTTCCATTTTATCACAGGTCAACTTCATTAATCTATCACTTTGTGCATATAAAATTTCAACTCTTAGGAACAGGTTTGCTAAAAGTAATTTCTATACTTACATTACTAAAATATATTACCTGTGGTGAACAAGGATAATTTCTTTACAGACTGAAATAAAATAAATGGGTATTGATACTGACTGCCATCTTGATTGCAGTCCATTTTGCCAAAGATGTTAAAGATAAGAAAATAAGCAAGAACTGTAGGTGAGCTAGTATGTCCTGAATTTTGACTTACTGTCTTCACCTGAGATTTCCCTCTTACCTTTCTGTGAAGAATGAAAAATGGAGACAGAAAATATTGATTCTTTATTCCTCTTGCAGCTAAGATTTGCTCTGTGAAGAAGACCATATTTATTTAATGTGTTCATAGTAGAAAAGGAAAAAGCAGAAAAATAAATTTATACTATTGACATGAATGTTAATGCAGTCTGGATCTATAAAGCCAGATACAGCTAAACTAGTAAGCATAAGATCAAGGAATATGAGGTGGCAGAGATTTTGGAGCTCACATAGCCCAACCCCTTAGTAAAGCCCAAGAAACTGAGGCACACACAAGTGAGGTGCCTGGCTAGTATTGTAAAGCAAGGATTAGGAAATATTTTTTTACAAAGGGCCAGACTGTGTTGTAGATGTTATGACCCATAAGATTTCCGTTGTTAAGTACTCAACTCTGCTGTTGTAGCACCAAAGCAGCCATGGAGATTATAAAAACAAATGAGAGTGAATTCTTTTCTAATGAAAATTTACAGGCAGTGAACCAGATTTGGCCCATGGACCATAGATTTCCTCTGCTCCAAACTATCATATTATTAAACTCTTTTTTTTTTTAAGATTTTATTTATTTATCTGAGAAAGAGAGATCACAAGTAGGCAGAGTGGCAGGCAAAGAGAGAGGGGGGAATCAGGCTCCCTGCTGAGCAGAAAGCCTGATGTGGGCTCGATCCCAGAACCCTGAGACGTGATCTGAGCCAAAGGCAGAGGCTTTAACCCACTGAGCCACCCAGGCGCCCCATATTATTAAACTCTTAAAGAAGGGACAAATTCTCAAAAGTCACCTCTAAGAGTTGTGTCTACCCTAAGGCATTGCTCTTTTAACTTAAATTTATACTAGATATTGATAACATGAAAAAGTGATTCTTCCAAAGAATGATCCTATGATGATAAAATATTTATTGATGTGTAGATAATAATAAAACTCATTTGTATGCAGAGACTGGATATAAGGAAAGATAATAGGATAATCTTAAAATATTATTAGATTTGTTCACCAATAAGAGATTCTGTAGGCCACATTCCAACTTGATGGGTATGATTCCAACTGATGCCTCAAAATAGTACCTTCTTACATTTTCAGAGTCACTACTGAAAGATGGTTAATTGCAAGAATTAAATCTGTGAACTTCAGTGAAGTTTTCTTCCACAAAGGAAACAATAATAATTTGCTATCTCTAGAGACACTATACAACAGGACACAGTAGATTTTAGTGTGCTAGGCCAAGTTTTACAAGACATTGTTTGTTTTCCTTTCTAGATATAAGCAATTATAAATTTATTCTCAACTACTATTGGTTTCCAGTTATGGCTATTTGGACCAATGAATAGTTTAACACAACCACAGATCAATGAAAGCTCAAGCCATACTTTTACATTGTCAGTTATGACTTCCCTCCACTTAAAAGCTATTTAATGAAGAGTGGTATAACCAATAAGTAATGTTAGGATCACATGGAGTTACTCTTTAATAGCTAAAATACAGAATATGATATTATGAAATGTCACATTCATCTATGACAAAACAGTGCTATTTTTCATTAAATTTGATATTTGAAAAGAACTTACTGTGAGTTAAGCAATGGGCTGACGGTTGAAAAATCAATGAGGTATTAGGAAGACAATGTTCCTTCATCTACAAACCTTTAACTGGAAAAGTTTTTCATTAACCATCATATTAATAGAATGATTGTAAGTTATGATAAATGCCATAAAGTTAAAAAAAAAGATGTTTGAAAATACTTTCTATGACTGACAGTACTTAATCTTTGAAAGATAAAATGATTATAATCCTTCTAATAGTAAGGAAAACAAAATCATAAACAAAGTAGAAGAAATAAAGTCCATATACAGAATCCTTAAGAAGATACTCTTGTGATGTTTAAGAGCCAAAATGAAGGTAACTGTGCCTAAAAATTAAGGCACAAAGGAAATGAGTTTGAGGGGCTAGCTAAAAATTAGGTAAATCATTCTGTCTTGTATGTCATGTTAAGAGACATTTTAGGAACACATGAGCTATTATGGAAGAAATGAATTGTGGGTATGGGAGAAAGAGGGAACCATAAAAAATATTTGGCAACAGCTTACAAGAACCTGGGTAAGAGATGCATAGACTTGAGTTATGTATTTGGAAACAGTATCAGTAGAACTCACTGATGCATTGAATGTGGGAGTTAACAGAGAGAGAGAGGAATCAGGATTGTCAAGTTTTAGATTTGAGACGTGAAGTCTATTGATTGGGATGAAGGTTAATAGAAGGTAAAAGACTATTATCAAGCACTTCAGGCAATACAATTTGGAGATATCAGGTAAACTTAGAGTTCAGAGAAGAGGTATGGGGTTGGAGATTTGAGTCATCACTATTGTCCTTGCTGCAAGTTGATGTGAATTAGATTTCCAAAAAAAAAAAATAAAATAATAGAGAGCAGAATATTTTCTAAAGAAGAGTAGTTCAACAGTATTTAGAGTAGTAGGCATCAGCAAGAAAATTGAAAAAAAAAAAAGTCACATAAGGCAAGTATAAACTTTAAGAGAGAAAATAGTCAATTATGTTAAATATCACCAAAAATTTGAGGGAATTGATGGAAGTGTCTATTAGATTTGAAAACAGATAGTTTATTGGTGATTAAAAAAATCAATTTAAGTAGTGTTGATAAAAGCCAGATTAAGGTAAATAGAAGAGAAATCAGGCATTCATTGTTAAATATGGCAAACTGAATATATTTATGTTGACTTCTGGAAAAACCATTCAGTAGGAGTATTGGATTTAAAAACATCAAAACCAAATAACAATGTGGGTAAGAGATTAAATAAAAATAGAATAATGATATAAATGAAAACAGATTTTTGAAAAGTGGTAATTGTGGTAGTGTACTAGGTAATATTAAAACTTTTACTGATTGGCCTAGATGAAAAATCTTTAGATATTTAAACATATTTCTTTTACTCTTTATTATTTATTTAAGCTTCATTTCCATGACTTAAACTCTCTTATTTCAGGATTAATAAAGTTCATTTTAATTCATATGATAATGTCTAATAGTGATACTATGAACAAAAACACTTGATCAGTTTCTTTGCCTTCTATGTGTAGACCATGTAAACTGCAGGATTGGGGGTTGTAAATTGAAATAACCCATTAGGATCCAAGTAGGACATAGGGTTATCGTGAAGGGGGCACTCTCCTCTTTTCTTGTATCTGGGGCAGACATGAGTTAACTCTTTCTGTTGGTGCCAGGCATAGTCATGGCCCAGTGTTGCCGGGTCTTACTACACTAAAGAGAAACCGGAATCTATATTTGTAAACCACATATAAGATAAAAGACTTGTAATCTAGAGTATCTAATAAACCCTAAAAACTCAATAGGAAAAAAAATCCAAATTAAAAAAGACAACATACATGAACAAACATTTTACTAGAGAATATACATGGAGTGCCTGGGTGGCTCAATGGGTTAAAGTCTCTGCCTTCTGCTCAGGTCATGATCTCAGGGTCCTGGGATTGAGCCCCACATCTGGCTCTCTGCTGAGCGGGGAGCCTGCTTCCCCCTCTCTCTCTGCCTGCCTCTCTGCCTACTTGTGATCTCTCTCTCTGTGTCAAATAAATAAAATCTTTAAAAAAAATAAAAATATATAGATGGCAAATGAGCACATGAAAAGATGTTCAGCATAATTAACCATTAAGTAAATGCAAACTAAGACCATAATGAGCTATCACTACTCACCTATTAAAATAGCTAAAATAATAACTAAAACAATATTGATAACACCAAATGCTGGTGAGGATGCTGAGAAACATATTGTTGGTAGGAATGTAAAATGGGATAGCCCCTCTGGAGATTAGTTTGACAGTTTATTAAGAAAATAAATATGCAACTATCAAATGACCCAGCAGTTACACTCCTGAGCAGTTACATGAAAGAAATAAAACCTCACACTCAGGCAAAAATCTATGCACAAATATTCATAACTGTTTTGTTTATAATAGCCCCAAACTGGAAACTAACTCAATTATCTTTCACTGAGTCAGTGGTTAAACTTGGTGCATTCAGGCCATGGAGCACCACAGAGCAATAAAAAGGAACAAACTATTGCTATTCATAAAACCTTGGGTGGATTTCCAAGGAATTGTACCGATTGAGATCTTCATATGAAAAAGGCTACTGGCTATCTCATCACTGTATAAAAAAGCCTTTTAGGAAACAAGCCCTATACCTACACACAGAGATCCTGAGACCCTGATCTATGAGCCTACATGAATCTCTAGATACTTGGTGAAAATCTCTAGTACAGAAGACCAAGAACAAAACAAGCAAGATGAAACAACAAAAAACAACAATAGCTGGAACAAAAAAAATTAGTAATAAAATAACTAGAATACATGTTACATAATTAACAGTTATGTATAATATATGTGCATAAAACAGAAAACAATACTATTATAAATGAAATTTTAGAAAACACCTAATAGCTCTTGAAATGTTTAAAAATGGGGGTGCCTGGGTGGCTCAGTCCTTAAGTGTCTGCCTTTGGCTCAGGTCATGATCCCAGGGTCCGGGGATCGAGTCCCATATCGGGCTTCCTGCTCCAGGGAAAGCCTGCTTTTCTCTCTCCCACTCCCCCTGCTTGTATTCCCTCTGTCACTATGCCTCTCTGTCAAATAAATAAATAAATAAACAAACACACAAATAAATAAATAAATAAATAAAGTCTTTAAAAAAAAAGAAATATTTAAAAATGTAAAAGTAAGAGAAACATTGGTATCCGTGCCCTGCTGGAGACAGCTGTGTCAACTGGTGAGAGCCACTCCTTAAATCTGTGATATTTTGTGAGCTGGGGTTAAATGTTCATTAATAACCTTAAAGTTAAATAAATTGTATTTAGAAAGATAAAAGATATTTTAAACTCCTATCTTCCTAATTATTTCATTACATTTTACTCTCAATGGAATTTAGAGGAATTGTATTAATATATAGGAAATGTTGCTAATAATGAATTAAAGCACCTCCCTTTCCACATACCTATTAACTGATCTCAGGTTGGTGGCTTGAAATTGGCCATAGTGGGAATAATTATGTCACAGAAATTGGTAAACAGTATAAATCTTGACATGATTTATTTCTTGTAGAATGTCTACGTTTTGTAGAATGTCTACATTTTTGAAAAGATAGATAAAATGTTAAAAATGTAGATTACAATTAAAAATTGTCATGTTTTTACACTGTGAAGAACATGAAAAATTGAGGAATTATTTTTCTAGTATTTGAAAAGAATTTCCTAGTTCAACAAAGTTCCTCATGTCATTGATGAATGACTGAGGCTCCCAACATATATCTTTACTGTTTTACTTTAGTTTTACTTATTAAAATAAATGAATATATCAAATAATGTTCATATCCAAACAGTGTTTTATAAATTATAGTCATAGATTTGATACAAATATAAACTACAAAATCGGGTGAAGTATTTTGTGAGAATCAATTGCTATTTGGAATTCAAAGTTAAGATATTTTGTATTTTATTATTTGTAAGATGCATATTATACATCATTTATATCAGTAATAAAAGTTATAGCAAACGTGCGTGCGCATTGACGTGCATACACTTTGCCACAGAGCTGATTGTTCAGTATTTACCAGCATGACCCTGTTTGTATTGAAAAGGTTTCTGAAAAATTCCTCAAAACAGAATATGGGGAAGGTGGAGGAAAGAAAATAGAGATGAAAATGTATGAAAAAATATAAGAAAAAGCACTCAAACCCTGGAGATATAATATCTGATCATAGGATTTATAGAAAAAGAGAAAGAGGGGACAGACTATTTAAATAATAAGACGATTTCTCAGAATTGAATGGATCTATGTAGAACCCAAAAAATGAATCTTAAAAGGTACATACAAAAGCCCATAAACCAAGAAGAGATGTAAGAACACCAAGATTAATAGTTCCTGAGAGCTTCCATCAGGAACAAAGAATAACGAAAAGATCATAATATGAAGTAATCAAAATCAAAATCATATTAACTTAAGAGAAATGCAGGATATGGGGTGCCTGGGTGGCTCAGTGGGTTAAAGCCTCTGCCTTCTGCTCAGGTCATGATCTCAGGGTCCTAGGATCGAGCCCCGCATCGAGCTTTCTGCTCAGCGGGGAACCTACTTCCCCTCTCTCTCTGCCTGACTTTCTGCCTACTTGTGATCTCTCTCTCTGTGTCCAATAAATAAAATCTTTAAAAAAAGAGAGAGAGAAATGCAGGACATAAGAATTAAAAAAGAATACCTTTAAAGTTCTGAGGGAATTTAGAATTGTACATTAGCTAAATTATCCATAAATGTAAAGGACTGTAAAGGTATTATAGACATGTGGCATTTCAAAACTTCTTCCTATGTACACTTTTCCCAGAGTTCCTGGAGATATATATGCTCCTTGAAAACAAGGTATGACTAAGACTTGGGAGGATAATACACACAGGAAATAGTGGATCCAACAGAAAAATGACAAAGGAATTTTCTTGAATAATGGAAGTATAAACCCCAAAACGACATCTGTGAGACAGACCTCAGGAGCCACTCATACTGTTTGGAGCAGGAAGGTTGATAGCTTCAGGACTCATGCTGCCAGGAAATAAACCTGATTTGTGCTTTTGAGATTTGTGCTAATTTTGAGAAAATTTTTATGACCATTGAAAGTTGGGAGAAAACCTACCTGGAATGCTTACACAGCTAAGGGAAAATATTCTAAGCTTTTGTGAACACTAGAAAAATGCAAAGGAATACAAAAAGGGAAGGCAATCAAAATATACCACATGGCTGAGGTTAAAATTACAATTTGTAGTAATAATGCTGATGTAACCAAAGCATGATACATCCCTATCTGCATTTAAGAGTACAACATACAGGAAAGGTCATTTATTCCTTGCCCCTCCTCAGACATTTTTCCATTTTGATTTCAGGGCCTCACTTTTCATTGTGTCTCTTCTGTAATCACATCTCTTTTTATTGGTCCCTTCCTCCTGTAATTCGGGCCACAGTGTCTGCAAGCAAGCATGCCCAAATGAGGGTGTGCACCCACGCACACCTCCATGATAGATACCTTTGCACGCACGTGCCTAGATTTTTCAGAGACAAATGATCCTTGCTGGCCCTTATCTAGAAATTGGTTAAAATGTGATATAATTGTTCTTAATTACCTTAACAAGTTCCTAAAAGTGTTGTAAGTTGGCCTTTGTTAGAGACATACTTTTAAATTTAATGTGGTCAGGGTGTATTTTCTCTAAATATTTTAAGGAAAAAATTTTAGACATCTAATGTACAGACTTTATTCATGGGAATCGTCCTGTTTATCAATGAAATGTAAGTGTGATTGAAAAATAAATGTTAGGAGCGCCTGGGTGGCTCAGTGGGTTAAAGCCTCTGCCTTCAGCTCAGGTCATGATCTCAGGGTCCTGGGATGGAGCCCCGCATTGGGCTCTCTGCTCAGCAGGGAACCTGCTTCCCTCTCTCTCTGCCTGCTCTCTCCCTACTTGGTGATCTCCCTCTCTCTGTCAAATAAATAAATAAATAAAAATTAAAAAAATATTTATTAAAAATAAGAAAAATAAATGTTGGCCTCCTGGTTCTCCGTGGCCCACGATGAGGATGGCAGGCGCAGAGCTGTTTCTGTTTCAGGCTGATTCATTCAAATACTGGAGACACTGTCAAATATAAGTCCTTATAATTACCTAAGAAAAAGCACTTTTTAAAGTGCCTGTTATGTTAACTAAAACATAACTACACAATGTCAGGATAATATATTTTGAAAATACTGAATTTCAGAGTGCTAATTTCACATGCATGTATTATCTCATTTATCCTAGATTTAAATCTACATGAAATAATCAAATTGCCTTTCTACTATATACAAAAAAGAAAAAAAAATAATGAAAACCAAAACACTTGTCATTTTGTTCCAGTTTGTTAGAGTCCCCTTCATATGTAAATTCCTGAAAGTGCTTGTGAAGCATAAAGCCTATAAATATGGGTTCTAAAAGGAAATCTCTTTTGTTTTTAAAATCAGAGCAAGGAGTCCTTGGTGTATCTTTTACTTATCGGTACATGGGTAACTTATTTGTTTCTAAATTATCTAATAAAAAACATTTTCCCAATCAGAATCAGTCCTACTCATAATTAGTTGAGCTGCTGTGGTGCTCATTTCATTATAGGTTTTGAATGCTAATGATGTTGCCCTTGAAAAAAATTAATCTCTTCCCGTTCATGCTTTAAACTGTTCACTTTGTTAAAAGCAGCTATCCATCTTCAACAGTTCCTTCTATGGCCTTTCATTATCTTGCATTAACAAGTTCTTCCTTTCCTTCAATACTTAGAAGCTTTTATTATTTCTCTCCCATTGCTTTCTTTTCTCTTGACCCATTATTTCCCCCATCTTATTCTTTCTGATTACTTAATTGGAGGCCTTAAATGGCAAATTTCTTTCCCCAAACCTTGCTAAATGTTGATCTTTGCTATACGAGAACTTTACTTCTTTTTTTTTTCTATGACCTAACACGGAAACACCATTAAAAAGAATTAAAATTGTTTAGAAAACATATGTGTTCGAGATAATGGTAATACTCAAATTTAGAATCCATCTAAAAGTGGGAGTGACTGTTTAATTCCCCATGCTAAAAAGAAAGCCCCAGATGGTGAGTTTGGATCAAACCTCTTCTCAGCAAACATGGAACTGATTGATTACCAAGAAACTGACGGCTAAGAGTCATACAGCTTCCATGAAGCCCAGTCTTTTACAGGAAAATGTCCTGGTATATCCATCAGTCCCAGCCAGAGACAGATGGTATGTCTAAGGTTTGAACATAACTTCTGTTTTTAAAGGTGCTCTGTGCAAAAGATGTGGTCATGGTGTGAGGAAATCTCCAAGGGTATTGTAGTGACACGGTGCTGGGAACAGCCCTTCAAAATAAACACTCTCCAGCCTCAAGGGAAGAAGGAGAGTGGGAAGATGCATACGGAAGGCTGCTTGGAGTGCCTGTGACCCTTCCACCAGGATGGAGCCACCAGGAGGCAACCCTGAAGGACACCTTCCATTTCACTTTGTTCCTTTGTCTGATCTCCGTTTGGTGCTTCCCACTGGGCAGGCATGGACTGAAGTTGAAGAGCAAAATCACCCCGAGCAGGCCCAGGCCAGGAGACCCCAGAAGATGGAAAGGTACTAACAATAAACTAGAGAATACCAGAAGCCCTACGGGGATGAAGATATTACCAGCCGCTTCTGCATTTGTAAAGAGGCTTCCCGCCGGAGGTTCTTTGCACTACTGTTTCCGCCTAACGCAGCCCCCGCTCCCCCAGTTTAAACCCACCTACCAGCAGTGGGCATAGCCCTTGGAACCTGACTGCCTTCATTCCTCTATAAAAGCATTTTAACACCATTGCCTGGAACCCAGAACTTGGAACAGGAGCTCATCTGTGTCCGCTGGAATAAAATAAATCCGAGTTCTATTTCTCCAAGGGTCCCTTGGTCTCTCGAAGGTCTGATTATTTTCCGCAACAAGGTCAGGGGGCCAAAGAGAGGTACAGGGAGTGCACACAGTCAGCTTCTCAGAGTGCGGGGTAGAGTGGACTGTAGCTCTAGAGGGGCATGGGAGGTACACTGCACGCTTGGCTTAATTATTAATACTGTTTTACTCTGTCCGCCTTCCTTAGGAGTCGAGTTAAGCAGGCTACACTTTAATAACAGGCTTACCATTTATTAAATATTCTCTAAAAATAGGCTTAGTGAAATTAATGAAGTAAACAACTCATGAAAACTATTAAAACCAAAAATCTTTCTGTAAATCATAAAAGCACATATAAATATGCAATTTTTTTTTAAGTGGATAGAAATCAAGGAGAAAGCAAATGAGAACGGGTGGGATTCAGTTGTATGTTGCTCACAATTTTCAATAATAGTAAGTCCAATTACATAGCAGTGATAATAACATCATTTAAAATTCATACCGTAGGTAGTGCACAGCTTTTCTGGAACTTCCATAAAAATGTATTTCATATTTGGTTATGAAAAAATTCAATACATTATAAAAAGCAGAAACCATACAACGTATTTTCTAGAATGTAATATAACTTTAACCTTGCAGTTAATAAAACATTCATTTGGGAAAACTTTAAAACAATAATAATAAATAACTGACAGAATAAGAAAAAAATCAAAACTATAATTATATTTCTTAGAAAATAATCATTTCATCAAAGTAACACTTTTTTCTTTACTAATTAACAGGAATGTATTAAAGTGAGAGATTGTGTGTTTCACTCAAGAGATTAACCTGAGAACAAAAAAACAAACCTGGACTATATGGAAAAAGATAATAATGAAATCTAAAGTAGAAAACAGTGAATTTGAAGTACATTTTGTGTTTTTTTTGTCTCACCTATTTCTTTTCTTCTTTTTCTCTACCTCTTACCTTCTTTAAAATTGAGTATTTTTTGTGCTTCAGTTTTCTTTTTTATGTTCTGAAGTTATGAAGCTATTCCTATTCTTTTAGTAATTACTCTAGAAATCACACCATGACTTTAAAAATTATTAACATTGGGGCACCTGGGTGGCTCAGTGGGTTAAGCCTCTGCCTTTGGCTCAGGTCATGATCTCAGAGTCCTGGGATCAAGCCCTGCATGGGGCTCTCTGCTCAGCGGGGAGCCTGCTTCTCCCTGTCTCTCTGCCTACTTGTGATCTCTTTCTCTCTCATTCAAATAATAAATAAAATCTTTTAAAAATAAATAAATAAATAAAATAAAATTATCAACATCATATTCAATCAGCAGCTTTATCCTCCTGAACAGTAATAATTGCTGAGCAATTTAACTCAGTTTGCCTTCCACTCAAGTTGTATGTACTATTTTGAACTCCAAAATGTATTTCCATTGATAAATGTACCCTTCATGTTTACCAGATTTTTATCCATTTCCTTTTGCATTCCATGCCTTCTATCTGAGATATCTTGAGTTTCTTCTCTCTGTGATTATTTTCCTTTTATCTAAAACAAAAAGGGTAATTTTCCTTAGTAATTATTTGCTTATAACAAACTCAGTTTCTGGTCATTGTTTCTTCTCATTATATCCTGAAGTAATTGCCTTTGTCCTAGTGTCTCCCCTTCAATATTTGCAATATTAAAAAAAAAATGATAAGACTTTCTGGTCCTTATTTCTTAAGGTTTCTTCCATATTTTCTACTTGTCTCTCTCTGATGTCTGGGTAATTGCTTTTGGCCTGTTTTTCAGTTTTCCAACTGCCTCCTTAGCTATGTCTATATACTGCTGTTAAAACCTGGACATTTTGTTTTAACTTTCATTAGTCTTTTGAATGTCCTAGAAATTCTGTTTGATTCTTTTTCTCAACTAGGAGCTGAAGTGTCATAGTATCCTATTTCTTTTAAGCCAGTTTTCATTTCTTTAAGTACAGAACATTTTTTTTTTTAAGTTAAACTGTGATTGGTAATCCAAATCTCTGAATAATACATAAGATTGCTTCTGTTATCTGTCATTACTTTATTACTGCTGAATTTTGTTATGGTTCCGTGTTTATGTGCATTCATGGATTTTTTTCTTTTCTTTTTTTACTATAGACTACTAAAAATATTTGTAGGGCTTTTAGGGGAACTGGGATAAAGGTATTTGTTTTTCTAGAGAGAACACACTTGTTTCTGCCAGGTAAATAGGGGCATATCCAGTCAGATATCAATTTAATCTAAGTATATAACTTGAAGTTTTAATTGGCTCCCACAGGTATCATAAATTAGGATTGGAAGGGCCAGCTTTTGGCTCCAATTTCCCTAGAACATATTTTCCTTTATTCAACAACATAGAAAATGTCTTTCCAGTCTTTGGGGGTGTGTGTTTTGAAAGAACAGTGGGTAGAGTCTCAGAGTTCTAGGCTAGTTTTTTTGTTATCTCACAAAATGTATCAAAACTGATATTGTTGATTTATCTGGAATCTTACTTTATTTTAGCTTATATCATAATAATTACTTACTACCTTGTCATCTCTGGCTGTTCATTTAAGATTTTTTTTAAATCCTGCATTTTAAGTTACTGTCAGCAGGAGGATTGGTCCCGATAGCCTGGTATATTTCCTGAATCAACATTACACCTTCCCTAACATGTATCTGGTACTACATAGACATTCATCTTGTCTTCAAATCTATTTATTGGGCTATACGTTGCTGAGACTTTGTTTCTCCATTCTCATATAATTGTATAAATATAATTATTCATAGCATCTTTTAATATTATTTTATTTGCCACCGTGTGCCTTAGTATATATTCCCAGATTCTGCTTCTCTCAAAACAAAATAAAACATGTTTTCAATCTCATTCGGAATTTCAATTTCATATCTACTAAGACTCAACTCTATCTTCACAATCACTTTCACTTCACGTTTACATAGCCTTGAGAGAAAATCACAGAAATTTTTATAAATAGGAACATTCCCAATAAAGGACACTGAGATCTATTTTCTAACTTCAGTCTTCTTATATCCAAAAGATCTCATATTATTTGACAATATTTTGTCAGCCCAAAGTTGAAAACATTATGAATTTTTGCAGTTACTACCTTTTTTTAGTACTTTAAAATAGAATTACAGAGAAGCAGCCAGATGAAGAGATGGTGATTCTATGTGGTATAGTCTAATAACTTGAATTGTTATTTACAAATATATAAATATATCAGATTTTTAAAATATCAAGGCATGCATTATTTAATAGAAAATTTTCTTTCAAAAAAGTTAACTTATATGAAATACATTATTAAAAATAATGCATGCTATAGGTTGTAGAGTTTTCAAATTTCCTAAACACATATTTTCAATAACACTGTCAAGTATGAATACATGTTCTTCTGGCTTGGAAATGTTAGGCTATCTGGATGAATCTTGGTACTTTGTTACCTATGAACACCAAACAAACAAAATTGAATGCTTTATTTTATTCTGATCATGATGATTATAATTGAAGGAGATGACATGATCTGAAAATATCTAAAAATTCTTTTATTTAGTTAGATGTTTTTGAGAACTAAAGAAAGTGAATGTACAATGATTCTCAGATCTAAACAACAGCCCAAACTATATACCTTTACCTTGCTTCTGTAGGGATCAAAGGCAGGTCTCCCCAAGATAGGTCACTTTGGTATAAAGATTATTTTGAATTAAAAGCAATCAAAAAAAGCTCTTTATCTCCTTCCACAACTGCTTAAAAAGAATGCAGATAGAGTGAAGTAGAAGACTGATGTCCTAGCTTAAAGACAGAAAGAAAGATGGGACACCTTGGTGGCTCAGTCAGTTAAGCATCTGCCTTCAGCTCAGATCATGATCCCAAGGGTCCTGAGTTGGAGCCTCCTCGTCAGGCTCCCTGCAAAGGGGGAAACCTGTTTCTCTCTCTCCCTCTGTGGCTCCCCATGCTTGCATTCTCTCTCTCAAATAAATAAAATCTTTAAAAAAAATAAGGTAAATAAAAAATATATCAGTATAATGTGTAAATCTTAAAATCTGTGAATGATTTTCCATAAAAGTAAAATTTTCAAATATAACCTGAGAAAAGTTAGAAAGTAGACTATAGCAATGTGAACTGTTAAAGCACAAAAATTAACCTGAGTAAATTTGAAGATCTAATTGGCTTTTTTAAAGGAATTCATGAATCAAATTAGGTAGCACCTCATCTAGCAAATAGAAGGTAGCACTGAGGAGTTGTACAAAATGGAAGGTTTTGAAGAGTAGGATAAGGAGGTTATTAGCAAAAGGAAAGAAGACTTTGTCAGGCAAAGTCACTTTCCCTTAGGGAGAAAAGCAGGGTTCTTATCATGCAGATGACTTTCATCACCTTTGTGGAGTGGAGAGGGTCCACAGAACAGATTACCTCAATGTTGCTGAATAGAACTGATTGACAGGTTTAAAACTAAATTTCTGGGGGAAGTTGAAACTGTCTCTAGGTTAGGCATTAAACCCTGGCTTGGTGACCTGGCCTAAGTGATGCCATTTTCAGCCTGCAGTTCTTTTCTTTTTAACAAAAGTAAATTTAAATACAGTAAAAGCTCCCAACATTACCAACAAGATAAAAGTCTAACATTGTGCTTTATTTTTTTGAAAGTGGAGCGCATGTGAACATGTTTACCAAACCTTTGAGGAATAGATTGTTTCTTTGCTATTATAATTGAACCAAACAAAGAAAAAAGCTCTCAGTAAAAATGATAACAGTGAGTTCATACTTCTGCCATTCTCTAAACATATAGTGATGACATGGAAGATTTAAAATAGAAAAACAACAACAAAAAAACAAACAAAAAACAAGAACCCACAAGATCAAATAAATAGTTAAGGTGTCTGGGTAAGAAATAAAACAGAAAGTTAATATAGTGGGCTCTGTGTGTGAAATCGTGTGGGAGGCAGTAAATTTTGATTTCTGCAAGATAAAGAGGGTTCAAAATTGTCAAATGACAAGGTAGTGGATGCAGGTTCACTGTATAAAGCCAGAGCTAGCACACTCCACCCCTCCATCTTCTGACCTCTGCTCCCATTGTTAGGAGTTAGCTGGACAGTTAGGTAGTCAGGGCCAGGGTCCCCAGCAAGAAAATATGGAGTCAGGACAGCTAAGATAAAACAGCACTGAAATCCTGTCTTCCAGCTTAGACAGGAGCACACTAGCATTCTGGTTTGCAGGCTTTGCAGAAATGACTTCTGCAAAATATCCCAAAAGAAGGCATCAACCACAAAGTACTTTTCAATATCATAGGCAAGAGGTAGTTAAGACATAGACCCCCACATGTCAATAATAGAAGACCATCAGCATGTTCGCATTAACCTAATAGGTAGACAGATATGTGACCAAATCCCTGACTGGCATGACTCAGCACACCCTTATTCCTTAAGATAGTTCTGCTAAAGAGCTCAAAAAAGAGCTCATAAAGAGCTCAAAGCCATCCCGATCAAAATTCCACCAGTTTTTTTTTTTTTT
>CM053604.1:38915717-38942501 GCA_028646535.1 Procyon lotor
AATGCAAGTTTGTGCAGCCACCTTGGAAAACAGTGTGGAGATTCCTCAAGAAATTAAAAATAGAGCTACTCTATGACCCTGCAATTACACTACTGGGTATTTACCCCAAAGAAGTAGATGCAGTACAAAGAAGGGCCACATGTACCCCAATGTTCATAGCAACAATGGCCACAATCACCAAACTGTGGAAAGAACCAAGATGCCTTTCAACAGATGAATGGATAAAGAAGATATGGTCCGTATATACAATGGAATATTATGCCTCTATCAGAAAGGATGAATACCCAACTTTTGTATTGACATGGATGGGACTGGAAGAGATTATGCAGAGTGAAATAAGTCAAGTGAAGAGAGTCAATTATCTTATGGTCTCACATATGGAGCATAAGGAAAAACATGGAGGGCATTGTGAGAAGGAAGGGAAGGGGGAATGGGGCGAAATCAGAGGGGTAAATGAACCATGATAGACTGTGGACCCTGAGCAACAAACTGAGGGTTTTGGAGGGGAGGGGGTGGGGGGGTGGACGAGCCTGGTGGTGGGTATTGAAGAGGGCACATATTGCATGGAGCACTGGCTGTGGAGCATGAACAATTAATCTTGTAACACTGAAAAAATAAACATATTTGGGAAAAAAAGAAAGAGCTCATAAAACCCCTAAACTTAGAAACTCTAAGGGCAACCTTCATGCCATCCACCTCCTTACCCCCACCTTTCATTCTTTGAAGCAGCATGACCAAGAACTACCAGCACTAAAAGCAGAGAGTTGTGCAACACCATGCTACCTGATAATGTGGGGTATCAAGCACAAAAATTAATGGAGCCTTAGTGATATCATCTGTAATAACTCCAAGTCACAACAAGGCAGTAGTTCTAAAGAGATTATGAAAGTTTTTGGTAGACCCAGAATCTGGAAGGCCAGGAGAAGGCAACTGCAGAAAAAGAGAGTTGAACTACGGGGTTTGAAAACAAACAGAAAACCAAAATAATAAAAACAAATCTTTCACTCAAAAAAATTCAGCATACCAGTATTTAAAACGTTATGAAAAAGAAGGGGTGGCTGGCTGGCTTAGTCAGTAGACATTTAACTCTTGATCTCAGAGTCATAAGTTTAAGTCCCATGTTGGGTATAGAGCTTACTTAAAAAAAAAAAAAATGAAAAAGAAAAAGCCAACATTTTCAAGGAAAACACAAATCTTATTAGGTAAAAGTAATATAGAAAAACTTAATGTTAACTCAAAAATAAATGTGTTGTAATTATTTAAAGAGATACAAGAAGGCAACATTTTTCTTTAAAAATCACTCAATAAAATCTAGTTGAATAGAATAGAATCAAATGAAAACCATGTCCATGGAAATAAATCATGAAATAAATAAGAGAAGTGCTCCACAGGACACGGTCATAATGTAAATTCATAAGCTGGAAAATAATGATGAAGAATTTGCCTACACTGTATCTCACTATGACAGGGATAAGAATATGAAGGCATTTAAGAGACACCCACATTCTTCATACCAAAATCAATGAGACATAATCAAAGCTATATATACTCTGAGAGAAAAACAAATATGAAATAACCAATCATTCATGTAAAATTTTAGAAAAACAAAGATATGAAGAGAGAATTAATCAAGCTAAAATCAATAGAATTAAAACAAGGAAAAAGAGAAAAATAAATCCCAAATCTGGCTCATTAAAAAGTTAAATATCAAAAAAAAAAAAAGTCTTGTCTTGCATATTTGGCTAGAAATTAGAGATAACATATTTACAGAGATTAAAAATAGAAAAGAGTAGCAGGGTGCCTGGGTGGCTCAGTCAGTTAAGCATCTGCCTTCGGCTCAGGTCATGATCTCCAGATACTGGGATCAATCCTGCATCAGGCTCCCTGCTCAGTGGGAAGCCTGCTTCTCTCTCTTCCTTTGCCTGCCACTCTGTCTACTTGTGCTCTCTCTATATGTCTCTGGAAATAAATAAATAAAATTTAAAAAAAAAATAGAAAAGAGTAATAACGTGTGATATTCAAAAATTTCTGAGAGGATACTACATTTAAGACCTTGGCCACAAATTTGAACACTAAAGGACAATGGCTACTTTCCTGGCAAAACAAACTCATCCAAGTGTAAGAATCCTTGAATAGCCCACAGGAGATACTGAAAAGGTGACTAGAGCTTTACCATTTAAAAAATGCCCTAGGAAAAGATGGTTTCAGAGCTGGGATCAACTGACCTTTAGAGAGTGGTTAATTCCAATGTTATTCAAAAATTACGGACCATAAAAGATAAAAATCTCCCCAATGTAATTTTGAGGCCAGCCCAAACTAAACACTAAGACCTCATAAAATTATTACCAAAAAAGAAAAAGGAAAGAAATTTTATGTGAAGTATATGGGAATATTCACACAAAATTCTTAATATTAGCAAAAATATCTAGCAGTATACACCATTCATGTAGGGTTCAGATAATAAATCATTCAATATTGAAAAATTGATAAGGATAATTTATTACAGCTACAAATTGATGAAGGGATCATATTAATTGTTTGATTTACATTTTCATGATAGTTTGTGCCAGTTTTCAATAGGTTATAAATTTTAACTCATAAAATTCTAGTAACAACTCTATGAGTCAGATGCTTTTAATATACTCTGTAATAATGTATACTTAATAAAAGAAGTTACAAAATTAAATTCTTAGAAATGTATCATAATTACATTTATAGGTCTTACATGAAAAATGTATATAGTATCTTATTAAAGAGTAAACAAGAAGCATAACGAATGAAAAGATATGCCTTGATCTTGGATGATCAGATGCAATTTCCTAAAATTATAGTCTCAAAATTAATGAGTGATTTTAATGGAATTGAATTATAATCAAAATAGGTAGAAAGAGCCAATAGTAGAATAAAGGAATAAAGGTTAATTCTATCAGTAATGCCTAGGGTATTGCCTTACAGTTGATCAATGTCTGTATCTCTTAAAGATCAAAAATATTTGTAAAATTTTGATGTTGAGAGAAGAAAAAATGTATTTTTTAGACAGACTATGTGAGAAAATAGATTATGTGAATTGGCTTAAAAAAAACCTGTAGCTATTTCACAGGTCAGGTCATAGAATGGAGCTTGTGTAATTCTGAGTAAGAATAAATTTAGAGACCAATTTGAGATGGATCTGGGTGAATCCTGAAGTGTCCTTGAAGGATGATGTGTAAGGCCAAATGCAACCCAGACCTTTTTGTCAGTTAGTCCCTGTATAAGCCAGACATAGCCAGACACAGAAAGTATGTTTGTGCCATCTAGTCTGCTCCTGTAAATTGTGCTTTCCTTGACAGGAAAATCAAGGTCTGTGACAGATGTAATTCAGAATTAGATGACATTGTGTAGTAAGCTTTGAACTTCTCCCCTTTGTTTTATGGATCCCTTTCTTCAAGTTGAGTCTTAAAGGGTATTGACTTGCCCATGCTCGTGTGTGCTAACCATTCTGAACCCTCCAGATAGCCATTTTGGCATCTCTTCTCTGTCTCCCTACTCATTTTCTTCTTCCAAATGCTTTGGAGTTGCCCTTTTCCTCTTCCTGAGGTCAGCCTTGGTGTTAGGTGCTTATCAGTTGGTTTTATCGACTTTTTCCTGTGAGAAAATGGAATGCAGGATTCATAAGGCTCTGTAAGTGAAAAATGGCATATATAGAAATGGCTATTTTAATTCTGGTGTTATTATGAAATGTTTACTAGAATAGTACGTACAGTTTTCTTGTTGATAGTGATTGTGCCTCTCTAAGCTGTTGTGTAATTTTATTAAAAGATTTGTTTTATTCTCTCATCTTCCTAAGGATGCCTCTATAATATACTATTTTGATTTTGTTGATTATCTCAAATGGGAGGAGACTCTTATGCCAAGAATGGATGGGGGTTAGAAAGCCCAATCCAGTAAATATAAAACATGGCTATGGAGCATGACTCTGATTAATTAAAAGGAAGACAACCTAGAATGCCTCACCTATACAATAGCCCCAATACTGGGCTTCATCAATAAATGTAGCCCCACAATTATCTAAAACACCTCCAAAACACTAAACTACGCATTTAAAATATATTACACTAATTTTTAAATCTTTTTTGCTAAGAGACTTGTTATGTAAACATCCTTTCATCAGCTTAACATTTCTTCATTTAAAAAATAAATACATCTAAATTGGTGTGCATAGCTCCCTTTAGACTAGCTATAAGTAATACTAAATGAAGTTATTTTAGAAAGTCTTCCTGCATTGTTCTGTGACAGTGATTGTCTTCCACTATGTTGGGGAATGGAAGACTCCCAATCACAAACTGCTCCAGATCCTTGACAATCTATGCCTTTCAGGTAAGATTTTCATTCTATCTTGATCATATTCTTTGTTCTGTGATTATCATGCCTAGAGTAAACCCTTTCTTTGTTCAAAACTAATCTAATCCACAGCCTGTAATCCACATGACAAAAACTATTGGGATTCTAAAGAAGATAAACTATTAAAAATAGAGGAGAGTATAACATAAGAAAAGTTTAGAATTTTGTTCAAAATCAATTTTAAAAAAAGCAAAAGGATGTTGAAAGAGAGCAAGAGATCGAAAGCAAGAAAGGGAGGAAAAAATAACACTGGTTATTACATTGGATAGTAGGAGAAAATTTGGCTTCTATGTCTGTAACATCCTAATGTTATTTTGAGAATTGTTCAAACTTCCGGAAGCCTGGGTGACTCAGTTGTTAAGTGTCCGCTTAAGGATCAGGTCATGATCCTAGGGTCTTGGGATCGAGCCCCAGATTGGGCTCCCTACTCAATAGGGAACCCATTTCTCCCTCCCCACTTCCCCTGCTTTATGTTTCCTTTCTTGTGGTCTCTCTCTCGGTCAAATAAATAAATAAAATCTTAAAAAAAAACAAAACAAAAAGAATTGTTCAAACTTCTAAACATGGTATACAAGTGAATAGTTTTTTCTTCACCTGTTCTTGCTTCATTTTGCAGAAAGTCCAACATTCTTCTTGTCATTTGTAACTTCAAGTTCTTCTGGACAGTCTCAAGTAATGCTTATATGTTCTACCATTATCCGTGGATGCTGTGAATATTGTTTATGCTAGAATTTTATGGATTTATCTTTACTATCTTATATTTCATATCTTCAAGCTGATTACTAGCTCAATATGATTTTTCTCTATGTGCAATTCATCCTTAACCCACCAAAGTTTCTTGGAAACCAAGTTAGGGTTTAATAAAGCTTTGTGAAATACTTTGCAAACATTAGAAACATAGCATTGAGGGTAAATTAGAGAATAGAGAATCATTTGTAATTATTACATTTTGATTTGTAAATTTTAATATCTATCTATCAAGGGGCTTGCCTTACTTCCCTAATGAAGGAAGAAATTCCAGTGCCTTCATATAGCACTAAAGAACCTCATAGTTTTTCAGTACTGGAGAAAAAGTCCTTCCTATCATTCACCTAAATCTAAGACCCAATGTTAGACCCAAAGGGATTTTTTTTTAGATAAATAATCTAATTATAAAGAGAAAACTCCACTTTCCCTGTCACACAGGGAAATTCTTTTATCTTAATACTTCATGGGTAACAGTGCTTTTAACATTTTTTAACTTTCTTCATTAGCACAAACAGATATATGTCCTATAAACAGTTATAATTTATGCTTAATGGATAATAGCCATTCAGTATCCAACATTTATATTCAGATCTGCATTTACTTATCCAAGAACATAAGAAAGCATTTGATTTATCTTTGTGAAATTGAGGTACCCCTGCTGGCAAATTTCTTCAAGGCAGTTTTTGTGTGTGTGATAGTCATGGAATCTTTAATTCCACAAACTAAATTTCCAAAACTCTCCTAGTTATTGTCTGTTGAATTAGTTCGATATTGGTTCTTGCAACAAAGACCCAAGGAAAAGGATGGTAGACAAGAAAGAAGATTATTTCTCTCTTGTAACAAAGTGTAAACAGTTCAGGGCAGATATGACATCTCCAGGGTTTAAGGAAAGGTATTTTCTTATTTTTTGCTTATTCATTTTACCATTGATCAAAATAAGTCACATGACTAAACTTTGCTATGAAGAAGGTGGGCAATGTAGGTTTGTTTTGTTTTGTTTTGTTTGTTTTTTAAGATTTTATTCATTCACTTGACAGAGGGAGAGAGATCACAAGTAGGCAGAGAGGCAGGCAGAGAGACAGGGGGAAGCAGGCTCCCTGATGAGCAGAGAGCCCCATGCGGGGCTTGATCCCAGGACCCTGAGATCATGACCTGAGCCGAAGGCAGAGGCTTTAACCCACTGAGCCACCCAGGTGCCCCGGCAATGTAGGTTTTATCCATGTATCGATGTACTCAGCTAAGTTGAACTATTACTAACAATACAAAAAAATGGACAGTGTGTATTGGGAAAAATCAGATGTACCATCTTGGATAGAGTTTATATCGTATTAATGTTTGAACATTGGGATACTGAGAAAGGACAAACTCTTGTTTTAGAGGTGCTTTTGAGATAAATTATTTGATAAAACACCAAATGTAAAATTATTTTTATGTAGAAAAGTTTTGTAATCCTCAATTTGTCATGCAAAAGTAGAAAAAACTTTGCCATCAAGTTGAGATAAGTTGATTTTTTTGGAACTCTCATAAAATATGAACTCCTTGCTCTAGAAGTGTGTGTATATTTGTCTGTGTGTCTAGGTCTGGGTCTGTGTGTGTCTGTGTATCTCTACAGACTTTTTGGACTTTAGGGTTATTCTTTTTATTTCTTTTGGCTACTTGTTATATATTGTACTATATCTCAGTCTTTTTCCCTTTGTTTTATTTCTCTTCTTTTATATTCTCTTTGTTACTGAGGTTCTCTTTAACAGTTTTAATCCTTCATACTAAAAAGAATAGGTTAGATCTGATGAGAGATCCCATTTCTAAAACAATATTCTAAGTAAATCCTCAAAAGCACTTGATATATTGAAACTACTGGAAAATTATATTTACAAGATCCCCTGAGCAAGTATTATCTTTTTTCTCTATTGAATTAAAAAGACATTTTAGGGAAACTTGGTCCTGAGTCTTGTCACTTTGAAACAGTACATCTGGCCCTAAAAAATCTGTTAGGATGAGGGACTGAGAGGCCTCTTATTGGGGATAAATATTAAGGAAAAATATCAACACAGTTATATTTGAAACAAATACTTAGGTGTCACACAGGAAAGAAATTTTCAATTTAATAGTGTATTTGCTATGGAACATTTTGCCCAATCTAATTCCCAAGGTCCTGTGGCAAAGCAGGAGAGAAGTGGTTAGAGGAAGTGGTGTGGCCAAAAGTAAAATAATTAGAACACTAACATCTCTTTCAGACATTAAAGCCCATGAAATCTGACTATGACTCAGTGGAAAAGAATGTAACAATCTCACTTTTCCATAGAACACAATAGCTTAGTAACCTCTAGAACATTGGAAGAAATTGGACCGACAAATGGGGCAATGGTACCTAGCAGTCATCATGAGGAACAAAAGGTCATTTGTATCAATAGCAACAGTACTGAGGAAACAAGCAGATGTATCAGCACCTCATAGAAGAGGGTCAAACCTGGAGAAAAGAAAAAAACTTTTTTTACAATAAGTTCCATAAATATCAAATCAGCCAAAGGAATGCTTAAACATATGACACAGGGCCATATCCTCCAGTCCTGTACCCCCATATTCTATTAAGTTGCTAGGGAACTTCTACCTTCTACTAACATCCTTCCCCCAAATTCATTCATCAAAGTTTTTAATCAGTGTATCAAACAAATTCTAGGAAGTGCTTTCTCATCCCTGGGCATTGTAATACCAGCAATTTTTATTTTTATTTTTTGGAAGATTTTATTTATTTGTCATAAAGAGAGCAAGAGAGTGAGAGAGTGAGTGCACAAGCAGGGTGGGATCAGCCGGCAGAGGGAGAAACAGGCTCCCCACTGAGCAAAGAGCCCAGTGCAGGACTGGATCCCAGGACCCTGAGATCACGACCTGAGCTAAAGGCAGATGCTTAACTGACAGAGCCACCCAGGTGTACCATATACTAGCAATTTTTAAATAGCAATGAGGCACAGTAGCTGCTCTGGAGGCACCTGATACGATTGAGTTAAAGGAGAATACTTCCTTATTGGGCTGGTTTTGTTCTCTTTGTCTTCTCTTCCATCTGGGGCCAAAAACTTGAGTTTGACCCACATCTAATTGTTCTTGGATACTCAATATGTGGTGACAAAATGAAGACTGATCTGTTGTAGATAGATTTTTTTCCCCCAAAAGCTCATTTTTATTTTAAGTGGCATCAGACAAGAGAGAAATTTAAGATAGTTATCTTTAAGCTGAATAGATTTCAGTGATCAATACTGAAATAAATATTTTACATATAGTTTAAAACAGGTAAAATTAGTCTTTGTCTCGATTCAAACAGAGCCCAGCATTTAAGTTGGGTCATTTTGGATATCATTACTTCTTTGGAAAACTGGCTATTATTTCTCAATCTGCAGATAATATTTTGAACTAAAATCACAAAAAAAATCACAAAATAAAATTACAATTCAGAATCATACTTCAAGATCTCTAATTTTTTTATTGAATTAGAAATTCACAGAGCTTGAAAGTAACCATTTAAAGTATACGATTTAGTGGCATTTAGTTGATCCACAGTATTATGTAGCCACTGGATCTAGTTCCAAAATTGTTCATCATCTCAGATGAACTCCCCATATCCATTAATCAATCACTCCCCAGTCTCCTATTAACCACTCGTCTGCTAACCATCTCTATAGATTTGCCTATTCTGCATATTTCGTATAAAAAGAGTTTTCCATTATGTGACCTTTTGTGCCTTGGTTTCTTCCCTTAGCATGCTGCTTGCAAGATTCATCCAAGTTGTAGCATGTATGAGTATTTCATTCATTTTGTGAGTGAATAATGTTCCATTGCATGGAAATACCAAAATTTACTGTGGCTTTCTTTTCTTTTGTTTTTTTCGTTTTTGTTTTAGTACCAAAATTTGTTATCCATCCACCCATGGATGACGTTTGGGCTATTTCTACCTATTGGCTAGTATGACTATTGGTTTTATGAGCATTCATAAATAAGTATTTCTTTGAGTACCTATTTTCATTTCTTTTGAGAATATACCTAGAAGTGGAATTGCTGGGTCAATGTTTAAGCATTATCTGTGTTTAGCTTTTTGAGGAACTGCAACGATTGCACCATTTTACGTTACCACCAGCAATATCCATGGGTTCTTATTTTCTCATATCCTTACCAACACTTATATTCCTTATTTATTTATCCACTCATTCTTAGCCATCACAGTGGATGTGAAGTGATATCTCACTGTGGTTTTGATATGCATTTCTTTAGTAACTAATGATCTTGAATTTCTTTTACTGTCACTGTTGCACATTTGTATAAATTATTTGGAGAAATGTCTATTCAAACCCTTTGCCCATTTTTAATTGAATCTTTACTTTTTTGCTATTGAGTTGTATAAGAATTTTATATATTCTAGATATTAAATCTTTCTCAAATATATTTTTGCAGATACTTTCTGCAAATACTGTGCAAATATTTTCCCCATTCTGGAGGTTTTCTTTTAACTGCCTTGTTAATGTCCTTTGATACACAAAGTTTTTTTTTTTTTTAATTTTTTGAAATTCAATTTATCTATTTTTTTCTTTTGTTGCTTATGAGTTTGGTATCTTATCAAAAATCTACTGTCAAATCTAAGGACAAAAAGATTTATACCCATATGTTATCTTCTAATGGTTTTATAAGTTAGCTCTTATTTTTAGGCCATTAGTCCATTCTGAGTTAATTTTTATGTATGGTATAAGTAAGGGTCCAGTTTGATTCTTTCATATCTGGTTATTCACTTGTCCCAGTATCCTTTGTTGAATATTTGTAATTTTTGAGTGAATAGACTACTTTTCTATCTATGGTTATTATTTAGAATTGCACTGAGGTAAGGGTTTATTAGGAAGAACACAAATACTTTGATTTAGGAAGTTTCATAGCTTCTGGGATAATGCATAAACTGCCTGTGAATTATTTCATCAACCAAATGATAACCAATTAATACCTAAAGAAAACATAGCCACTGGGACCAAGAATATAATTGCAATTACTGGCAAGTCAATTTAGTCAAATGAGATGCTAGCCAATACTTACTATGAATGTTCTTATATTCGTTAGCCACTATTTTTTTTAAAAGGACTTTTTTTTAAAGATTTTATTTATTTATTTGACAGAGAGAGAGAGAGAGATCACAAGCAGGCAGAGAGGCAGGCAGAAAGGGGGAAGCAGGCTCCCTGCTGAGCAGAGAACCTGATGGGGGGCTTCATCCCAGGACCGAGATTATGACCTGAGCCAAAGGCAGAGGCTTTAACCCACTGAGCCACTCAGGCGTCCCTTAACCACTATTTCTAACATACACTAATAGGCAGATGTCTGAAGAGGCTATTGAATAAATATGTAAAGCTTTGAAGCAGCCGGAACTCAGATAACAAACACTTCTAATCCATGTTTATGCCAGATGGTTTATCATTTCATTAGTCTCACACTTATTATTTTAAAGATAAATGGCTCTTTACATTATAATATTTAAAAATATGCATATGTATGTTCAGAAAGTAAAGGATATAATTTCAGACAGCATTTTAAAAAATAGAGTAATTCAAAGGATTTTATTATTAATTTAAAATTCAATGGTCAAATATTGCACTGGAATTTAAATAAAAACTTGAAAAAGGAAAAAAAGACAAACAAAAAGTATTTTTAATAGATAGTTCAACCTCAACTCCCAAATTAAAAAATATACGTATATAACTAAACAAATGATTCAATATGTATTTTCTATTTAAGTAAAGACAGACCTGAAGAGAGCTGAAAGCAGTGGTGTGAAAAGTAAATTTACTTTCTTTAAGTTCATAATGAGTTGTTAACAATGAATAAATCATCAGAAAACCTCTCTACTTTGGGCCTTAGCTGTGGCTATTCTATGTTCCTGATGGCAGATGTCTGAATAGAGACATCTGAGTGGATTATTCTTCCTCCTTTTTGTGTCTTCTTTGTTGGTGTTACCTCCTCACTGAGAGCTTTTGTGACCAAGCATTCCCTAGTACTTTCTCCAGTTTTATGGAATTCCACAGCAGTTGTCATCATGTGAGAAATATAGTTCATTTAAAAAATATGCAAAACCTTTTTTATTCTAGAAAAAAATTGATATTTACAGAAAAGTTGAAAGATAGTAGAGCTTTCCCTTAGCATCCTTCAACACTAGCATCATTCATAATGAGAGTTTATTTGTCAAAACTAAGTACTTTGGCACAAAAATATTAACTAAACCAGAGACTTTATCCACATTTCTCTAGCTTTCACACAGTATCCTTCTTTTCTGTTCCAGGATCCAATCCAGGATACCATGACACTTTTAGTTATGTCTTCTTAGTCTTTCCCATCTCTGAAGTTCTTTCCTTATTTTTCTTGAACTTGATCCTTTGGAAAAGATTTAGTCAGGTACTTTATAGTATGCTCTTCTGTTTAGGTTTGTCTGATGTTTTCTCATATTTAGAATAAGGTTATGGATTTGAGGAAGAATACCATAGAGGTGATGAGCACTTCTGTAGCCTCATGGATGCAGCACATCAACATGATGTAGACTGATGATGATGTCAACCTTGAATATGTGGTGAACAAGGTTTCTCACATATTTCTTCATTTTAAATCACTTAATTTTCTCTTTCTATACTCTAATCAAATATCCTTGTCCAGCCCACATTTAACAGGAAAGGAATTAAGCTCTACCTCTTGAGAGGGAGATCATCTATATATGATCTGTTTTAGAATATTTTTGTAAGAAAAAATGTATCTCTTGTCCTCTACTTATTTATTATTCAACCATTTATTTATATCATTAAAAACTGTAATATTTGTTTTTTGGGTTATAGTAAGATACTACCATTATTTGAACATTAGCTCAAATTGTTCCACCTTTAAAAAGCTCTATCATGCCGGCCCTGGTATCCCTTCGACACCTGTCAGTTTGAGGGCTTAATTTTATTGGTTGATTGGTTAGGGTTGGTTGGTTGAGCATTTCTTTACATTCTGACAGTGTAAAATACTATAGGCTCATCCTGAGTTTTCCCTGCTGCACATCTAGAATCCACCATTTATCTAAAGAACTTGGTTCCTGAAGTAGCCGTTTTTACTTGTTTACTTCCTATTTCTTTACACTGAAAGGTAAGTTCAATGTGAGCAAAATTTTTCTTTTGTTACCTGATGCATTCTCATTGCTAAAAAAATATCTGACACATGATCAGCATTCAATAGTACTGTAAAATGGATGAATGCACAGAAATTAAGTTCATCCTATGCTTCTCATAATTATAGTTTTTAAATTTTTTAACTTATTTTTCCTCAAAAAGTTGCCTCAAAAACTATGACCAGAAAATGTAGACCATCATGAAGTTACCTTCCACATAGGGTTTTTATAATGATCAAGTTTAAAAAAAATGTGGCTAATGGTGCTAGGGCAGTCCTGGCATTTTCCAAAATATAGGCGTTCTTTATCCTCCTCTTTCTCCTTCCATTGTCACTTTAATCATCATTATCATCATTATCACCACCATCTTCAGCACTTAATTGAGTTTCGAACCTGGCCACAGAGGCAGAGGGATTCTATTCCTCTTTTCTTTTTTTTTATGAGCTAAACAAACTTTTTATGTCTCTCTATAGGTCTTTTTTTGTTTTGTCTATCATAATTGTTATTGTTTTTATGAAACAAAAAAGGGTATAATTCATCACTGTCTATCTGTTTAAGCCGAATGTCCAAACACATTTTTCAACACCAAAGAAAATAGAAGGGAAATAAATGAAAGGCAAGAAATTAAGAGAAAGAGAGCAGGCAAAAATACTTGACCTTAATTCCAGTGAAAGTTTATGTTGTGATTTGCAAGTGTTACAGTGGTTCTCATCTATTAGCCTTGAACATTCTGACCATTTTTCCTCAAATGTTTGGGGACCACACACATCGAAAATACATCACAGTATCGCATTTCCCCCCTTGCTTAGGAACTCTATAAAATTCTAATTGAATGTCTTTCAAAGTCATATCAGCCAATGCATTTAATCTTTTTAATTATGCAACACTAAGTTAGCTGTCAGAAACAAATATAAAAATAACTGTAAAAATTGAGAAGTCGCTAAAATGGAAAGCTTATTTATCAATGCAATTTTGTTATTCCAGCACAAATTTCCTGATTGTATCAGGTGCTGTCATGCCTCAGAGAGGTTTGTTTTCAATGGTGGAGATGATATATATGGTAGAAATTGATATAAAGAGATGTATTACTATACCAGAAAATGCTGATTCCAAAATTGCTTTTCAATCACAGTTTTCACAGTCTATACATAATCTCAGTATGTAATAGTGTCTTAGTCATTTGTGGTTTGATTTCTTCCAGTAAATACTTGCATTGCTCATAAAGCACATGAATTTTGTCAATATTTTATACTCAGGTTTGTGCTATATGGTGATAAATGACTGACTAACATTAAGAGAATTGGAAATAATTCTAAAAGGTAACCTGAATTTTAGAACTTTGGATCATTAACCTAAAAAAGAAAGGATTTATTTTTCATATCCAGACTTCCAAATGGCTTAAACTTTGAGTAAAAAAAAAAAAAAATGACTGAAAGATTCAAAACTGAAGAGAGATCTACAAAGTATATAAAGCGTTTTTCTCCTAAGAACGTAATGATATTATTTGCTAGGAAAACTCTTTCTCCCCCTCCTATATTAACTTTAAGAGGATATGAGATTAATTGATTCCATCAGATCAGAAATGCAACATCAATCACTGTCAGAGTTTGTGAAAAGATTTCACCAATGTTGTATATCAAATGAATCACTGTGTTCTAAAGTCTATAATGGAAAACTTATCCATATAAGACTTAAGTTATTATGTATATAAGTAGACATGTCTTTCCTTCTTTTTGACAATAAGGATATTCTTTTAGTGCCTCTCCCAAAGGCACTCTGCAAAGTTGGCTGTATTTCTTGCTCACTTTCTTGAAGGGTGTTACACTGATAGTATCCATATAGCCAAATAAAAATTCTTTTTTTTTAAAGATTTTATTTACTTATTTGACAGAAAGAGATCACAAGTAGGCAGAGAATCAGGCAGAGAGAGAGGGGGAAGCAGGCTCCCTTCTGATCAGAGAGCCCTATGCGGGGCTTGATCCCAGGCCCCTGAAATCATGACCTGAGCCAAAAACAGAGGCTTTAACCCACTGAGCCACCCAGGCGCCCCTTGAGTTATATTTTTAAAAAAGATTATAACATACAGTATTGTTAATCGTGTTAAGAATGTAAAAAAAAGAAACATTTTTATGGCCAATATTTTATTTTAAATTCTAAAAATAGAAAGAATTTGCTGTACAATGTAATACAAGGAGATATTAGGGAAATGTGTGTCAGTACTGATATATTGATATGGATACTTAACTGCAAATATAACCTGGAAATATTGAAACAAATTTACATTCAAATTCAAGTAATAATATGGCCTAGAGAGTCTATGGATTGTGAAGTGGTTAAAAGAAACTGAAAACATTTATAAGAAAATGACTTCCATATTTTTATATAAAGAGTACAAATACTTTAAGGATACATTAGCAGATATTCAAAAATTTAAAATTGTTAACTTCTCTATTTCATGTACTACCTTCCCTTTCTATAAAACATAAAGGCCAAGGTAGTGGTTACATTCTGATATATGATGAGTGAATACTTGACTAAACACCAATGGTAATGTATTTGCTTCTTCATACATTATTTTCTTACCAATTGATTCATGTCAGTCTTCTATGATTCTTTTAGGATTCAATATAATGTTATTAATTCTTTCATATCAGGGTATAGTTTTCTCTATGTATGTTTCTCTACTATATTCTGAGCATGATGAAGAAGGAAGCAAGACCATACGTATATTGCATAGGAGTTACCCTACTGCCTTACCTGGTATAGAGAAATTCTTAAACATTTCTTCAGTATTTCCATACATACACTCTTGATAAAGATGCAGAAACTTAAATTAGATATGATTATTACCTTATAAAAGTAAGAAAGAACAATCTAAGCAAAATAACATAAAAGAGGTAGAAGTAGCAAAGCAGGAGAAATGGGGGAAGACGTGGGAAGGGAATTACTGTAGTGATGGAGAGTCACTTATACTTTTTGAACATCTTCTAAGTAATTGGATTTTTTCCACATTTTAAAATAATGTGTGACTAATTTCTCACCAAACTGAGATAGGTAAGCACTTCTGATGATATATCTGCAAAAGTTTTCGAAATGAACAAAGACACCAAATAAGACTCCTCTTGTGCTCCTTTTCTTCCTGTTTGCCTGGTTTGATCCTTTCTTCTATAATTATTTTCTAAGTGTGAAGATAAGAGCTGTTAAGTGTTCTAAGTCTGAATTCCTTTGACTATTCAAAATTTATTTTTGTTTCTGCAAATTGCATAAACTTTTTAGGATTCAGTTTTCACATGTGAAAAATGAGAGGGCTTGAACATAATTTCTAGGATGTATTTTTGTATTCCTGTCATAATTCAGGGAGGTTGTATATGCAGTGAAAGTTTTTTCTTTAGCTGAATCCTTCAGATGAAGGAAGTTTATGTGTGCTATTATATTTAAGCAGCATTGCAATGATAACAGCTCATTTCAATCAATAAGTATTAATTCTTATGGACCATCATATCATTTGGTGCTCACAGATAACACAAACCTTTCTAGCTATTTAAATCAGAATGGATTTTGCTATTGGGAATGAGATGCCTACAACATTGTTCCAAGGGCTGGAAGAACAAATTTTGTGTGAGTCTTACATAATATTATGGCAGAACTCACCAAACAAGGTAACTACTACCCGTCATAATCATGAAGTGTTTTCAATGACAAATGGGCAAACATGACTGTTGATGCTATAAATAACATCAAAGCTGCAAGGAAGACCAGGAATGAACCCTCAGAATTGTTGATCCTGGAGCCAGTCCCTGCCTGCTTATACCATAAAAATAAAATGGATGCCATTTTGCTGCTATACTCCTCATTTAGCTCTGGTTTGAATTCAAGACTTAGGTAAATATCTTCCAAATGAATGCTAGAAATTTAGCCAAAAGGAGCCTAGGAAATGCAATTTTTGGTTCTCTTGTGAATGCAGTCCAGCAAGGTACACTCGAAGAAGTTTTAACAGATATAGAGGAAACTAATTTACAGTATCTATCACAGTTACTTAACTTTTGACTTAATAGAGCATTTATTAAATTAATATCAGAAATATTAGTTTTTGTAAAAGAAAAAGATTTTTTTATCTTTACCTCTTATCTGTACCCAAACTAAAAATCTCATTCTTCAAAAATAATTTGTCGTTTGTGCCAACTTCCTGTACTAAAATATTGTACTTTTGTGGGTTATAAATATATAGGAATATCATTTCCCCACCATTCTCATGCAATAATTTGTAAAAACAGATTGGTTACAAACAACTACACAAAAATTAGAAGTAGTTTTCATGCCAGGTTTCTCTTTTCAAGGCACTCAGAGTGTGTTTGAATCCTTTTAGGTAAAAGAAAAATGAAAGGATGAAGAAAATAAAGACATTAAAGTCATAATAAGATAAAGTATAGAAAATTATATATATATATATTTTTTTTTTTTTGAGAGAGAGCACACACAGGTGCATAAGCATGGAGGGAGGGGCAGAGAGAGAAGGAGAGAGTGAATCTTAAGCAGGGGCCTCACGTAGCGCATCACGGGGCTTGATCTAGTAATCTCACAGGCCTAAGATCATGACCTGAACCAAAATCAAGAGTTGGATGATTAACCAACTGAGTCACCCAGACACTTCATAGGTTATTATTTAGAAATAGAAAATTTTTAAAAAATTATACTAAACCCTTATCCCCAAATGAAAGAAAACAATCTGCTAAATGGCAAAGAAAAAAGAAAGAAAGAAAGAAAGAAAGAAAGAAAGAAAGAAAGAAAGAAAGAAAGAAAGAAAGAAAGAAAAAAAGAAAGAAAGAAAGAAAGAAAGAAAAAAAATTAAACAATATAAAATGGCCATATCCAAGCCTAAAAACCTGTTAAATTAAGAAAGAATCTATAGTAATGTAAGGAAGTCATTTTCTTGGTCACTGGTATCGATAAGAATGAAAAATTTAGAACAAAGCTATCTAAAATGTCCAGTGTATTCTGGACAAATACATTTTTTAAAAGTATAACAATCTACAGAAGGAAAATTTCTACTCTGACTTAAACATTTGAAAAAAATGTGCTTTTATGTTCTTATTGATATACTTAAGCTTAAGTAGATGACAAAATAGTCTGTTGACAGACTTCCTGCAATATTGCTTTTATTGTTATGCATCTCAGCAGGAAACATTTAAATCAAAGGATGCAATTTTCTTACTTGAAATAGAGATGTGTAACAAGCATTTGTGAGGGCGTGGAGTGGGCAGGAATTACATTCAATCTGGTTTTTCTTAGCTAGCAACTGTTGCCCTCTATATTAACATGAAATAGTGAATGGGAAACTCCAAAGGACCAAGACTTGTTAGGAAGGTTGCTCAAATAATCATCTCAGGTCTCAAAGTCTAGTGTCTTTTACTTTATAATGTATAGAGACAATTGAACCATTAAAAGTTTTTGGGGGCTAGAATTTTATCTTCCTTGTAACAAAATTCATTCTAACGTTTTAGGGAGAATATATTTAAAACACATGAAAGAGAAAAGCATGTGGGCCATTTATTTACATATCTAACCACAGATAATGTTTATGAGAAAAAATCAGAAAAATTAGATTTATGTGGGAGAATGAAACCCCTCCTGATGAAGCTGGAGTTGATTAGTCTGTATGTTTGTGTGCTTTTGTGGGGTATATACTCTTCAAAATCAGGAAGGAAGATAAACATGCTGAAGCGAATAGGAAGAAACGTCAGATACTCAAAATTTCTCCTTTCATATAAAATCTTTTTAAAATCTACAAGCAGGAAATTATTTGAAATCTTTTTTCCCAACAGCAACTAACATATACTCTATATATTAAAATAGGGAACATAAGTTATGCCTACATTATGTGAGGCACATCACCAAAGGCTTTACCTTTACTAATTCATTTAATACTTTAGACAGCTCTGTGAGGAAATAGGTTTTGTCTTGTCTCCAGAAGCAAAGTTGAAGGTGGGAGGTGTCAAATGCCTGGGAAACGTCAACAATGACAGACCCAGGATTTCAGATCCTCGCTCACTGCTCACTTGGGCAAAGCTATCTGTCTGTCTGTCTATCTATCTATCTATCTATCATCTATTTTAAGATTTTATTTATTTATTTGACACAGAGAGAGAGAGATTATAAGCAGGCAGAGAGGCAGGCAGAGAGGGGGGGAAGCAGGCTCCCTCCTGAGCAGAGAGCCTGATGTGGGGCTCAGACCCAGGACCCTGAGATCATGACCTGAGCTGAAGGCAGAGGCTTTAACCCCCTGAGCCACCCAGGTGCCCCTGGGCAGAGCTCTTTAACTGTAGCACCATACTACCTCTGGAATGTTAATGATCTGTATGTAGTGATCCTTAGTAGCAAAGCCTGAAATTGAAACTTATTTCTGATTTCTGGGGAATACACGTATCATTCATTGCCTTTAAATTAAGTGTAAACCATTCTTTGAATGTTCTAATTCTAATTTATTTCTCTTAATTTGCAATAAGCATTTTTTAAGATTTATTTATTAGAGAGATTGTGAGTAAGTGGGGGGAGGGGCAGAGGGAGAGAGGGAATCCTGAAGCAGACTTCCCACTGAGCACGGAACCCAGTGTGTGCAGGACTCCATCTCACCACCCTGATCATGACCTGAACGTAAGTCAAGACTCAGACCCTTAACAGACTGAGCCACCCAGGCGCCCCGCAGTAAGATTCTTTACAGAGAGATGGAGGTCTTTTCTTTCCCTTCATTCACATTTTTAAAAACATAAAACGTTAAAAGATAGAGAAATTAAAATGGATGATATGGGGAGGTCTTAAAATTGATATTTAGGAGTAAATGTTTCCCAAAGAGAGAAGCATAAGGCCAAATTTTCAAGAATATTAAAAATGAGCAATGGACAAATATGTATACATACATACTCATATTTAAGATCATCTTCATTGAAATTATGAGGAGATTATTTTTTTAATTACAGAATTAGAATTTCTGAAGGGAAAGTAGGGAATCTGCATTTTTAAAAAATGAGTACCGTGCTCGCTTCGGCAGCACATACACTATAAAAAACGAGTACCTGTCATAGAGAGCAACTGATTAAGATTTTACGTTCATAATAAAACATTTCTTGTCTGTCTACCAAATTCTAAATCTGGAACCAAACAGTAGGCATGGAATGATACAATTTATCTTCAGAGATATCCTATTCTTTAAAAAGAGACAGAAATAAAAAAGTCAAAATTAAGGGCACCTGGGTGGCTCAGCGGGTTAAAGCCTCTGCCTTCGGCTCCGGTCATGATCTCAGGGTCATGGGATCGAGCCCCGCATCGGGCTCTCTGCTCAGCAGGGGGCCTCCTTCCCCCTCTCTCTGCCTGCCTCTCTGCCTACTTGTGGTCTCTCTCTCTGTCAAATAAATAAATAAAATATTTTAAAAAAAAAGTTATTATGTGCAATCTATTGTCTCTACTATGTGAATATTAAAAGGTGAATATTCTCTGTCAAAGAATATTTATAAATGCTATAATTAGAAATGCTAAACTTCAAAGATAACTTTTCTGATGCTATATTTGGAGTACAGGAAAGAGGGAATTCATGGTTATAAAGCAACCTGACCAATTCATCACAATCTTTTTTAGAAATTTCCATAGAAAAAAAAAAAAGAAATTTCCATAGAATTTACAATGACTTAGATGTGAAGGTTCCATCCATGCACGCATTACTACTTTTTCTGAAACCAAATACCAGCAATGTTCAGATATTTCTTCCAAATAGTGGTAATATTTATAGCATTTCTGTAGTATCCTTTGAAAGCAGTGAGAACAGGAACAAATGAAGTTTTCCAAGTGTGCTAATAGCTCAGCTTGGTTTATTTAACTAAATCTGAAGGTCTTTATATATGTAATATGCAAATAAGTAGAATAGGTAGTACATAGTAGTATGTACAAATTATCTGTTGAGGCTGAATTCAGAGGCTGTTTTTATGTTAGATACTACAATGAGAAGAATCATTTGAGTTGATTTAAAATTATACTGTTAACATGTTCATTTGCTATTGAACATAATGCACACTACTGACTAAAAGAATATCTTCTTCTTAAGATAGTTCTGTTTGCTTCATCATTAGAAAAGCAGAAGGAAAGAAAAAAATTCTTCCTACAAGAAGATCGTGTAATGTGTTTTTCCACAAAATATATCACAGGATGCAGCACACAGTAGACTAGGAGGGAATGATATAATAGCAAGGTAATATGGAAATTAAAATCAGTTAAAAACTTATGTTTTTACTAAAAAGAATCAGTGTAAAAACTGTCATAGGAAAAGATGAGACCTGACAAGATAAATAAGAAAGAGTTTAAAATTAAGAACAAATTTGGACAAGAGCATCTAGGTGGCTTAGTTGGTTAAGCATCCTATTTTTGATTTCTGCTCAGATCATGATCTCAGGGCTGTGAGATTGAGCCCTGTGTGGGGCTTCAGGGAGCCTGCTTGAGATTCTCTCTCTTCTTCCTCTGCTTCTCCCCCTGCTCATGTGATAGATGACAGATAGATAGATAGATAGATAGATAGATAGATAGATAGATAGATGATAGATAGAGTCCTAAAAAATGGACATAATTAGAAAAGCTAAACCTAAGAAAAATTCTTGCCCCGAAAGAAAGAAATGGCCTGAAAATGTTAAAGCCCACTTCCTAAGGCTGAGGAATATTTCATTTGTCTGGAACTGGAATATTTTACAGAATTTGTATATTGTCCCAGGTGTTTTCCTCTTTATCAGCTTTCCAAGATTCCTCACCTCTTAAGTCTATTAGATATCTAAGAGAAAAAAGAGAAGAACCATTTCCCAACCACAAATAGGAGCTTAAAAGTAAGATAGAGACAGTAGAATAATGAGCAGTAAACAGGAAGCTTAGACTAAAATAGAAAGTGATTGGAGTACCTGGGTGGCTTAATTGGTTAAGGTTAAGCATCTGCCTTTGACTCAGGTCATGATCCCAGCCTGCTTTTCCCTCTCCTCTCTGTTCTTGCTCTCTCTCACAATATGTGTTGCAATCTGTCTCTCTCTCAAATAAATAAGTACAATCTTTAAAAATTAAAAAAATAAATTAAATAAAATAGAAAGTGATTACGCACACCTAATTTTATATTTGTATCTGCATCTACATCTGTTATAAATACACACACACACAAGTCTGCAGATTATATGAAATGATTGAAATGATACATGCTGATACCAGTTGACAAACACTGATTAAATGGCCTCCCTGTTGAAACTTATTGTGCAGATGTTTATGGTGTAGCTATGAATAAGACAGGTCCCTGCCATCTTGGAGTATACAATTTAGCAGATACGACATGCTTAAAAATAGCAAATAATTAAAAAGTTATAGCAGCAAAATGGCATAAAGGAGAAATGCAGAAGTTGCTATGGGATCATAAGGAGATCTAAACTAATCTGGTAGAGTGGATCAGAAATAATGTCCTGCAGAACTGAAATTTTAACTGAGTGTACATGGTGAAGAGATTAAGGAGAAGAAACCTCAATGTGAGGAATCTGCTAGTTGTTGAGTGTGTCTCTAATTCTGCATTCTATAACTGGGAAAATGACTACAGGATGGGTTTTGAGGAGGCACTGGGCTCACTGTGAGATGGAGCTGAGCTAAAACTCCAGTGGTAACTGACCTCTATAACCCCTACTCTGACTGGTAGACCACAGTGATGTTTTGGGTTTCCTGTAATTGGTGGCAGTTCAGAGATAGTGTCCAACAAGTCCCAAAAGGTCTGATTGTTTCCTTTCCCCCATTATATAGTCACTTTGGTAAAAGGCCATAAGTCCCTTTGGGGAAGGCAGGAGAAAGATTAATAGCATGTTTTTGGCAGTGCAATGGTATCCTTCTTCAAGGGATCTCCATCTCCTGTTCATTCAAGGGCTGCTGGATCTGTTAACTGGTTCAAGTTTGGGAATTGATTGAAGGTTGTGAAGCTCAGTTTTTATGATTCAAGTTAGACTTTTGTTCACTTTTTTCCTTGTCTCCCATTTCCTTCTTATCTGACTTCATTTTTACCTGCCTCCACTACCCCTCTTTTTAAAAAAAAAAAAAAAATATTTGAGAGAGACAGAGAGAGAAAAGCAGACTCCCCACCAAGCAGAAAGCCTGGCATGGGGCTTGATCCCAGGACCCAAGATCCATCCCAGGACCCGGGACCTGGGCCAAAGGTAGATGCTTAACTGACTGAGCCACCTAGGCACCCCTCCACTACCCTTTCGAACTTGCTGATGACCTCTGTTGTTTGATTTAATTAGTCACTTGATCCCTCAGCAGCATTCCACCTGGTGGCCCTCCCTTCACTTCTTAAAACAGCCCACATATTTCGCTGAACACAAAGGGGATTTTAGCAAAATGTGCATTTGATTGTAAAATTCCATTACTCAAAATCCTTTGATAGCTGCCTGTACCTTTAAGGATAAAGTCCTAAATTCTTAGACGTTTCCTCACATGGCTTCTTCACACTGTATTTTCTTTAGTGGTGTATACATACAATATGTATATAATGTATAAAGTATGTATAAAGTGTATACATACAATATGACCTGTTTCAAAATAACTTATAAAAATTAAGTTTTCATCTCCAAAATAAACTAGAAATATTTCAAGTACATGAAATTTCATTTTACATTAAAGCATGCATGTAGAAACATTAATCAAAATCTGACATGGCTCATTGAGAGTACTTAGTGAATAAAAAAAGCCATTTAGAATAAAACGAAGTGCTACAAAACCGGAAGATAATTGATGAATGGAAGAGATCATAAAGCCTTAGACTCAGAGAAGAGAGAAGTTTCCAGGCTTGTGAATTAGAGGCAGTAAATCCTAGATCTCCAGGGAAAGGAGAAAATAATGCCTGAAGGAAAAAAATTATTGTGAATCAATTCTGACAAAATTATGCTGAGTCAGTCCCCCTCTAGATTTCTCTAAGAAAGTGTTCTCCCCGTTAAATCTGTTACCACTCCCCCAATCATGAATTCCTATGAAAGATTCCATATAGCCAGCAATAATATGCAGGTCAACAAAGAATTCATCAGTGATTCCTCACTATGAAAAAGAAAATGTCAGAAGAAGGATGAAAATTAGTAGTGTTGAGAGAGAGATGATTTTTCAAGTTATGTAAATTAATGCATAACTGAATGTAGGAAAGGGGGCTACAATAAATATTGATGATGATGGAGATGGAAAAAAATAATGGTGAAAGCACAAGACAGAAAGGAATGGAAATCAGTATACAGGAGAAAGAAGGACAAAATACCATTTAATACAAAGTAGTATTTTACTTTTATGAAAAGAAATCGCAAGGGATATGTTTTTTGTTCTTTTCTATTTTTTTCAGTTGGTGGGGAAAAGGTTTCCCTTGATTTCTGTCATCCTGAAATTGCAGTCTAAGTATTGGCAATAGTAACTTATATAAAATAGCTGGTGTGTTTGTGTGTGTATAAGCAGAAGAATGCCCTGCCCACGAGAGAAGTTTCTCCGCTTGACATCTTCAGACCATTTCCTCTAACACCTGACAATGAACATTACTATTGGCAGTCATGCCATTACTTGCTTTCTCCATGCATTTAGGAATGTCATTAGGCCTTGGGCTTTTTGTAGCAAGAACAAGTATAACTTTTTATTTTTTTCTCATGTCATAGTTGGCAGGCTTTCTGTGAAATTACGGCAGTGTTCTCATGTGCCAGTTGTCAAAGAAATTTGAAGGAAAGGGACAAGCACTATAGATATTTCTTACAGCTAGATGGAACCTGTCTTTAAGACTGATGAAGGAGATACAAACTGACAAATACAACAATTATTTTTAATGTGCTTCCCTCTCTGGCATTAAAATATATGAATATGAAAAAGTTAAAAGTTAGTCAAATTAAGAGATATATGAGTATATAGATGGAAGTGAAATGAAGTGAAGGGAGAATTAACAATAGAAAATTTTGAAGATGAAGAGAACAAATCTGTAAGATGTATCTTTTCTATCATTTAGAAAACCCATAATGTTCTACCTGAACAAAATCTGTTCTCCCTGTTTAATTAATCATTTTATTTTAATCTTCTTTGAATATATGTATATATACATACATACATACATATTTTTAAATATGTATGTATATATGTGTATTTGAGTATACATATATAATTGGTACAGGCATTATCAGAATTTGTAGAAATTATTAGTTAATATATTAGAGCTGATTTTTGATGGTGCAGCAAAGCACAGAGCCCTGAGGTAATACAATTAATTCTCTTGATTTATAAAGGTATTTCTAAATTATATTAGCATACATCTTTTTATCTAATTATCCTGTCAATCCTGGAAAGTATACAGGTCAAGTGTTACATATCATAGATGAGGAAATTGATACCTAAGACAAAGCACTAATAAACAGTGGAAGTGGGACTAGAAAATTATTCTTCTTTCTTCTATCTAGACCTCTTGCCATTTTTACAATACAACTCCAACTGCATCAGGAAAGGAAAATTTGGGTGAATGTAAGAAGAGGAGTATAATAAACAAACAAGCAGACAAAACTAAAATAGGAGAGTAAAAACATGGATATTATCCAGAAACACCACAGTGATACTCCTGAATATATTTTGGAAAAAAATATGTAAGTGGTGGGAAAGCTATGTGAAGCAAAAAAAGGGAGAGTGGGCTATAGGTGTGATGCCACTGCTCAGTGTTACATCACAATTCTGCTTCATCAGGTAATAAGGTACAGAATATTCCTTCTGAAAATCTATTTTAAAGATAATATTACTCAGGGGTATACCTGGGTGGCTCAATAGGTTAAACAGCAGACTCTTGATTTCAGCTAGTCACGATCTTAGGGTCCTGGGATTGGGCCCCATTGTAGGCTCTGTGCTCAGCTGGGAGTCTGCTTGAGGATTCTCTTTCTCCCTCTCTTCCTGCTCCTCTCCCCACCACTTTTTCCTCATAAATAAATAAATAAATAAATAAATAAATAAATAAATAAAATCTCTACCAAAAAAAAGAAAAACTATATTACTCAGGGTTCTCCAGAGACATAGATCCAGTAGAAGATAAATAAATACATATATGTGTAAATATAATATTTGTTACTTTATAATATATTTTTATTTATAAATTATAAATAAATATAAAATATTATAAATTACCTACATACATATACAGAGAGATTTATAGAGCTGCTATAACAAATTACCACAAACTCGATGGCTTAAAACAACAGAAATTATTTTTTCACATTTCTGGAGGCTAGAAGTCCTGTCAATTGCACTGAAATCAAGGTATCAGAAAAGCCATTCTCCCAGAGGCTATAGGGAAAAATCCATTCCTTGGTTTTTTTGGTTTCTGTTGACTACTGGTATTCCTTGGATTATAGTCACATCAGCCCAATCTTAGAGACCATCATCTTCACATCTTTCTCTGCTCTAGTTCCATATTGATTTCTTCTCTGTATGTCTGTGTAAAATCCCATTCTGACTGTATAAGGCTTCCTTGATTGAATTTAGAGTCCACTTGTATAATCCAGGATAATCTCTCAGTGTCAAGATCTTTAATTTAATTACATCAGCAAAGATGTTTTTCTCTTGCAACATTTATCAGTTCTGGGTCTTAAGACCTGATGTATTTGTGTAGCCAATAGTCAGCCTACTACACCTCCTTGCAACATATGATTAATTTTCATTTTCATTAATGAGTCAGTCAAGATAAATTATATTATGGCCCTGTAACCAACACCCTCAAAATATTGGTGTCTTAAAACAACACATGTTTATTTTTCTCTCCTGCTACATATCCAGCAGTGTCCTTACACAGCAACTCAGGCTTACTGAACCTGTACTCTTGGGAATATAGCCTGGTACAGAAAGGAAGGGACTGTGTGAATGTACATTGTTAACCTTTAAAGACTGCCTATGGAAGCTCACTTCTCACTGGCTACTCCTAAACTTTGCAGATCCTATTGTGTTCCTAGAAAGTAAAGAACCAGAAATGTTGGTAAATATCTTTATCACAGTGAAGTTGGGTGTTTTGGGTCAAAACTTAATATGCTATAGAAAAAATTTATTTGGGGTAAAAGTTTTTTTTCTTTATTGAAGATTTTATTTATCAGAGAGAGACAGAACACACAGGTAGGGGAAGAACAGAGGCAGAGGGAGAAGCAGGCAAGGAGATTGATGTAGGACTTGATCCCAGGACCCTCAGATCATGATCTGAGCCGAAAGCAGAAGCTTAACTGACTGAGCCACCTGGGCATCCCTATTTTGGGTAAAAGTTGGTAAACTGAACTTATTTAGAATTATGTGGTTTATCATTGGCATCAAGTTTTAATTTAGAAATTCTGTTTAAGGATTTTAAATAGACATTTAGAAAATACCCTATTACTTTTAATACATTATCTGTTGAATAATAGGCTACCTTAAAATATGTCAGGCACTCTCCGGAAGAAATGGATGATTTTTCCTATAACTGGTAT
>CM053604.1:38943001-38986678 GCA_028646535.1 Procyon lotor
AAAACAGTGTGGAGATTCCTCAAGAAATTAAAAATAGAACTACCCTATGACCCTGCAATTGCACTACTGGGTATTTACCACAAAGAAGCAGATGCAGTACAAAGAAGGGCCACATGTACCCCAATGTTCATAGCAGTAATGGCCACAATCGCTAAACTGTGGAAAGAACCAAAATGCCCTTCAACAGATGAACGGATAAAGAAGATATGGTCCATATATACAATGGAATATTATGCCTTCATCAGAAAGGATGAATACCCAACTTTTGTATTAACAAGGATGGGACTGGAAGAGATTATGCTGAGTGAAATAAGTCAAGTGGAGAGAGTCCGTTATCTTATGGTCTCACTTACGAGAGTTTTTATACATGGTACAGAGCATAAGGAAAAACATGGAGGGCATTGTGAGAAGGAAAGGAAGGGTGAATGGAGGGAAATCAGAGGGGGCAATGAACCATGAGAGACTGTGGACTCTGAGCAACAAACTGGATTTTGGAGGGGAGCTTGGGTGAGCCTGGTGGTAGGTATTGAGGAGGGCATATATTGCATGGAGTACTGAGTGAAGTGCATGAACAATTAATCTTGTAACACTGAAAAAATAAAATAGACGTATTTGGGGGAAAAAAGACAGAAAGGTGAAAAAAAAAAAAGAAAAAAAGAAAGCAGAAAAGGCAAATGCATGCTCAGAAATGTATCTATTTCTCAGATGATGGACTTCTGAGTCCAAACTAAATTGAGCCCAATATTGTCAAGATGCCGTCAAATCACTGGTTGATTCTGTTGGGTAATATTGTCATATTATGTATTTTTCTGGGTTCTTGGACATTTAGACACAGCAATAGCTAGTAAGAATCTATGTGGTTGATTTCCCAGATAGCTTCTGTCTCTGCCACCTTGGGCTTTTTGTGTTTGTGTGCCTATAGGATAAGTTCTTGATTGGTGGGTGAAGAAGCTTGGCTAACATCATCTGGACAAGTCATTTTGTGAGTGTTCAGTTCCTCATTGTGGTGAATGTTTTCTAAGAAGCTTTAAGGTATACTACAAAAATCTTCCTACTGTGTTCTCACTCTTATATATGTATCCACATGCTTGTACCACAGATCTTGTCTTCCAGTTGTGTTAATTTTCTATTGCAACTGTAACAAATTACCACAAACTCAACAGTGTAAAACAATACAAATTTATTCTTCTGTAGTTCTGTAGGCTAGAAGTCCAACACTGGTCTCACTAGGTTAAAATCAAGGTCTTGGCAGGGTTGCTTCCATTCTGGAAACTCTAGGGAAGTACCTATTTCCTTGCTTTCTTCCAATTTCTAGAGGTTTGTACATTCCTTGACTTATAGCCTTCTTTCTCCATCCTCAGAGCTAAGAAAGTTACATTCCTCTTAATGTTTTTCCACTGTAATACTTCCCTCTCAACATAACCAAAAAAACATTCTTCCCTTTTAAGAACTTACGTGCTTTGATAGGCCCACTGAAATAGTACAGAGTAATCTCCCCATCTCAAGGTCCTTAATCTTAATCACATTGCAAAGTCCCTTTTGACATGTGAGGTAGCATACATTCAAGGACATGAACAACTGTGGGAAATGGAAGGTTTTTATTCTTCCTACTCCACTGGTTTTCTAGCTTTTTTCCTTTCAGACCTCTGAATACATAAGCAAACTGTTGGTCACTGTCTAGGAACCTATATACACCCTGATGTTAGGCCACCTTTCTTCCACCCAAGGTGGAAGACTATGTACACTGTTGTAGTTATATCTACTGGGAAGATTTTTCATTTCCATCATCTTTCAAGACAACTCTTGACTGTAGCTGAAATTAGCTGCCATTCATTTTTTGTGTCCACCCTGAGAATCTATCAGTAAACCGACCTCAGATTATTATTTCTCCTCCTTCAACTCATCATAAAGGGCCCCTTCCCACAAGATGGCCACAAACACAATGTGGGCACCTGATCGTGCAGCTTACTTATACATTTTCACCCTCTCAGGCTCAAAGCAGAGCAAAATATCCCTATCTTAAAATGCCTGCTTGCTAGACTCATCTGAATTTTTACATTTAGTGATTCCAGTAGAACACAGCTCTTAATGGTTCAGACTTCTTTGGATTATATTATGACAAAGAGTGGGAGAGTTAATATAAATCTGAAGCAAAACTATGAATGAATATTATTGTCCATCTCACATGAGTGCAAACTGTTTCTTGTCTTCTTATCTAAGTGAAAAGGAAAAATTAGTATTTACCAAATCAGTGATCACATTATATGCATGTGAGACTTTATTAATGTGCTCTATTAGAAATACAATAACTAGCACAGCAGCTGGGACTAGGACTTCTGCTTGGCTAAGCCTGCAGTGTTCTACAGCTATCTTGAGTAATCATCTAATTTCTGCAGGAACCATAGTGGCAAATGAAGTGGATATGATAGGGACAAGGTCATGTTCTTTAAGGTCTTTATGGATAACATTAATCTATTTTTATCTTATTTTTTATTTTTATTTTTTGTTTTTCTTAAAGACTTATTTACTTATTTGAGAGAGAGAGAGGTTGGGGGGGAGGAGCAAAGGGAGAGAATCTTTTTTGAGCAGACTTCCTGTTGAGTACAGAGCCTGACGTAGGGCTCCATTCCACAACCCATGAGATCATGACCTGAGCTGAAACCAAGAGTCGGTGGCTGACTGAGTTACCCAGGAATCCCTGCTTTTATCTTATTTCATAGTCTAAGAACTCAGTGTGGGAGTTACTCTAACTGCTAAGTATAATCCATTCCAAATACATATTTGGGGGCTGGGGAAATGATTACTTTGTGGGTTCATGGACCTTGTGGGCCTTCTGTGAGCCAGGATCTCAGCCAGGACTCCATTTATTAATTGGTCTCTGTAAGCTCTCACTCATAATAGGGCAGTTTTGATAGCTTTTTGTGTCCCTTAGTTCTAACATGAAGTCAGACCTGGAGTGTATAGTCTTGAAATAACTGGATATTTCCCTTTCCCCAAGACCGGGAAAACTGTAAGAGTATATACTTTTTATGGTGTTGAGAGGTCTTTCCTCACCATGATATAGCTACTTTAATCAATTGATTCTATATATGAAACCTGGATGACATCTGGAACTGAGCAAGGAATTTTGGCTTTGGGTTGCAATGAGTGCTTTCAAACACCTGCAGCACTGAGAATTTTGTGGAAAAGTCAGTTCTTCATTGACTTCATTACTTAGCTATACTGTGGGTAGAGAAGTATATGAAATGTGTTTAGTGGTTTACTTTTTGCTCATTGGGGTAGGAACCAACCATTTTCTTTGAAAGGAGCCATGCATTTAGCTTATCTATGTAATCAGTGTCGTTTCTATGGTAAATAACTGTTGGACTGTACAATGAAAATTTTTCTGTACCGATATAGCATGGCAGGGTAAAGAGCATGCTGCAGGAAGAAAATTACAGATAGGTCAATGTTTCCATAGCCTATGTTAAAAGGAAGGAGGTAGAAATTGTAGATGTCAGAGCATGTGTTTAGAAAAGTGACCAGAGGGTAATGGTCTGAAATCGAGGACACTATGATCACTGATAAAAAGGCATTGAGCACTTTGCAGGAAAAAGTGAAGATTTAGAAAGTATATGACAGTTGTCTTCTACTATCTGCAAGGTTTCCATGTGTAACATTTGCACAGGGATTTTCAGTTTACTTCGAAGTGATCCTCATGAATTTGCAGATTACTAGATACCTATACTGCAGTAGAATTATACCAAATAAAATTGCAGGTGCTTCTGTAACTCTTCAGTTGTGAAAATTAAAACCTATGAAATTAAATTCAAATTTATGAAAAGCCTTGGGGCCTTTGGAAAAAGTCATGGCATGGCATAAATACCAGGAAATTAGAATGTGCATATATGTATATGTTTGGTAAAATCTGAAACAATTATGATCATTTAAGTTTTCACGATATGTTTCATCCAAGAATCACAAAATACTTTACAAATTAATGAATTTAATTGCTTTCAGTATGTGAATAAAATACAAGTCTCGGAGAGTTCAAGTAATTGACTTTGAGTGCTGTGAGAAAGACAATCATCTTGATTTAGAGTATATCTGAACTTCCCAGTTTAAGTCACATCAAGTCTCTTCATAGAATTGTGTTTATTAGTAAATTAAATAACTGTTTTTAATCATAATATAACTAACATTCACTTGCCCTTTGGAGCACATCATTTCCTTTAATATTTGAGAAAGCGTATCTGAAAAATAAAAGGGCTTGTGTTATTAGACAGAGTGTGCATGGAGGAAACAGAGGCACATAATGGTAGTTGAGTTCCCCCAAAATTGCCTGGCTAGAAAGTAATGGGACCAGGCATGGGAAGATCTCAACCTCCTAGTGCAGATCTCTTATCACAATTTTAGAGTTTGCATAGCTCAACTAACTCATGTGGTATGCAGAAGATTAAAGATGGCTTTTGGTCATTATATCTCTTATAGCACCTCTTAATAATTGGAAGTCAATTAATATTTGTTGAATTAAAATAGTGTGATAGTGACATATACAACCAAAAATATGTCTCTTTATTTTCAGTGAAGTTATATAAAGCAGCTCTGGAGTCAGATAATTCCTCCCTTTACTAGTTGTGTGAACTCAGGCTTATTTCCTATATTCTGTAGATCTCAATTTCCTCAGTTATAAACTGGAGGTAACAATAGCACCTATTTCACAAAGTTACTATGTGAATTAATCAAATTAATCTGTGTAAATTCCTTAAAACATTGCCTGGAATAACTAAAACTTCAGTAAATGTCATCACTATTCTGGAATATTTTCACCATGGAAATATAGTGCTTGGTTTCTTTCAAGACAATGAAGTTTCCTAAGACTTCTCTGAAGGGGGGTGGGTATCACTTAAATCATACATAGTTTTAGAGGTACAAAAATTATTTATAGAAGCTGTTATAATTTACATATGTGGAAACCAAGACCAGGAAAGTTACAGGCCTTCTCAAAAATAGCATGCCTTGGTGATAGCATGTGGTTTAGCAACCTGTTATTCTCAGAAAGTAATCTCAGAAAGTGTTGTTTGGAATTTATTGTACTTGGATTAAGATAATACAGAAGTTTTTGCACTTATGCATTTTTTATGGAAGTAGTCAACTTCTTAAAAGTTTTGCTGTTTGAAAGTTTAAGATTTCAGAACACCTGCATGGCTCAGTCTGTTAAGCATTTGCTTTCAGCTCAGGTCATGATCCCAGGGTCCTGAGATCTACCCCTGGGGCTCTCTGCTCAGCAGGGAGCCTGCTTCTCCCTTTGCCCTGCCTTTTCCCCCTGTTTGTGCTCTCTCTCTTTCTCTCTGACAAATAAATAATAAAATTCTTTTAAAAAAGTGTAAGATTTTATTTCTATAAAGTTTTTCCAGGTAATTATGTATAAATAAGGTGTAATTGTACTTTCCAGTTCCAAAGATAATTATAAGTAATTGTCTTGATTCAGTAAACACCAAAGGTACAATTCATGGAAAAATATGTGTAACGTTTAATTCAGATCTCCTGATAGTTTTAGACACTCCTTGTTAATATATTAAGTGCTCTTGAAAAGATGTATATTCACTGAAGTATCAGAAAACTTAGAATTATGTATGATCTAAGAACCGTTATTAGGTAGAAGTCAAAGAATCATTATTATATTTATTATTAATTTGTAATAACTGATGAGAGTTTCTGATATTTGAACGTGTCTTTTTTAAGCAACTCTTTGATTTACAATGAAATTTGATTTGGTTAATAAGGGTATAAAAATGATTTTATGACCCAATGCTAGTAATATAAATAATGGTGATTTGAATATTTAAATTTAGTTTTAAATCTATATTATGTGCACATTATGTGAACATAGAAAACTATTAGATTTATCTTTGAAATGAAATGGGCATAGAAGTAAGGAATTACACAAATGAATGTACATATTATCCATTTTAAGAATTTCATTACTCTTTATAATATGTTTAAGTGTCTAAAATATCTTTTTCTTTAGGCTTCCGTACGTGTGTGCAGTTTAAAGATTTTTTTTCTCAATTCCTAAAAATGCACCATGAAAATTAAGTTAACTAATAGAGAAAAGTTCACTCCCTTGAGTCATTTGCTTTGTTCATTGTCACAAAATATACACAGGTGCAAGAATTTCTTATCCTGAAACATAGGGCTAACAGAGTGAATGCTTAAATTACAACTTTATATTCCTCAACGGGGGGAGGGAGATTTCAACTCAAACACAAGAACAACAACAGCAACAACAACAACAAACACTGACAATTACAAGGGAAAAAAAACCAAAATACATTGACACGTGCTTGCCAGCGAAAATAATTGCATCTGCTTAGATTTGCTTATCTTTTAAGTTTTTCCCTTTAGTTGCTTGACTGCTCATTAGGCTTTCAGAGTCAGAACACTTATAAATAAGCAGCTTATTTAATGTTGAATTAATTTCCATATTCTTTACAGTACTGGACAAAGGAAATTGCTATCCCAAAGCAGGCTTCTCTATAAGAGGGCACGTCTATGGCAGTGTTGCTCTATCAGGAACAGTTTTTTCCACTTCCTCCAGTTACACATATTAGAGTATCTCCTAAGTGAAGCTGGAGATTGTGACTGCTAGGAAAGAGTTCAAAATGTGCAGTTCCAGGGCGCCTGGGTGGCTCAGTGGGTTAAAGCCTCTGCCTTCAGCTCAGGTCATGATCTCAGGGTCCTGGGATCAAGCCCGGCGTCGGGCTCTCTGCTGGGCGGGGAGCCTGCTTCCCCCTCTCTGCCTGCCTTTCTGCCTACTTGTGATACTTTGTCAAATAAATAAATAAATAAAATCTTTTAAAAAAAAACACAAAATGTGCAGTTCCCCTGGCTCAAAAGACATAACCTTATGAAAGGAAGAGGAAAAGACTTGCTCTTGATTTTCCTGGGTTTTTCTTTTGTTTTGATTTGGTTTGGTTTGGTTTTTGGTTTTTTTTGGTCCATTGTAAATGAGCTGGATGCTGGTTTAATATAATTCTGACAAGTGCTCTAGCCTGTGAACTCTTCTCAGTTGTAACTACATTGTCATTTAGACTAGTGGGAAATGGTTCTTTAGCACGGTGTTGGGAATAACAAGGAAGTGTGGAGGTTGTCAATTTTTCTGTTGTTTGAATTTAAAATGGAAACAAAGCACCAAAATACATTCTAGAATTCTGGAATTTAACAGCTTCTCAAACAACAGATGTAATGGTATTCTGTATATACAGGATCTGCTTTCCAGTATAAATCTAATGAGTTTTCAAGCAGTCCCTGTTTGCAGATTCTACCCTTTACTCTCAACAGAAATTTCTTCACCGATTATAATGTATATGGATTTTTGCAGAATATCTATCCCCAACCAATACACTTCCCACAAAAGAAATATATGTATGTATAAAACTAGGCTCTAATACTGGACTCCAGTTGTTGATACTTGCCTGGTCCAGGTGCTATAAAATCTCGTAGTAGTTTTTGTGTGTGTTGCCTCTATTACTATATATTTCATTCTAACTTTCACCATAACATTTGCCTAATAATAACCCTTTCCTTAGTGAGATTTTAAGTCTTTCACCTACTCCCACCTTCATTTCAATTCAAACAGAAGAAAAGTCCCTGCCCCATTTTTCTCTGAAAGACATAATTAGGAGTCATCAAGGTTTATTTATTTATTTTCCAAATTTGTGTATTTTAATTTCAATATTAATCTAAATACACACACACACACATTACATGCTGGATGTGTGTGTGTGTGTGTGTGTGTCTGTGAGTTGGATGGTCTTGCATCACCATTTCATAGTTAGTTAAAATCATGCTGCTGTAGTATCTTCTTTGTATCTTTGTTTATAATTACATTGGCAGTGATAATAGTTTAACTTTCCAAAAAGCTATTGTCAAAAGAAAAGACAGACTCAAATTTATGATACATGTATGGTCTATGTGTAGGAAGTGATGGAAGATTTGAGTTATCCCAAGACACGCAGTCCTAGAGATGTGCTGGGTTTAATGATACCAGTGCTATGGCATGCCCTATAATATTTATTTCATAAGCGATTCCCTGTATGAACATCATTTCTCTTAATTTAAATATTAAATGCTTTATCATGCTCCATTTTAAAACATGTTTTGTTTTGGTCTCTTTATAGGAGCTATGAGTTTATACCATATTTTGTTACTTTACGTGTTTAAGGAGTATTACATTAAAAATCATCTCAATTCGCACTCAGGAATTCACGAAAATAATTTTTCCCATTGAAGTGGTGTTTCCTTATCCCTCAAGCTATGGCATTAATATATTTACTAGGAAAGTGAATATGTTATAACTTCCCCTATTTTACTGAATAATAAGATTTCTCAACATCCTTTGAGATAAGCTCTCAGTTTAACTATATTCTTTTAAAATGTTTTCTTTGCTCTCGGGTAGCTCAGTTGCAACATCCTTACATCTTCAGTTTGGGGAAGTAGCAGGAAGAAAATTTATTTCCGTTTGGGCGGTCCAGGATTCCTTTGTTAGAATTTAATGCTGAATAGTCACACTATTAATGTGAGCCTTTGGCACAGGTGACAGAATGGTAAATGCCATCAGAAGACCTTGTATTTCTTTAAGTCAGTCAGCTAAGTTCTTCTGGAGCTTTTTATTTCTCATATGAAGTTGTTCGGGTTTGCTCATTACTGACATAATAAAGTCAATAGTAAAGGCATTATCCCCCAGACAGTCTCCTTTATTGTCTGTCCCAGTTCTCATTTTAACACATGGAAAACATCATCATCCTATATATTATATATAGATTATGAATCCTCAAGGCTACTTAAAATAGGGGCTTCCTATCACTACAGATATATTCTTTTGCTATTACCTGTTTCTATGTTTCTGTGCTTCACTGGATGCCACTTGGTTTGTGATTTCTACTTAGTCATTTCGTTAAGGGGAAATATCTATTGCTGTATGCCACAGACCATCCAGTACAAATTTCCTGTAGTGTTTACTTTGGAACATGTATAGGAAGCAGCCTCTCTGATAGCCATCAGTGCTCCTTGCTTTGTGCTATTCACATACTGAATAGTTCCCTCTCACAATGAGTTGGACTCATTGGGATAACTTAGTTCAAGATGCTTTAGCAAAAAACTAGAGCCTGGGTAGCTCCAATGACAAGATTAGTTTCTCATGGTTCTGGAGGCTAAGAGATGCTGACAGATTTGGTGGCTGGTGAGAGTTTTTTTCCTAGTTTGCCGATGGCAGTCTTCTTGCTATACCTGGTCTCTTCCTCTTTTTATAAGGGTACCAAGCCCATTATGAGGGCTTTACCTGATATCCTCCTCTAAACCTAATTCCTTTCCAGAGGTCTCACCTTCAAATATCATCACACTGGGGATTAGGACTTCAGTATATGATTTCTGAAGAGGTATCAACCATATCAATAACCAATAAGATATTATAGAAATTATGGATGTGATTTCTGACAGTAGGTCATAAAAATACTGCAGGTTCCATTCTGTATTTTGGGATCACTTTCTCTGGGCAAGTAAACTGTCACCTTATAACGACATGTCCTACAGACTGGCCCACAGGGTGGGAAACTGAGACAATCAACTGCCATGTGTGTGAATCATTTTGGAAGCCATTCCTTTAACTTCAGTTAAGCCTTCCCATGACTGTAACTCCAACCCCCAAATTGACTATAACATCATAAAAGATCCTGCGGTGCCTGAGTGGCTCCGCTGATTAAGCCTCTGCCTTAGGCTCAGGTCATGATCTCAGAGTTCTGGAATTGAGCCCTGCATCAGGCTTCTTGCTCAGCGAGGAGACTGCTTCTCCCATTCCCTCTGACTGCCACTCCCCCTGCTTGTGCAACTCTCTCTCTCTCTGTCAAATAAATAAATAAAATCTTAAAGGAAAAAAAAAAGATCCTCAGCCCTAATTACCCACTTATTCCACTTCCAAATTCCTAACCCACAGAAACTCCAAGATAACAAATATTCTTTGTTCTAAGCTGCTAAATTCCAGGGTTATTTGTTATGCAGTAACTAATATGCATGGACCACGTAGGTGGTGATTTTACTTTGTGATTTTGTGATTTTACTGTTTGGATTTGAGAAAGAAAAACGCTTCCTCTGACACCAGGAAAATGATCTAATACTAATATCTAGACCTTGGTTTTGTTAGAAGTTGGCCAGGTATTCACAGCAAGGCCAGCATACAGCCATGTTCTCCTTTTGAACATAAATAATATCACAGAACAAGAAAATCATAAAGGGCACTCTGTATCTGCACTGAAATTAGTCAAAAAACAAGGCCATGCTGTGATCTTGTTTGAGCACAAAGAAAAACAAGTGCACAGTGCAGTGTAAGGTGCCAACGTACCAAACCTCCCCCCACCAATCCTGGCGTATGAATGGCTGCTGCTTCTTTACCAATTGGGAACCTAGGTTCTTTTCATTCCTCCTGTCTTACAGAAAATATATATTAAAATATTAAGTCATGGAATTGCTTCTGCTTCCTGACAGCATCTGGTAAGAGTAAAGACCACACACTTGAATCACTTGTCACAATCACCTATTAAAATGCCAAAGCCTGTAGCAATCTTTTATAAAACCTTCATGTTGAGATGATCCATTGTTCCCCATAGTATATTATCGCTCTCATTGAAACAAGTAATAAACCCGACTTTGTTTGACTACAGGTGTGTATCTGGTTGTCTTTTCCCAGAGGACGCTGACAAGTTCTTGAAGACATCCATATATTCAATAACAATTAGCATTTGCCTTTATTCATTACTCTCATGAGTAAAATGGTTCTTAGACCCAGAACTGAATATTCTATGACTAAGACACTACTGACACTTTTTGAACAATGGGCATAGGGTTTTTTAAATTTCTTTTTTAAAATAATTGTTTTGAGAGCCAGGAAAAAAAATCTTGGTGTGAAAAGTGCACCAAAATTTATAGAAAGAATGTTAAATATCCAAGTTAGAGATTCAGAAACCTACTTGATTTCTGTCAATTAAATACACTATTACTACTATTATCTGTCTTTAAAAATATTTTATTTTTTTTTAAAGATTTTATTTATTTATTTGATAGAGAGATTACAAGTGGGCAGAGAGGCAGGCAGAGAGAGAGGGGAAGCAGGCTCCCTGCTGAGCAGAGAGCCCGATGCGGGGCTCGATCCCAGGACCCTGACATCATGATCTGAGCTGAAGGCAGAGGCTTTAACCCACTGAGCCACCTGGGTGCCCCTAAAAGTATTTTCTTATAAAGAAATCTTCAACAAAGTATCATTCAGTTAGCCTTTTAAAAATCATTAGCTATTGCCCATCCTTTTCACTATGATTTAGAATTCACCATTAATCCTTTCTCCTTATTGCTGATAATTATTTCAAAAAATTGTTCATTGATTGTTCATATGTGCTAAATATTGTCGTTTCTGTTTTACAATTGATTAAAGTGAGGTACAGATGATTGAAGCATGGTGTCCAAGAGCACATAGCTGTAATTGTCAGAATTCAAACCTAGGCAAGATGGTATCAGAATGTACCTTTAATCATACCCTATAGAGTTTCCTCCTGGTTAGTTTTTCTAAAAGCTAGCCATTGTTCTTCTGTCTTGTAATTCATTGTAATTGCTTACATATCTGTTCTTTTCTCTTTTTGGTAAGTCAAAACTGCTTTTTAAAAGATTACATTCAATATGCTTTTACCTATCTATGATTATTTATAACTTAATCAGACATTCAATGTCTAGCAAAGGATAGGTAAATTTTACTACCTTCTTTCATAAAAAATAGTTCATCTTACAGACATGTACCCTGGGGCAAATAATACATTATATGTTAATAAAAAAATTTAAAAAAAAAACTTTAAGCCCCCCCAAAATAGTTCATCTTTATTTCTGATGTATTAAAATAAGTATTATTTTATTAGAACCTATTTAAAAATCACCCACTTATCTATACATTAGAGAAGGAGGATAGCTCTACCTCTAAAAATGTGTACTGGGTCTATATTTTTGTTTTCATATCATCCCTCCATGGAAGGTCTGCCTGAGACAAGATGATACCTTGAGTAGACTAATACTTTAGCAGTCTTTCCAACTATTTATTTTTTTTTCTTTCCAACTATTTAACATGTTTTTTTTTTTCTTTTGGTACAATACTGATACTGAAAATAAGAAAAGATCTCAGAAAACTATCCAGACACCTTTCAGTTCTTTGAACATTTTAGGAATGGCCTCAAAACTTCATAGTCCATTCAGCTAGATGTTTTATATTTCACCACAGTTTAAGTGAGAGACTAGCAAGGGGGAGATGCCACCACTTGCTCCACAGAATATGGTAGCAAATCATTACTTTGGAGGAAAAAAACAAAATTGGAATCTTTCTTCTTTTCACTTATTCTTTTTCACCTTAATTAACTAAAGGATTTAGCATTTGTAAGAATGGACATGAATTTCTTTCTTATAGTTCTTTTTTCTCCCTATACCTTCTTGTTCACCTGTTTTATTGTTGTTTTGTTTTTCCTGTCAACCACTTAACTCCAGAAGTTAAAAGCATGGGTTTGGGAGTTAGACCTTCTTGGACTCCTGCTTATACTCCATTAACTAGCTTATGGCCTTGGGCCAATTACTTACCTCTACATACCTGAGATTCCTTTTTTTTTTTTTTAAGACTTCATTTATTTATTTGAGAAAGAGAGCCCAAGTGAGGGAAAGGGTAAAGGGAGAGGGAGAAGCTGACTATCCGCCGAACATGGAGGCCTAACATGGGGCTCAATCCAGGACCTCAGGATCATGATCTGAGCCTGAAGCAGATGTTTAACCGATTGAGCCAGCCAGGTGTCTCTGATTCCTCATTTTTAGAATTGTTATATACTAGTACTTATCTTGAGTGATTACTATATACATTAAATATAATAAATCATATGAAGCCCTTATCAAAAGCATTTAGTACATATTTAATGAAAACTCTTCGATAACTCTCCTCTCCTTTTTATTGGCACCTCATAGAGCTCCAGCTGTAGGTAGCAGTATGGAACAAGGCCCCAGCTGCTGTATCCTGAAAGCCTTGTCAGCACTGAGAACATGCTTCCTGCAGGCTGCTCCCGGCCAAGTGCTAGAACATTAAGGGCAGAACATTAAGGCAGCAGGTTTCTGGGAAATACAGGACCCTTTTAAAATCAAACTTTGGTTTGAAGCCTTCTGAAGGCCTCGTCAAACCTTCCTTAGACTCCATGGCGGTCTAGCACACTTCTACCAACATCCCCCCCACCTTCTTCTCTTGGGTCATACTTACATTGTGGTCTGGTTTCTCTTAGATTCTCATCTTCTTTCATACAGTCACCTTACTGAAACCTTTGCAGCTCTGTTCTCAGCTCCAGAATCTCATGGAGAACCCAGAAGTCACACGAGCATTTATCTTTAAAGACCAAACTCTTTGCCATTGACTCCCTTTAGACTGCCAGGCTCTATGTACCCATCCTCATCCCTCTGTATTTTGCTTCCCTCCTTCTCTCACCAGCAGAATGGGATGGAGCAAGGGTCAATCTATGCCATTCAAAATATGCTTCTCAAGAGCTAAATCAGGCTATCCCAACATTGCCCTTTGGGACATAACTTGAAAATATCACACTCATAATAAATGGATCATTTATCCTAGCTAATTCTTTATTAGAGAATGAAAACAATCAATTTTAGTCATTTTTGCAGAGGAATGGAAGGAAAAACATGCCAAATTCACTAAATGTCAATTAAGAAGTTGTAAGTGAATGTCACTAAAATGTAATTCAGGTTATAGCAATTACTGCCCATTTCCTTGTTACTGTCTTTATACATGTTCATATGTGTAAGAACATTTGCCTCGGCTTTTATAATAAGACTTAGCTATTCTATGCTTTAAATTGAGAAAATGAATCTCTGGGTATGAAAGGACATCTCATTAATCAACCGAGTACTTCCCAGAGTGAACCATTGCTTTTTGCCTTCCACACACTTTGATACCTGGTACTCTGACGTGAAGGCACCCCAGAAGTATGTCGCTTTCACTTTATAGTTTTGTTATACATTTGTATCTTATTTCTACTCTTGGTTCAACTTCAGCTCAGCACATGCAGCCTATGAGTGTGAACAAGCAAAAAAATAAATAAATACTTTCATAAATATTAAGAAAGAAAAGAGAAGGCATCAAAGAGAAAATAAGAATAAATATAGACTGGCTTAAAAGGAACAAGTGTATTACACTAGCACCGAGAGCTTGCTCTCAGGACTGAAATGACCTGCTCCTTTTCTTATTGTGATGCAGTAAGTTTGTTGATGCCCCAAAGAGCTGACACTGCTTTGTAGGTGTCTTTTAAGGTTTGCTTTCGCCTAGTTTCTGCCCCATTTCTTTGCTCTCTCTTCTTCCCTGATGCTTCTGTGATAAAAATCCGAAAAGTGAGATTACCTGAATGCAGCCCAACCAGACTCTCCCTCTAAAAGCCCTGCTTCTTTTCCAGGTAACTGATATACAATGAGTGTTCTCACCACTTCGGCTGAGACCCTGTTGCTACACTAAGTGGTGTAGCTTGAACTTCATTTAAAGTCCAAAATTAGAGCTCGGATACAATACATCAAAGCCTTCATCTAAGGAATAGTAAGAAATAAACAAACACTAGACCATGGATCTCTGAAGGACACAGGACATTATACCCCCTCACAATGCCTTCAATTTATTTAAAACTCAATATAATTTTGAGAATGAAATGTTTAATCTTTTTTAACTTTCCAAACACTGGATGCCTGAAAGGTTCAATAGTGCCCTGTGTCTCCTCTGAACTGCTAGCCCAGGTGTTAATTGGCAAAGTTACTCAGTATCAGCCTCGGCTTAGTATCTAAACATGCAGTGCAGGGACCTTTTCATTTCTTCATCTCTGCATGCCCCAGTTTGAAAGGACCATGGATTAAGTGAAACCAGTAAATCAGATTAGAAATACAAAAGACATACAGTAGTCTCAGCTCTCAGTTTGAAACCAGCTTCTCTCAAAATGCTATTTTCATGTAGATTGTCTTTTTTTTATATCTCAATGGTGACCACAGCTCAAGTGTAAATATTAAAAGCAGTAAGAACTATTCTATGAGTTATCCTGCAGCTAGGAATTAACCTTTTTTATTTTTTAAGATTTTACTTATTTACTTGCCACAGAGGTCAAGAAAGCACAAGCAGAGTGAGTAGTAGAGGGAGAGGGGAAAGCAGGCTCCCCATTGAGCAGGGAGCCTGATGCAGGGCTTGATCCCAGGGCCCTGGGAATAAATGATCCATTTATTATGAGTGTGATATTTTCATGACCTTAGGCAGAAGCCCAATCTGAGCCACTCAGGCGCCCCAGGAATTAACCTTAAGAAAGCAATCATGTCGGGGCACCTGGGTGGCTCAGTGGGTTAAAGCCTCTGCCTTTGGCTCAGGTCATGATCTCAGGGTCCTGGGATCAAGCCCCCACATCAAGCTCTCTGCTCAGCAGGGAGCCTGCTTCCCCCTCTCTCTCTCTGCCTGCCTCTCTGCCTGCTTGTGATCTCACTCTCTGTGTCAAATAAATAAATAAAATCTTAAAAAAAAAAAAAAGAAAGCAATCATGTCTGTGATCCATGAAGAAGCTGTAGTCATCACATGTGAGTTTTTAATATTATGAAATTGAAAACAGCCAAAATTTGTAAATATAGGATCTCGGTTAAATCCATTCATTCATACCACAATTATTTGTTAAGTGCTTCTTATGTTCCAGGAATGTTTGATGCTCTCCCATCAGGGAACAAGACAGAGTCCATAAGGAAGCCTGGATATAAATATTAATGTTAAAAGAAAATTGTAGTGAAGTGGAATTCACCGTTTTGAAAAATAATATGTATATGTATACTTGCAAAAGAAACACATCATAAGTTGAGCAGAGATTAAAATAATGTATATGAAAAAATAATGTATATTAATTACTTAATATACCAGTCAATTATATCTCATAGTGAACATTGATGTAAAGTGTAGAAGAATAATATTTAGGGGATGCCTGGGTGGCTCAGTTGGTTAAGCGGCTGCCTTCGGCTCAGGTTATGTTCCCAGGGTCCTGGGATGGAGTCCCATATCAGGCTCCTTGCTCGGCAGGGAGTCTACTTCTCCCTCTGCCTCTGCCTGCCACTCTGCCTGCTTGTGCTCTCTCTCTCTCTCTGACAAATAAATTTTAAAAAATTAAAAAAAAATAAAGTTATCATGTGATCACTTTAAAAAAAAGAATGATATTTAGAAGAAAATATTGATATATATTTGTTTTCCATCTATTCAGCTTCACAATGAAGTTGGATAGGGAAAAAGTGGTTGGCTATTTTCTGCTATTTTAAAGGCTTTCATGTTCTATTGGCATAATAAAAATAAACTTAGTTCAATAAGCACACATATATATGAATAATCTATAATTCTCAAATTAAACATTGGTACTAAATCAGTACAAAAATTGCACTCTCGAGGCCCTCATGATTTTCCCATATTAGGTCTAATTATTGGAATCTGCACATTTTATTTGCAAAGTTTTATTATAGTGGGTTTTATGGTTATATTTAACTTTCATGAAAATCAGATAAATTGTTTGTGAAGATCAACAATTTATCTGAGTTCATATTAAAGACCAAACCTCCACATACTTATGTATCTCTGCCCTGCATACTACGTTTCTCTGGCTATAATCATGAAAATAAAGATAATATTGTATGCAAATAATTTGGGGCTTTCCCAAGAGACAAAGCACTAGCCATAACATGGGAATTTTTAGGACAGTATTTTGTTGATTACATCAGCCTCCCTGCTGAAAAACCCATGTCTAGAAGGAGGGATTGGTTCTTCAGTCATGAGGTTAATACAAGAAGTGTATCTAATTCACATTTCAAAATGTTTCAATTGTTCTTGGGGATACAGCATCTTCATGCTACCTTTTAACCTCTCTGTTGGGAGTCTTTCACAGTCAATGGCTACCAGTGTGTAGAAATAGAGAGGGCATCTCAGTTTTCCAGACATTGACAGAGTGCAGTTCATACAACTGCTTGAACTCTGGAGACCAGTTGGTGTTCTAAGTCTAACTGTAGGAGTGAGTAGCCTTATGGGTAAGAAAAAGGAAACCAGAGTTACAGTGGAATGTATTTCTAACAATGTTTTAGTCTACGTTTCTTAGAGATCAAACTGTTTAAATGTTCAGACTTGTGCATTTAAAATGAATTTTTGAGCTTAGAAGTAGAATTGGGCAAGAATGAGTCAATGATGCACCTATTATATATTTCCTTCCCTAGACTCAGTTTACTTTTTTCTTTGAGGATTAGGGGATATTGAAAAATTGAAAGCCAGATGTGTTTTGATTGAAATATTTGAACTAAAAAAGATTATATTTTAGGAATTTTGCTAATTAACAGCAGGACAAAGGAACTACTTAAAGCAAAGCAATTTATTTTATATTTTTTGCTGTTAACATGTTACAGAAAATAACTGAGTGATGGGTCCTAAATCTGACTGATTATGAGAATTGCTTGGGGAGCTTGCATTTATTTATTTATTTGTTTATTTATTTATTTTACAATATTTAAAAGACCCCATCCCCAGCCTTCCAGGATCTCCAGATGTCTCTTTTAACAGTGATCCATGGGGGAGTCTAACTAAGAATCAAGTCAAGAAACCACTGGTCTAGAGAAAGACTCTATTGTGTTGTCCATAGATTTCTAAGGATATGTAGTACAATGTTTGAGGTATATTACTTTGATTTTTAAAATAATCCTGCTCATAACTAATCAGTTTTATCCTCTATTAACTTAAGTTTTGGAGTTTTGTCTTTTTTTTTTTTTTTTTTTTTTAATCTAAATGTGTTTAGTCATGGCCTTAAGAGTTTAGAATCTGTATGGTATTCCTTACTAGGAATGAGGGACTGTTTTACAGATACCTTACCCAATGATTTTTGTATTAAAGATACTTTACTCAATCATTTATTTTTATTGGAATGAATGTCTAAGGAAATTCAAAGTTATTTTGCCTAGTTCCACTTAGAGGCACACTGGCTCTTTTCTATAAGTCCCTATTTCCTCAAAAAATGTATTGGGGAGCCTAAACATAAACAAGCCTTCTATAAATGTTTACTGAGTGAAAAAATGTGTAAATCTATTAACTTCCCAGAGTTAATGATTGAACATGTATTGAGCCCTAACTGATGTGCCAAGCACAGTGCAATGATTTCTCCAATGTAAGCCAGAAGAATACAGTATTATACTTGCTTCTAAGAAGTGAACAGTTGTAGTGGACAGTTTTTTGTTTTATTTCTAATTATTTATTTATTTTTAGCTTGCTTTCTTCTTTTCTTCTCCTTCCTTCCTTCCTTCCATACTTTCTTTTCTCCTCTTCTTTTGTTCTTTTTGTTTGTCTTCTTTAAATTTATGAACTGGCCTTCATATATTTGCAACCCTGCTTCTAAACTTAATTGAAATATCATAGCCCAGTAGGAGATTACAATTTAATAACATTCTAGAATTTCTATTTATTTCTGAGATTTTTACATGTCTGGACATACTTGGTCTATCTGTTTGAGACTTAGGAGACCTAAGAAAAGAAGAAAGCCCAGGCAAATGAACATACACATAAATAAGTGAAGGAAAATATTCAGTTTGTTTCCATTGTTGGCATTCAGGCACACCCCAAAATCCAGGGAATTGTTGGGCAAATATCTATTTTCCAAGGGGAATGAAGAATCTCCTGAGAAATAACTCATTCTAAGAGGGATAATGAACCTGACTTGGTAACAAAGTCTTATTACTGAGGAGGAGTAGAAATTTTGAATGTAAGGAATGACTGCTCTTCAAATCCATTCTTAACCTTACCTCTTGGCTTTACCTCTGGAATGAGTTAAAAAAAAAAAAGCAATAAGTAAATAAGGATGAATAAAAAGTTTTAGCATATTGTGTCTAGCACATGATATTAGCTCAGTGACAAACAATACTGATAAACATTGTTTTTATGTAGTTACTTAATTCAACAGAATGCCCAAAGTTGAGTGATGTGAACTGCTATTTTTCCTGAATTTTGCTGTAATGAAGTATGACTGAAATATTTTCTCCAGATTTGTTCACTCATGTATTCAATAGATACTTTCAGAATTCATGCAATATGCCAGGCTCTCACATACCAAAGTCACAACAATATGAAAGATATAATGAAAAATTAAACAATGAACAAAATTTCCTTTCAATGTAGCAAACACTGAGACATCCAAGATAGATTTATGGGACCAGAAAAGTCTCCTCCTATAAAAATGAAATGGCTCCTATGTCAGACCTTGAGGTCTAATTAATATCCAGCTGGGAGGGACGCCTGGGTGGCTCAGTGGGTTGAGGCCTCTGCCTTCGGCTCAGGTCATGATCTTAGGGTCCTGGGATCGAGGCCCGCATTGGGCTCTCTACTCAGCGGGGAGCTGCTTCCCCCTCTCTCTCTGCCTGCCTCTCTGCCTACTTGTGATCTCTCTCTCCATCAAATAAATAAATAAATAAATAAATAAATAAATAAATAGAATTTTTTAAAAAAATATATCCAGCTGGGAAAAAGAATGTGGAGGCAGGATGGGTATTGAAGAACTGTTTCTGGGTAAAAAACAAACAAACAAACAAAAAATGTACTAAGAATCTAAAAAAGAGAAATAACATGAACAAAATAAAAATTTAAAGATGTTAATTGTGATTGTAAAGGGGTAGGAGTCACCCACACAGAGACACATAGACCTATACACACACACACAACACACATATTAGTGTTACTAATGTCCAAGCTAAACATTAATATAATTCTATACACTAAGCAGAAGTTGATGTAACTGAAGTGAGCAATAGATTTTCAAGCGCTCAGTTTTCTATTTATTGTTGTTACAATTTGTGATAGCTCTCTGCTCTCAATACTATGGATATAACTTACCAAAGAGATTTCTTTGAGTTATAAAACTAACAAAAAAGAGAGAGACCCAGTGCATTTTTTCTTTTTCTTCCCATCACATATTTTCTCCTTTTGCATGGCTCATAGCTCATGGGTACTGATGGAGTACAAAGACAGAACATCCCACTACATTCTGTAGTAAATATCACTTTCTCATTGTGTGTTTCTTGATCCTGCTTGCTAAGCACAGTATATTTAACAAGGAGAGGACACATGACTTAAAGGAGGCCTATCAGATTCTTTCTTGGGAATTTGGATTCAGAGATGTCAGTCAGGATACTGTCGTTTGATCTCTCAAATGAAACTTGGATTCTGTGAATCTTTATGAACTAAAGAAAAAGAGACATATTTAAAAAGTACTTATTTTTATTTTAGCAAACATGTATGTTGTGCTTGTTGTGTGCCCGGCAATATTCTAAGTAAGCATGAGGAGAATGAAGAGATAAGAAACCACACTAATCTAGGGGCACCTGGGTGGCTTAGTGGGTTAAAGCCTCTGCCTTTGGCTCAGGTCATGATCTGAGGGTCCTGGGATCCTGCCCCACATGGAGCTCTCTGCTCAGCAGGGAGCCTGCTTCTTCCTCTCTCTCTGCCTGCTTCTCTGTCTACTTGTGATCTCTCTCTCTCTGTCGAATAAATAAATAAAATCTTAAAAAAAAAAAAAGAAAGAAAGAAACCACACTAATCTAGAGAAAATGAGATAATTGACATGACAGCTGTGTAGATTCATAAAATGTTTCAGTTTCAGTGTCTAGTTTTTCCTGGGGCCTGAAACACACCAAATAAAGTTTTTGCCATTACTTACTCAATTATTTATTTATTTAAGCAAGTTTATTTTACTAAAACCGTGTCTAAAAGTGACACTAAACTGGTTCTGGGGTTGCCTGGGTGGCTCAGTCGGTTAAGCATCTGCTTTCGGCTCTGGAAATGATCGCAAGGTCCTGTGATTGAGAACTGTATAGGGTTCCCTGCTCAAGGGGGAGCCTGCTTCTCCCTCTGCCTGCCCCTCCCCCTGCTTGTGCTCTTTCTCTCTCTCTCTCTCTCTCTTTCTGACAAATAAACAAACTGGCTCTGGGCAGGTAGAACAGTTCTCTCCTCAGAGGTTTTTCATTATGTTTTGGAAATGAAAAAAAAAGAACAATTCCTATGTAAATAGTGAGATTATAAGTTTTTAATAATTCTATTGTTTCACCAAATTATTAAAGAACAATTTGTACATAATTCAATAGTTGTTTAACAAGCTAAATTTCCTCGTCATAATTAAAAAAAAATCATTTTCACAAAGTGATAGGAACTGGCATTTGAGATTAGAGATATTATTCTTAATTATATTTAATGTGACTTTCCTTAAGCCTTAACATCCATGAGAGTGCTATTTTTCCATCTATAAAAAGTAGTCCAAACTACTGCTTTAAGTGCTACATAGTCATTTTATAATAATAAAAATTGAATCAAAATAAATTTATGACTGTTCTTTGGAAAACTTGGCCAAAAAAGGATGACTAAGTGTCTTAGTTTGGAAATTTTTTAGTTTAGTCTCCATTAGACAATTTTTTAGTTTCTCTTTTATACTAGAAGTTTTCATATAATGTTTGAAATCCCCACAGTTTTATTTTACAGAAATCTAAAGTCTCAGTAATTTACTGAAGTCTATATAGAATTGAATTCAAGTTATTCAGATTTCATAGTACAAAATTTCTTCATTATGTCATTTTGAGTTATATGGAATCCTAACTGTTTTTCAGAGGAAAAAATTAATAAGGAAAAATGTTTCATTTGTAGAATTATATATAGTTTAAATAAATATCATTACTTCTCAGTTAAAATAATTTTAATTGTAAATTTATTGGTTGTAAATAAGGAGTTTTTCGTTTTTCTGGAACATGTTATTTCTAGGGGCAGTGACACTCAAAGCACATCTATTAGGTCCTAATGACAAGCCAAGAACCTGAAAACCCAGTGGGCAAACCAGCTACAGGCAAGCGAAGGCTCTGGGAAGCCAGGAACATTGCACAAAGGGCCAAGAAATATTGAGTTCACCACTTGACAGATATTGGCTTGCTATTAACAAAGGAGGAGGCAGGAAGCTCCTGTGAATATTTTGCTTGTTTTGTTTTGTTTTATTTACAAATTAGAAATATTTTGGAGTTGGTGAAAGAAAAAAAAAACTCTATATAAAGTAATGTTATAAAGATTTAGCATTGTTAATTTTTAGTGACCACTCAGAAAACCACAACAAAAATTAACAACAGGTGTTTTAAATTGTACTACTTCAGGTGGAAATATACCTTTAACAATTAAGCATTGTAGACCAAAAAAAAAAAAGTTACATTTCATTCTTCTACAAAGAGTTCTCTAAGGCATTGATACATTATATAGGCACAGCTTCTGGTGTCACAAACCACAGATGAAGTTAGTAGTCCTAAAGATTGTGATCAAGGCGTGTGATTTAACTCATTCTAACACTGAGTTGATTCATTAGTCCCATATGCTCTCTGATGGATTTCTCTCTACTCCATCTGGTTCCAAGTCACCAGCACCTTCCTTTAAAACACTCTTTAAGAATGTGTCCTTGCTTTTTTTTACAGGCTTTCTTATTTTCAATCATTACATATGTTTTCAACATTTCATTTTTCTGCTCCATTGTATTCCATTTATATTTCATTATTCTTCCCATCTGTCCATATCTTCATGTCATGTCTGTTTTCTATAATAGTTTCCTTCTGCCCTTTATTGAAGTGCCAGTTTTATGCTTCCTACTTTAATCAATATCTATTTAGAAGTGGTATACTTTTCTTCAATGAATGGCTTTAGTGTATAGAAATTTTGTCATTTATTACAACAAACTCTAAATGCATGTATCTATTTTTCTTGATGTCAGCCTTCTGTGTTCCAAAATGAGTTTTATTTTACATCTATTCAGACAATAATTTTAAATGTAATAATATGTCTGTCTTCCTACAAAGTACCATTTCAACAGTCAGTATATTTTAAAAGCTTTTTCTTCCAAATTTTGAAGTTTGAGTAAATTTCTGAAGTTGCTCTATAGTAGAAAATACATCTTAGGAAATAATCTATTTTCAAATTCAAAATTTCAAGGGAATGGATTTCTTTACAAAAAGCATTTTTTTTTCAAATAATATTGTCATTTATAGCACTTGGGAAAATGAATGTTAGTAAAGAGTTAAAATATTAGCTATATACTAATTATATAGAGAACATTTTTATTTCTTGTCTTTAACAATTTAAAGTGTTTAGTTGAATTCGATGTTTTCTGACGCTATAACTGATTATAATTTTTATGGAGTTTAGTACAAAAGAAGAATGCAAAAAGATTAAGCTCTGTCACTGCCTTATCTCATTCTCCCTCTTGTTACTATCCCTTCCAATGTTAAATTGTGTCTAGCCATTAATTATTCAAAGCCAATACACAAGAAATCTGGGAATAATGGAGAGCATAGCAGTTTAAGATCAGAACGATGCAAATGGGAAGTTTGGAACATTCTGTTACTAGCTGTGTGACCTGGGTCATGTTAGATGATCTTAATGAACACCTGTTTTATCTATAAACTAGTTTCATCTATAAACTAATATCCTGCCACATAGGGTATTTGTAAAATTAAAAGAGATGATGTTTGCCATATGCTTAACACAGAACTTGGCGTATACTAAGCACTCATTAAATCATTGTTATTTTTGTGGTTCTTACAATCAAAGAAATAGAGGGAGATACAGGGTTGTGATGGGGAGCAGTAAAATGCTTTCCTTCCAAAGCCCAGCATCACTGGCTGGAAAAGCATGTAAAGAATAGGAAAGAATCTTGAATGGTGCTCCAGTCACTAGTGAGTGGTAAGAGGAAAAATTATTTCTAGTTGCTATCCCCTTTACTCAGGTGCACAGAGAGTCTTTAATAAATAGAGACATTAAGTGATGTAGGATATTTTTGGTATTCCCATGAGCTAAAAACTTACTAGGAAAATTTAAATTATCTAAATATCTACTTGTGTGTTGGGAAATTCTGAAGACAACAACTAAAAATGTAATAATGTTAAAAGGGTATTGCACTTTATTAAAATGTAGGATTCATCATATAACCAAATCAACCTAAGATCAAAATGCAGACTCTTGAGGGTAAATCTGCGGCGATAGTCTAGTTTGGTCCAGATGGGTGTTATTGAACTTGAGGCTATTTCTTATCTTCTCAGGAGGATAGCTATTGAATGCTACATTTCTCAAATGTCAATCAATACACTATGCTATTCACAAAAACTAAGTCAAGACTACACAACTTTCTACTTTGGTGGTTCAGTTGTCTGGATTGCTCTACATTGATTAGTACATTTGAAAACGGATGCAGACTTTATGATTTGAGGCATATGGGCCTATTTATAAAATCTCCTTGTATTCATGAAGAAAAATTAACTAGATTTTAAAGATTTACATTTAGAGAAAAAAGGAAGAAAAAAATTATATCTGACTTTTGTTTTCATTCTTTTTCAGTGTAGATAGCAATTTGAGTAAAGATTATTCAGAACATTAGTTTTAAAACAGATTACTGTTACAATGGCATTAATTTGTTTGAAAATTCAGAAAATATAGTTATTCAAACAAAATTATAAATTAGATGTCAGTTCTACCTCAATAAAGCTGAAAATAGTTATGGATTAGATACTGCTGAAAAGACAATTTTAACATTGTGGAAAACATTAGAAGTCTTTTATCTACCTAATTTTTCAAGTCAGAAATTTGGATGACTTTGAACTCTTCTCTTCTTCCTACAGTTGATAAATCACCAAGTCTTAGATTCTACTTCTAATGATCTCCTCCATTATATTTACTTCATCTATTTTGCTCTATTTTAAAATAACTTCATGTTATCTACCCTGAAATACTTCAGTATATGAATATCAAAAAACAGACATTCTCCTATATAACCTAATCAGAATAATATTTCATAACAAAAGAAATAAAACCCACCCAATAATTCTTGATATCATCTAACTCCCAGTGTATATTCTTATTTCTCTAGATTTTCCTAAAATATCTTCTTTTTCAGTTGGTTAGTTCAAACCAGTATCTGCCCAAATCTAGACATTGCACTTGACTGTTATGTACCTTAAATCTCTTTGATATAAACAGTGCCATTTTTTTCATGACATCAACTTATTGAAGAAAGCAATCAATTATCCTGCAGAAGATTCCACCTTCTGAAATTGTCTGATTGATTTCTCATATGTCTTTTTTTTTTTTTTTAAGATTTTATTTATTTATTTGTCAGAGAGAGAGAACAGAAGCAGGCAGAGTGGCAGGCAGAGGCAGAGAGAGAAGCAGGCTCCCCGCTGAGCAAGAAGCCCAATGTGGGACTCGATCCAGGACCCTGGGATCATAACCTGGGCTGAAGGCAGCCTCTCAACCTACTGAGCCACCCAGGCAATTTCTCATATGTCTTTAAAGGGTTTTTTTGTTTTGTTTTGTTTTTTGTTTTTTGTTTTTTTTAGTGTCAACTGGAAGTCAGATTCAACAGATTCATTAGATTCAACTTACTCATTTTTTTGTCAAGAATACTTCATAGAGGGGCGCCTGGGTGGCTCAGTCGTTGAGCGTCTGCCTTCGGCCCAGGTCAGATCCCAGGGTCCTGGGATCGAGCCCCGCATCGGGCTCTCTGCTCGGCAGGAGGCCTGCTTCTCCCGCTACCATTCCCTCTGCTTGTGTTCCCTCTCTTGCTGTGTTTCTCTCTGTCAAATAAATAAAATCTTTAAAAAAAAAAAAAAAAAGAATACTTCATAGATATTGTGTATTTACCTTCACAATACATCAGGATGCACTTAATGTCTAATTGTGCTACTATTATTGATGTTACAATCTATTAGTGGACTCTTCCAATTTTCATATCCTATTATAAAGGGTACATAGGAGGAGACTCAATCTAAAATAATTTAATGGATTTCTTGCATGTTCATTGAATAAATTTTGCTTAGTTTTCTTATTTTCCATCACACGTCTTCTATTTAAAGTATCCAACTCACTGAAATCACCTCTTATAAGAATCTTTGGAAAATTTAGATAAGAGTCATAAAGGTTGAGAGAGGGATTTAAAAATCCATAAGGTATAAAATATAAATTCAAAAGTAAATTGTCAGATCCCCCTATAATAAAAGATAAGGGTGCACGCATATCTGACAACATATTTCTAGTTAATCACTGACTACAAATTATGGATTTAGGCATACAATGAAGGTTCATTACTGTACAACAAGATTTCTACAAACTAACAAAGCCATAACAGGTTTATAATCTAATTAGTTAGTGCTCTTAAAATTGTCCCATGCTGATCAAGTAGTTTTGTTTTTGCTTATTTCCCTTATACTCAATTTAAAAATAAAACCTGGTTTCCAAAAAAATTAATTAACCCTCTTACTCACTTGGTTGTTTCAGCTCCATTAAACTAAGGTAATCAAATCACCTCATTCCTAGAGCCCTGAGAAGATAAATTTAAAGGTTTTCAACTGTGAAAGGACAGAAACAAAGCTCACTGGAGAGACAAGATATGAATAGTCAAATAATTTTTGTAGGTATTAGATACTTGAGAGTTTCCGTATCTACTAGTGATTCTTGGATAATTCTGTAATTCCATTTTGTATATAGTATATTATACTTGAAGAGAATGTTTTCAGGTGCTCTGTCTGCATGTACAAAACAAAATGTTGGTACCAGTTTTCATTTGCCTTAGTCTTTGGACTCAAAGTTAAGACCTATCTTTTATTCCTCCTCCCTCTACTTATTTTTCATTTTCTACTTTCTCAAACAAAACCCAAACCAAGCAAGCAAACAAACAAAACATCTTTTTCTAGTTAGAAATTTACATACATTTGGCTTATAAACCTTTGCCACAACTCTATTAATCATTACTACTATTTCATTACTAGTATTCACATTTTACAGATAAGCAAACTGAAACTCAGTAAGGTAAAAAAGATACCGAAAGGGACTTCGAGGTGATCTAGCTGCTGGTGATGGAGCTGGAACTAGGCTCCAGCTATGAAGCCGAAGACTATGTTTATATGTATTCATTAAGGGAACTAAAGGAAGGGCCAGTTTTTTATCCCCAAGCACATTAAAACAAAAACACAATATAGGGTGTTTTTCAGTCAGTTAAGTATTGTTATTATGCCAGGATACATGCACTTGTATTTTATTTCATTGTAATGAATACAAATAATATACTGTTAAAATGTAAATTTTGAATCTCATTCTATCTTCCATCTATATCCTTTGTCAAGTATATTCTCTTAAGATTCTACTTCACAAATGCCAGATTTTTGAGGAAATTTAAAATGTAAGGCCATCATTTATATTATAATTGGAATTATGTTTAACCATCAATATTTTAAACTACTTGGCCACCCTAAAAATATCACCATCTAGTCTTATTGCAGAAATGTGGAAATGGAGTTACGTAAAACACAAACAAACAAACAAAAACAAAAAATGAGCCAAAAAGATAAAAATAAACCTCCTGAAGAGCAAAAATTTAAAAAGCCATGACTTTAGAAGAAGGTGAAAACTAGCTAGTGTTACCTCAGGAGTGAACACATATGGCCCCTTAACACTTCAGTTACAAAACCAGAAGCACTTAGTCAAAGCCTCCAAAAGAACAATGTCGGCTTCTTCGTAATTAGTTAGAATCTGCCTGCTTGGGCTATTAACATTGCCTAGCTGCTTTTCCGAGTCTGTACTAGGAGACACCTATGATGTTTTTGTGTACTGACATCTCATTTATGCAATATTATGCCCAAAAGAAAGATGGCTGTATTGTGGGGAAGAGAGGGCCTGCACCGGGAGCAGGGTTCCCAGCTGACTGACTAGCTGTGGGAGTTTGAGTGAGTGAAGTTAAATTCCTCAAACTCAGTAACCTTATATCTAAAATATAAGTAAGAAAACCTACCTCATAGTGTTTTTCTGAGGTTAATTAATATTTTATTTGCTGGTACATAACAAGAGTTTCCTAAATATTTGTTGACCCTGAAATAGTAATTAATGAAAAGCATTTGGTAGGTTTGGATGTATCAATGTGTCTGAATATAGAGAAAAATGTGAAGAGTGGTTATATTTTGGGAGGTTTTTAGTGGAGAAAATTTATTCTTTGTCTTATACAATTGCTTTTTACCAATTTCCAATTGCCACTAATAATGATGTATCAAGCAATCAACCAAGTTCCATAGTCCTATAATCTGCCATATGAAACCAGTGGAGTCCATTTCTAAGTCCCTGCCTAATAGAAACTCTCAACCTGCCATAATGAGCAGATTGAATCCCAAGGGCAGTTCTGTCACAGCCCTAATTGCCCTGAGTAGCTAGCCTTTTGGATTCCTGAATATAATTTTCTTTCATTCTCCCGTAATTTATTTGTTACCTCATGAGCGTTTCATATTCTATTTCTCCATTTTGTAAAATTGATACATTTTATCTGCTGAGGACTAAAAACCACATAAATGATTGAGTATTGAATATAAGAACCAATGGAGTAAATATAGTATGAGTAGAGATCTGAAGGACATAAAGAAGATGCTTAGTGTTCTGTTTTGTTTTGTCTCTGTAACATTTGTGATAGGCAGAATTCTAAGGAAGTCCATAAGATTTCTGTACCCTGGTACATACTCCTTGTATTATTTCTTCTTGATTGTGGATGAATCTGTAAATATGATGAGATGGTGGATCCCTTGATTAACTACCTTATATGACACTTCCAAGACTATTTTACTTTATATAGGATTTCATATTAGCAGCCTACAGGGAGATTTGGAGGAGAGACAGCTCTGGTCTGGGAAGAAAGCAAACTGGCTTGTGGTGGAATGCTGTAGGAACTAGGCTAGGCCTGCAAGGAAGTGCAGGCCACTTTAGTTGCTAAGGGTAGCTCCTGCCCAGAGCTGACAAGTAAGGGGAAATCTCAGTCAAAGAGGTTCAAGGACCTGCATTCTTTGTACAACTTGAATTAGCTTGGCAGAGGAAGCTGGGCCCGAGATGAAAGCTATGGCCCTGGTCACCATTTTAACTGAAGCCTTGTGAGACCTAAAAAGAAGACCTGGCTAATTTGTGCCCACACCTTGACCCAGGAAAACTGTGAGAATACATGTATGTGGTTTTACTCTGCTAAGGTTGTGTTAATTTGTTACGGTGCAGTAAAAAACATATAGAACATCTGTCATCCAGGATTAATTTCATTCTTACACATTGGTTATCTCCTAGATATGTTAATTGCCTGAACAATAACTAAATTATAACTAGATTTAAGATATATAACTCCTCCATATCTCTTACTTGATAAATATGCGGAGAGACAGAGACAAAAGAGAAAAGGAAACATATGGGCTGTGATACTTGAATATAACCATGGATTTAATTAATTAGGAAAATGTAATGGTCAGCCATTACATGATTAGCCATGATCACTCCAGGATCATGACCTGAGCTGAAGGCAGTCGCTTAACCAACTGAGCCACCCAGGCTTCCCTGAAAATCTTTTCTTGTTTTAATAAACTTTCAATTTTAGATTTTTTTAGACTTAAAAGTTGTGAAGGTAATAGAGAGTTCCCATGTATGCTATACCCAATTTCCCCTATTAAGATCTTAGACTAGTATATTTCTTATTAATTACTGAGCCAATATTGATACATTACTATTAACTAAAGCTCATATTTAATTCAGATTTTCATAGTTTTTATTTAATATCCTTTTTCTATTTTAAGATCCTATCCAGGCTACTGTGTTGTTTAGTTATCGTGTCTCCCTAGACTCCCCTTGGCTGTGAGAGTTTATCAAACTTTCCTTATTTTTGATGAACCTTGACAGTTTTGAGGAGTGTTGATCAGGTATCTTGCAGAATGTTCCTCAGTTGGGATTTAGCTGACATTTTTCTCATTGTTAGACTGAGTTAATGACTTTTGAAAGAAAGACTTACAGAGGTAGATAAAATGACATTTTTATCACATCACAGCATCACATAACATCATGAATATGAATTAACTCTGTTGGTATTGTCTTTGATCACCTGACTGAGAGAGTTATGTTTAGCAGGTTTCTCCATGATAAAGTTACTCTTTGGAAGGCAGGCACTATGCAGAGCTCATAATTAGGGAATGGGCAGTTTGCTCTATTGCTCCACTTCCTTGAGGATGGAGTATCTGAAAGAATATTTGGACTTCTTTTGCACGGGAAATTTGTCTCTTCCCCATTTTTTTCAATCATTTATTTGTGTCAGTGAGTCAATATGGACTCGTGAATATTTATTTTATACTTTAGGTTATAAGGCAACACCAAGTCCACTTTTTTGCTTGACATATTCCAGCTTTGGCCACTGGTCTTTCAGTTGGCTCCTATGTCTCTTTGACACACCTCTGTTATTAGTCTCTCTCTCTCTTTGCATTACAGTTTATGAGGTTTCTATTGACATATATTCAAGCTCACTGATTCTTTCCTCTTGTTTCCAGTCTACCGACACAGTTCACTCAAAAGAATTTTTCAATCCTGTCACAATATTTCTGATTTGTAACATTTCCTATTAGAGTTCCAGTCTGTCTGCTCACATGATCATCTTTTCTCATCTGTTGTCTACCTTTTTCATCAAAGACCTTAACGTATTAATTACAGTTGCTTTAAATTTCCTCCTGATATTCCAAAATCAGTGTCATAACCAAATCTGATTTAGATACTTGTTTTATTTCTTTAGAACGTATTCTTTTCTTGCCTTTTGACATGCCTGGTAACTTTTTTTATTATTTTTTGTTAAAGTCAGGTACCCTGTATCAGGTATAGAAACTGAAGTGAAAAGTCCTTTTGTGTGAGGATTTATGTGACTGTGGCAAAGAGTCTGGGATATAGGTGCCAGAGAATTCAAATTCCTCTTTATCCTTATTTTCATCTTATCTTTTGATTTTGTGTTTTACTAAGTACTCTCCTTCAGAGAGATTCTGTATCTGGCAGCTCTTTCAGTTCCAATATACTTCTCTTTTAAAAGAGGAAACATTCTATAATCTAATGATTAAATCTCAGTCTCTTAGCGGGTCTGTGTCCCTGAGCTGTGACTTCTATAAGTGGTTTCAGTGGTTTAGTTGAGAAAAGAATGAAAGGAGTGGTGGTAGAAGTATTTTTATTAGGTAGCAACCTGATTAAAAAAAAACGGGGGTGGTAGAAATTTCCTTTCCCCAGGTAGTTGGAGACTCTGGTAAATATTCTTCTACTTGGGAGAATAGGACTTTGTTATGGAAAATACTCTGACTTTTTTTCTCCCTAATCAAAAGCCTGGGGCAGGAAGGGAACTTTACCAGATCTTCATCATGAGAACCTTGTTGGATTCCTGGAGGTAAAACCCCCCAGAAGCGTGGGGGTCTCTGTAAGAATGCCACCTCTAGGAGTTTCTTGCTTTCATACTGGTCCATGCTGTGTCTAGCAATTCATAAAGGAAATTGAAATTATTTATTGTACTTGCCAAATTAATCTACAAATTCAGTGCATTCCTTATCAAAATTCCAGTTGTATTCTTTGCAGAAATTGGCATTCTGATTACTAAAATTCACATGAAAATGCAAAAGACTCATTTTTGATAACAAAAAGATTATTGAAATAGAAGAATAAAGTTGAAAAATTAGGAATTCCTGATTCCCAAGTGGACTGTAAAGAAACAATAATCAGGACTATATGACAATGGCAGGATAGACATAGAGATCAATGGGGTACAAATTAGAGTACAGAAATAAACCCAGACATCTATGATAAATTGATTTCTGACAAGAGTGCCTGTGTAATTTGATGGGGAAAGAATGTTTTTTCAGTTAGCAGTGTTGACACAACTAGATATTTACTAAAAAAACATGAATTTGGACTATTCACATTATGTGCAAAAATTAATTCAAATAGGATCATAGGCCCTAAATGGAAATGTTAAATTATATAACGCTTTGAAGAATACATAGAAGTAAATCTTCATGACCTTAGTTGGGTGTTGATTTTTTAGGTATAACAAACAGCAAAAACAAAACATAAGAAATTAAGAAAAAGTAGATAAACTTGATTTCAAAAAAATTAAAAACTTTTTTACAAAGATATATTAAAAAGTGAAAATGCAACAAAATTAGAAAATAATTAAAAATCATACATCTAATAAGGGACTGATATCCAGGATATATAAAGAATTCTTACAGTGAAATAATAAAATAACATCTCAATTAAAATGGGAAGTGGGGGGGGCATCTGTGTGGCTCAGGCAGTTATGTGTTTGACTTGGTTTCAGCTCAAGTCATGATCTTATAGCTAGTGGGATTGAACTCCATGTTGGGTTCCATGCTCAGTGGGGAGTATGCTCGCAATTCTCTCCCTCTGTCCTACCCCCACTTTCTCTTTCAAGTAAATAAATATTATTTTTTAAAAAATGGGAAATGGAGACACCTGGGTGGCTCAGTAGGCTAAGGTATGAGTCTTGATTTCAGCCCACAACATGATCTCATGGTTGTGGGATACCCCCTGCTGGGCTCCATGTTCAACAGGGAGTCTGCTTGAGATTTTCTCTCTCCTCTCCCTTTTCCTCTGCCCATACTTGCTGGCACTCTCTCTTTCTCTCAAATAAATAAATAATCTTTTTAAAAATGGGAAATGGGAATCAAAACCACTATGAAATATATTGCCTTCTAGCCCACTTTTAGGTTATAATCAAAAAGAGATAATAGCAAGTGTTGGTGAGGATATGAGAAAGTGGAATATTCATGTATTACTGGTTGGAATGTAAAATGGTGCAGTTACTTGGGAAACTGACAGTTCCTGAAAAAAGTTAAACATGCAATTGTCATATGGATATATCATAATTACACTCCTTATTATAGCCCTTCTTCCGTATAGGAAAACATCCACACTAAACCTTGTACATAAATAGGCACAGGAGCATTTGTCATAATAGCCGAAATGTGGAAACAACCCAAATGTTTACTAACTGAGGAGCAGATAAATACATGTGGTATATCCAGCTAATGAAATATTCAGCTATGAAAAATAGTAACATGCTGGTACATGCTGCAATATGAATAGACCTATTCTGTTTGAAAGACACCAATCACAGGGGCGCCTGGGTGGCTCAGTCCTTAAGCGTCTGCCTTCAGCTCAGGTCATGGATCCCGGTGTCCTGGGATGGAGACCCACATCGGGCTCCCTGCTCCGAAGGAAGCCTGCTTCTCCCGCTACCATTCCCTCTGCTTGTGTTCCCTCTCTCGCTGTGTTTCTCTCTGTCAAATAAATAATATCTTTAAAAAAAAAAAAAAAAACTTTAGAAAGACACCAATCACAAAAAGTCACATACTGTGTGATTGCATTTAAATGAAACATCCAGAAAAGGCGGAGCTATACAAACAAAAAGTCAGTTAGTGCCTGTTTGGGGGAAGGTTGTTTGGGAGTAACTGCTAATGGGTATCAGAGTTACTTTTTTAGGGTGATATAACTGTTCTAAAATTAAATAATGCTGATTATTGTCAGATTCTGTGAGTATGCTCAAAGTATTAATTGTATATTTTAAATAGGTGAATTTGATGATATGTGAATTATGTCTCAGTAAAGGTGTTAAAAAAAGAAAAATGTAAGGATGGAGGGAAGAAGACGGAAATTATGAAAGAAAAGCCATTTATTTTTTAAGATTTTATTTATTTATTTGAGAGAGAGAGGGAGAAAGAGAACAAGCAGGGAGGAGGGGATGCGGGGCTTAATCCCAGGACCTTGGGATCACAGCTGGAGTCAAAGGGAGCTCCTTAACCGACTGAGCCACACAGGCACCCCAGAAAGGCCATTTCTTAAGCATACATTATGAACCAGATATTATGCTGGACTTATCAGAAGCATGAAGTTTTTAATTCTAATGACAACATGAAACAGGTCTTGCTTTTGATTTATACAAAAGGAAATTGAGTCTTAGAGAGATAACTTTCTGAAGGTTATCAGATAGAGTAGGATAAAATTGTGATTCACACCAAACTCTGACAACAAAATCCATGATCTTTTAAGGACACAGCTGCCTGGATTATTTTATCAAGATAAACAGAGTATGAAAGAACTCATTTATATTTCCAAATTGCTAAAATTAACATTTTTAAAAATCTCCTTTATAGTCAAACAAATTCAATTCCTTGAAAAGTTTTAAGCAGTAAGATAAAAATTTCGGGAAATGAGAGGAACTCTTGGATCAGCCAAATAGGGTAATCTTGCATATTTAAGTAACATTTTAATTTGGAAAGAATGCACAATAATCATTTTGTCTGTTTTATCCTGAATAAAAAAATGATCAAATGATTTTCTGGGACTATTTGAATTCTTGCTGATTCTGTGAACTAGTTGCTATGAACTAGCAAGTTCTTGCTATGAACTAGCAAGAAATATCCATTTCAAATTCAGAAGCATGCTGATGGTAGACAGACAACCTTGTATGAAACAGACAAGACTTTGACAATATTATTCTAATTTATTTTTTGTAAGATTTTTAAAATACAGAACATTGGTCATTTTAATTTTTCTGCCTCAACACAATTCTTAAGTTATTCTGTAAAAATTAAATAAAATAAAATGATTCTTAAAAAGCTTTATAAGTCTTAAAACATATGAATGAAAAGTAATATTACCATTAATCTATCAGATGTTAAATAATTTTATACTAAATTATTTTATTTCTTTTTAAATTTTAATTAAAATGTAATAACATACAGTATTATATTAGTTTCAGGTATATAATATAGTGCTTCAACATCTCTATATATTATTCAGTGATCATAAAGAGAAGTATACTTAATTGCCTTCACCTCGGTTTCACCCCCTACAACCACCACTTCCCCTCTGGTAACCACCTGTTTGTCCTCTATAGTTAAGAATCCTTTTTGGTTTGTCTCATTTTTATTGCTGTTGTTGTTCATTTGTTTTCTTTCTTAAATTCCACTATGAGTGAAATTATAAGGTTTTTATCTTCCTCTGATTTATTTCACTTAGCATTATACTCTCTAGATCCATCTGTGTTGTTGAAGGTGGCGAGATTTCATTCTTTGTTACAGCTGTATAATATTGCAATATGGATTGCAATATTCTTTATCCATTCATCTATTGATGGAGACTTGGGCTACTTCTATAATTTGGCTATTGTAAATAATGTTGCAATAAACACAGGGGTGCATATATCTCTTCAAATTAGTGTTCTTGTATACTTTGGATAAATAACCAGTAACACAATTTTGTAGGGTAGTTCTATTTTTAATTTTTTGAGGAAATTCCATACTGTTTTCCTGAGTGTCTGCACCAGTTTGCATTCAAACCAACAGTGCACAAGGGTTTGTTTACTCCACATCCTCGCCAATACCTGTTGTTTCTTTTACTTTTGATATTAACCATTCTGACAGGTGTGAGGTGGTATTTCATTGTGGTTTTGATTTGCAATTCCCTGATGATAAGTGATACTGAGCATCTATTCATATATCTGTTGGACATCTATATGTCTTCTTTGGAGAAATGTCTGTTCATGTCTTCTGCCAATTTTTTAATTGGATTATTTGGGGGTTTTTTAGTGTTGAGTTGTTTAAGTTCTTTATATATTGGATACTAACCCTTTGTCAGATATGTCATCTGCAAATATCTTCTCCAATTCAGTATGTTTGTCTTTGAGTCTTGTCTCTAGTTTGACTTTTAGTTTATTTTCACTTTAATTTTCAGCTTTTTATTTAGATGCAGTCCCAATAGTTTATTTTTTTGCTTTTGTTTCCTTTGCCTCAGGAGACATATCTAGAAAGATATTGTTATGGCCAATATCAGAGAAATTACTTCCTGTGCTCTCTTCTAGGATTTTTATGGTTTCAGGTTTCACACTTCATTCCTTAATCCACTTTGAGTTTATTTTGGTGTATGGTGTAAGAAACTGGTCCAGCTTTCCCAACACTATTTGTTGAACAGACTGTCTTTTCTCTCACTGCACATTCTTTCCTGTTTTGTTGAAGATTGATTAACCATATAATTGTGGGTTTATTTCTGGGCTTTCTATTCTGTTCTATTGATCAGTGTGTCTGTTTTTGTGACAATACCATACAGTTTTGATTATTAAACCTTTGCAGTATAACTTGAGTCTGGAATCATTACACCTTCAGTTTTCTTTTTCAACATTGCTTTGGCTATTCAGGATCTTCTGTAGTTCCATATATATTTGAGGATTGTTCACTCTGGTTCTGTGAAAAATGCTCTTGGTATTTTGATAGGGATTGCATTAAATATGCAGATTGCTTTGAGTGGTGTAGACATTTAAAAAATTTGTTTTTCTAATCCATTTCCACTTATTTGTGGAAATATATCTTTAGTATCTTTCATCAGTGTTTTATACTTTTCAGAGTACAGATCTTTCACCTCTTTGGTTAAGGTTATACCTAGGTATCTTGGTAGTTTTGGTGCAAGTGTAAATGAGATTATTTTTTAAATTTCTTTCCGCTACTTCATTATTAGTGTATGATATGCAGAGGATTTCTGTACACTGAGTTTTTATCCCGCAACTTTATTGAATTCATTTGTCAGTTCTAATAGGTTTTTGGTGGAGTCTTTTGGGTCTTCTATACATAGTATGCCATCTGCAAATAATGAAAGTTTTACTTCTTCCTTGCCAATTTGGATACCTTTTATTCCTTTCTCTTGTCTGATTGCTGTGGCTAGGATTTCCAGTACTGTGTTGAATAAAAGTGGCAAGAACGGACATCTTTGTCTTAATCCTAACTTAGGGGAAAAGCTCTCAGTTTTTGCCCATTGAGTATGATGTTAGTTGTGGGTTTTTCATATAAGGCTTTTATTATGTTAAGGTATGTTCCCTCTAAACCTACTTTGTTGTAGGTTTTTATCATGAATCAATATTGAACTTTGTCAAATGCTTTTTTTGCATCAATTGAAATGATCATATGGATTTTATCCTTCCTTTTATTGATGTGTATTACACTGATTAATTTGCAAATATTGAACCACACTTGTATCCCAGGAATGAATCCCAGCCCATCATGATGAATGATTTTTTTTTAATGTATTGTTGGAATCAGTTTGCTAATATTTTATTGAGGATTTTTACATCTATGTTCATCAGAGATATTGACCTATAGCGCCCCCTCTCTCTCTTTTCTTTTTTCTTTTCTTTTCTTTTTTATTTTTTTTTTTGTAGTATCTTTTTCTGGCTTTGGGATCAGGGTAATGCTGGCCTCAGAATGAATTTGGAAGTCTTCCTTCTTCTTCAATTTTTTGGAAATTTTAAGAAGAATGGGTGTTAATTCTTCTTTAAATGTTTAGTAGAATTCACCTTTGAAGCCATCTGGTTCTGGACTTTTGTTGGATGTTTTTTGATTACTGGTTTAATTTCATTGCTGGTCATCAGTCTCTTCAAATTTTCTACTTCTTCCTGCTTCAGTTTAGGTAGGCTATATGATTCTAGGAATTTAGTCATTCTCCTAGATTGTCCAATTTGTTGGCATATCATCTTCATAATATTCTCTTTTAATCATTTGTATTGTGGCATTGCTTGTTACTTCCCCTCCTTCATTTCTGATTTTGCTTATATGAGTCCTGTATTTTATTTTAAATCAATTTTGCTCTTTTGAAAGAACCAGCTTCTGTTTTCATTGATTTGTTCTATTGTGGTTTCTCCACACCCACCTCTCCCCCCTACCCACCCCCGGTTTCTAGATAATTTATTTCTGCTCTAATCTTTATTATTTCCTTCCTTCTGTTGCTTTTGTGTCTTATTTGCTCTCTCTCTCTCTCTCTCTTTTTTTTTTTTTTAGCTCCTTTGAGTGTAAGGTTAGGTTGTTTATTTGAGATTTTTCTTGCATCTTCACATAGGCCTGTATTGCTATAAACTTCCTTCTTAGAACCACTTTCAACCAAGATTCTGGACCACTGTCTTCATTTTCATTTCTCTCCATGTCATTTTGATTTTCTCTTCAATATCCTGATTGACCCACTCATTGTCTAGGAGCATGTTATTTAACCTCCAGATTGATGGTCTTTCCAGATTTTTTCTTGTGGTTGATTTCTAGTTTGATAGTGTTGTGGTCAGAAAAGATGCAAGGCCTGACTTCAGTCTTTTTAAATCTGTTGAGACTTGTTTTGTGTAATATGTGATCTATTCTTGAGAATGTTCTGTGTGCACTTAAAAAGAATGTATATTCTGTTGTTTTAGGATGGCATGTTCTGAATACATATGTTAAGTCCATCTGGTCCAGTTTGTCATTCAAAGCCACTGTTTCCTTGTTGATTTTCTGTTTGGATGATCTATCCAAAGACCCCTATTGTATACAATACTACTATTGTATTACTATTGATTAGTTTCTTTATGTTTGTTATTAACTGTTTAATGTATTTGGGTGCTCCCATGTTGGGTGCATAAATATTTACATTTGTTATATCTTTGTGCAGATTGTCCCCTTTATTATTATATAATGTCCTTCTTTGTCTCTTACTACAACTTTTTTTAAGTCAATTTTGTCCAATGTAAGTATTGTTAACCCAGTTTTCTTTTGACATCTATTTGCATGATAAATGTTTCTCCATCTCCTCCCTTTCAATCTGGATGCACTTGTAGGTCTGAAATGAGTCTCTTGTAGGCAGCATATAGATGGTTCTTGGGTTTCTTTTTCCTTTCTTTTTTTTTAAATACATTCCATCACCACATGTCTTTTGATTAGAGAGTTTAGTCCACTTAAAATAATTATTAATAGATATGTATTTATTGCCATTTTGCTACTTGTTTTGTGGTTGTTTTTATAGTTCTTCTCTGATCCTTTCTTCTTTTTCTCTCTTTCATGGTTTACTGGCTTTCTTTGGTGATATACTTAGATTCCTTTCTCTTTATTTTTTGCATACCTGTTACTGGTTTTTGATTTGTCATTACCACTTGGTCTGTATATAGTATCTCTGTATATAGCACTCTCTATTAAGCTGGTAGTTGCTTAAGTTTGAACCCAATCTTTATTCCTCTTCTTTCCAAGTTTTAGATATATGGTGTCATAATTTACATCCTTTTATTTTTTTAGCCCTTTGACTGATTTTTGCAGATATACTTAATTTTACTGCTTTTGTGCTTCCTGATTTTCTTACTCCTGCTAATAATCTTTCCTTTCCCCTTAGAGTCCCCCTTAACATTTATCGTAGGGCTGGTTTAGTGATCATGAATTACTTTACTTTTGTTTGGGAAATTCTTTATCTCTCCTTCTATTCCAAATGATAGCTTTGCTGGATAGAAAATCTTGGCTACAGATTTTGTCCTTTCAGCACTTCAAATATATACCACCACTCTTCCATCAAAATTTCTTCTAAAAAAATCTGCTAGTAGCCTTATAGGGTTTCCCTTGTATATAACTGTCTTTCTTTTCTCTTGCTGCTTTCAAAATTTTGTCTTTGTTACCACCTTTTTGCCATTTTGATTTCCATGTGTCTTGGCATGGACTTCCTTGGGTTGATTCTGTTGGGGACTCTCTCCCCAGATTTGGGAAATTTTCAGCTAGTATTTCTTCAAATAAATTTTTTGCCCCCTTTTTTCTCTCCTTCTTCTAGAATCTCTATAATGTGAATGTTACTACACTTGATGATGTCACTAAGCTCCCTAAGTGTATTCTCATTTTGCATATTTTTTTCTCTTACCTGTTCAGCTTGATTACTTTCCATTACTCTCTCCTCCAGGTCACTGATTTGTTTTTCTACTTCCTCTAGCCTGATATGTATTCTGTCTAGTGTATTTTTTTTTTTTAATCAGAGAGAGAGAGAGTGAGCACGAGCAGGAAGAGTGTCAGGTAAAAGGAGAAGCAGGTCCCCATTGAGCAAGGAGCTCAATGCGGGACTCAGTCCCAAGACCCTAGGATCATGACCCAAGTTGAAAGCAGCTGCCCAATAGGCTGAGCCACCTAGGCGTCCCCTGCCTAGTGTATTTTTAAACTTTTTTTATTGTGTTTTTTGTTTGTGATTAGTTATTTCTTATATCTTGGTTAAGGGTCTCACTGATATCCTCCACTCTTTTCTCTAGTTCACTGAGTATCTTTAGGATCACTACTTTAAATTCTCTATCAGGCATATTACTTATATTTGTTTCACTTAGGTCTCTTGATGTGGTTTCATTCTGTGTTTTTCATTTGGTACATATTTGTCTGTCTCCTCATTTTGTCTAACTCTCCGTGTTCTTCTAGGGAAGTGACCCTTGTCTCCTGCTCTTGAAAGTAATGGCCTTATGAAGAAGAGGTCCTGAGCTGCCCTGCAGTGCAGTATCCTGTGTTCATCAGGATCTAGAGCTTCAGAGGGTCTCCAGTATGTGCTGCCTGTGACCTACTGTTGTGTCCTGGCTGTTTTTTTCTTCAGTAGGGTCATCTACAGTGGCTCTCTTTGCCGATGTGAGCAGTGTTTGGTGCCTGTGGTATTGGTGGGTGAGTCTCAGGCTACATTGGGCTTGAGTTTAGTCAGATCTGGCATTTGCTGGAAATGCAGCATCACTAACCTGCTAGGCATTTTTCCTGTGTTGTCCCCTGAGAAATTTTCATCGGAAAACAGGGCCTGCAATCAGACTGTCTGCCCCCCAGCCCACTGCTGGGGCCATAGCCTATGGTGTGTGTGGTTATCTTCTCACCCCAGGGTAGGAAAACTTTGGAGTGGTGGCCTCTGTTGGGGTTGCTTGCATATTGCCAGGCTTGTGGCCCTTGTTTGAATGGGCTCAGGCCAAGAATCTATTGATGTGATTCAGCCAGACTGATTTGCCAAGGTGGGGCACATAGTTTTAACAAGGTACTTGAAGGTCTGCAGGAGGGGACTGCCACCACCACCACAGCCATCATCAGGACCAAGGACCCACAAAGTTCATGTCAATAGGTACTAACAATGTATGCAGTGCTCTTCTGGGGGAGGAGACCCACAGTGCTGGGACATAGGCAAGCATGACTGGAAAGAGCAGATCTGCCACAGGCAGTGTTGGCACCCCACTGGTTCCTATGGGTGGCCCTGTCTTTATGCTATGGTTCAGGGGGGAGATATGGTGCCCAGTGTCTCCTTTGTTGCTAGAGAAGTACCGCAGCAAACGAACGCTGTCCATTAATGATAGCCTCTGAGATTAATAAAAAACTCTCTTTCCAGGCATTTTTCAAATCACTACCTCTAGCTACCTCTCTGTGGGCTGTTTGTTGTGCTATCTCTTTAAGGGTGGGGACTGAGTTTCCTTTGGCCCTTAGGGATTTCCCATAGCTGAGTTAGTTGATTGTTAAAATTCCAGGCTTTAAGTCTGATTAAATGTAAGACCTCACAAAATTTGGAACCTCTAGTTTTCAAAGCCAAATGTTATGGGGATTCATCTCCCTGCATGTGCTCCCGAGTGTGAGGGTCTGTTTCTCTCCCTTCTTCATGCCTGAAGCTCCCTCCCTCCCATGGATGGGCCTCAGTCCATTTAGAGCCCCACTGCATTTTCTCCATTCCTACCATCTTTAATGTGGCCTCTTTTCTACTTTTAGTTATAATGTTCTGCTGGTCTGTGTGTCATTTTCTGGGTTATTGACACTGATATGAATGTTATCTAGTGGTGTCTGTGGGATGAGGTGCGCTTAAGGTCCTCCTATTCCACCATCTTCCAACACTCCAATCCAAATTGAATTTCTTAAAATAAGGTAAGATGAATGTTGAGTATTTCTTTAACTGACTCTGTCCTCAAAATTGTTTTTCTTATTCATTCATTTTTTTGTTAATATATCCTCTAAACCTATAAAAGATAAAAATAAAAAGGAAATAAATTGCTTAATCAGTGTATTTAACAACTGTAATATTTTTCCTTTCTTAAAACATAGAAATCTTTGAAATACAGATACTCAGGTTTGACTACATTAACAAGGAGTTAATTTAAAGGAACATCTGGTTATTTCTAATTGCTTTGGGTGGGAAAAAAAGGATCCATATGCTTACATAATTCATGCCTCTATCTCTCTCTAGTTGAGAATAAAAATATCTTTGCAATAGATATAGTAAGCACAAATCCAGTGCTGTTTGGGCTTATGTATGCCTAAGAGAAATGTATGCATACATATTTTTTCAAATTTCTCAAATTAAGGGTGTGCAAAAACCTATATGTGTATCTGTATTTTTCCTTCCTTCCTTCCTTCCTTCCTTCCTTATTTATTTATTTATTTATTTATTTATTTAGAAAGATTTTATTTATCTGAGAGAGAGAGAGTGAAAGAAAGCAAGATAAAGGGGCGCCTGGGTGGCTCAGTCATTAAGCGTCTGCCTTCAGCTTGGGTCATGATCCCAGGGTCCTGGGATTGAGCCCTGCATCGGGCTCCTAGCTCAGTGGGAAGCCTGCTTCTCCCTCTCCCACTCCCCCTGCTTGTGTTTCCTCTCTCACTGTCTCTCTCTCTCTCTCTCTCTCTCTCTGTCAAATAAATAAATAAAATATTTTTAAAAAAAAGAAAGAAAGAAAGAAAGCAAGAGCACGAGAGGAGAGAAGGTCAGAGAGAGAAACAGACTCCTCATGGAGTTGGGATCTCGATGTGGGACTGGATCCTAGGACTCCCAGACCATGACCTGAGTTGAAGGCAGTTTCTTAACCTACTGAGCCACCCAGGCGCCCTATATTTATATTTAAATCACACATTTAGAAAACATTTATTGCAGCTACTTTGACTGCTATAGGAAAGTATTTTTGGTAGGAAGAATTCTAAGCTGGGGCACTTTGTAGTGTATATATAATCTCCTTCCTTTGGTGTAGATGTGATCTGTGAATATGAAAAATGTCCCCACTATGATAGGTTACATTATATGGCAGGTGCAGAGGAATTTTGTAGATATAAAGCTAATCAGCTGACTTTAATGAAAGGGGAGATGATCCCCAGTGGGCCTGACTTATCAGCTGAGTCCCCTATACAAACCCAGAAGCCACGGAAAAGCAATCCTATGGGCCTTGAAGAAGCAAGCTGTCAGTAGTTATATATCAACAAGAGAATGAATTCTTATTTTTAATTTATTTTTTTATTAACATATAATGTATTATTTACCCCAGAGTACATGTCTGTGAATCGTCAGACTTACACATTTCACAGCACTCACCATAGCACATACTCTCCCCAATGTCCATAACCCAGCCACCCTATCCCTACCCACCCTACCTACCAGCCACCCTTCATTTGTTTCGTGAGTTTAGGAGTCTCTTATGGTTTGTCTCCTTCCCGATTCCATCTTGTTTCATTTCTCTCCCCCACCTACCCACAACGCCCCACCCTGCCTCTCAAATTCCTCATATCAGAGAGATCATGTGATAATTGTCTTTCTCTGACTTTTTTCACTTAGCATAATATCCTCCAGTCCCATCCATGTCCTTGCAAATGGCAAGATTTTGTTTCTCTTAATGGCTGCATAGTATTCCATTGTATATATATACACCACATCTTCTTTATCCATTCATCTGTTGATGGACATCTAGGTTCTTTCCATAGTTTGGCTATTGTGGACATTGCTGCTATAAACATTCAGGTGCACATGCCCCTTCAGATCACTACATTTGTATCTTTAGGGTAAATACCCAGTAGTGCAATTGCTGGGTTGTAGGGAATCTATTTTCAACTTTTTGAGGAATCTCCATACTATTTTCCAGAGTGGCTGTACCAGCTTGCATTCCCACCAACAGTGGAGGAGGGTTCCCCTTT
>CM053604.1:38987178-38999343 GCA_028646535.1 Procyon lotor
CATTCTTACTGGTGTGAGGTGGTATCTCACTGTGGTTTTGATTTGTATTTCTCTGATGCTGAAATGGACTGCCAACTTTATGGTCAACTGATCTTCGACAAGGCAGGAAAGAATATCTAGTGGAAAAAAGACAGTCTCTTCAACAAATGGTGTTGGGAAAACTGGACAGCCCCATGCTGAAAAATGAAACTGGACCATTTTCTTACACTGCACACAAAAATAGACTCAAAATGGATCAAAGATCTCAATGTAAATCAGGACTCCATCAAAATCCTGGAGGAGAACACAGGCAGCAATCTCTTCGACCTTAGCCACAGCAACTTCTTCCTAGAAGCATCTGCAAAGGCAAGGGAAGCAAGGGCAAAAATGAACTGTTGGGACTTCATCAAGATCAAAAGCTTTTGCACAGCAAAGGAAAGTCAACAAAACCAAAAGACAACTGACAGAATGGGAGAAGATATTCTCAAATGACCTATCAGATAAAGGGCTAGTATCCAAAATCTAAAGAATTTCTCAAATTCAACACTCAAAGAACAAATAATCCAATCAAGAAATGGGCAGAAGATATGAACAGACATTTCTGCAAAGAGGACATCCAAATGGCCAACAGACACATGAAAAAGTGCTCAACATCACTCATTCCTACCTTTTGTTCAGACGCTTAACTTCTATTATGTCAGAGTCCAGTCACTCCATTGTTCTCAACAAACAGTTCTGTTACAGCTTCTCCTACCATTAGCCTGACCTACAAGAGTAAAATCACCCTTGAGCTTCACAAAGCTACCCACAATGCAGATCATATTAGCATATGTTTTATCACTTTGTGAAATGGGATATCATCTAGACTTTTCTGGGAGCATAATCAGTTGGGTTTTCTGTCTCACAAAGTATAGCTACTCTAGCATCCTTACTTCATTTTTTTTAAGATTTTTATTTTATTTATTTATTTGACAGAGAGAGAGAGATCACAAGTAGGTAGAGAGGCAGGCAGAGAGAGGGGGGAAGCAGGCTCCCCGCTAAGCAGAGAGCCTGATGCAGGGCTCGATCCCAGGACCCTGAGAGCCGAAGGCAGAGGCTTTAACCCACTGAGCCACCCAGGCACCCCTAGCATTCTTACTTCTAACAGCCTTTGACCCTTTTACTATTGTCTACCAAGGTAGCCAGTGATATATCTGCTACATTTAATATGCTACATTTCTTCAAGATTCCAACAGGCATTTTATCAGTGTTTGCTTCTCAAGGTATTAAATCTTGGATATTGAATACCTTTTCCCAGGATATTAAATCCTTATACTGGAAGAATACTCTCAAATCAATATGCTTTCCCTTTTCTACCCCTATTTTCTACCTGCCTAATTAAGCTCCATTAGGATCTAGTATTATATAAACTTTCAGAGTTTCTTCCAGTTTTTGTGGTGTAGGTCCTGTAGCTCCTTTGGAATATAGACCCTTTCTTCCCTTAGAAGGTCCAGCAGTTCCCTAACTGAATTATATTGTAATGTGCCCAAAGTTAACAGTCTAGTGATCAGAAGAGGAAGTGGGATTAGAACCTATGGACTTTGCATCACCTCCAATCAAAGCAGGAATTCTGGCCTCTAAGAAAGAGAGTGACTTATTTTGCATACCTAGTTGGTTTAGGGAGATGCAGAGTTTCCAAGTTTCCAAGAACACTAAGATGTTCACAGCCTAAGACTCAGTGTCCTACTTCTTCTCAACTAGAACTATGACCTTGGTGGAACAGACTGGCTAGAGTTGAGAATCCCTCTTTTTCTGGAGCTCTGCTATTCCTATGATCTTCCTTTAAATGTAGAGATAAGTATTTCTTTGTATGCTGCCAAGGAGTCACTTTGACTTTTAGCCAGTATTGGTAAAGCAGCTATAATTGATGATTAATCACCCTTAGCCTTTCATTTTCTTCCTCTAAAGCATCAATGGCACTCAACATAGCTATTTGATTCCATTGTCCTTATAATTAGAATGTCTGAAACATCTTGAAGGCCTGAGATATTGGAACCACCAGTATGGTGCATTGGGCTTGTGTCCTGTATCAATTTTCCATCAAAGAATGTTTTAACAACTGCATTGCTACAGTATATCACAGGTTGTTAGAACTCTACCTACTACCAGTGATGAGATCCTTATTGTCAGTCAGTCTGCAAAATATTCTTAGAGACCGATTCATCAGATAGATCTTGGTACTGAATATATTAGTTCAAGTTCCTTGGGACACAGACTTTGCAATAGAGACATGCATGCAAGACTACCATAGGGAGGAGCAGTATTGGAGATTGTCTTTACCCTCAAGATATACTGGATGAGTAAAGAACTAGGATTGGGCAGAGGAAGGAGTTGAACTGTGAGACAGTCTAATCAGCCTTAGCCAGTCCCTGAGAAGTTGGGATGTTGTTTTAGATTGACCTACCCTGAGGTGAGGCTGTCATTGCCCTGTCACATCCATATTTTTTCCCAAGAACCGTCCTAGTTTTCTTGCACTGATCTTTGGAGGTGGACTTCCTTAGAGGAGGGGGTATGACCTAGATGATTGGGTTCTCTTAGCCTGAGGGTTATGCCTTTAGAGATGCCCAGCTGAGGGCTATCAACCGTTAAAAGGGGGCAGCAGGCTGATACACTGCTTAATTCACTCAACTACTGAGACTTTTCATTTCCATCTGCTTTCTCCTTGAGGTTTGCCCAGACTGCTATTTCAATGCTGTCCTTAGTACTAATCTTTTTCTCCCAAGTGACTTTCCATTTTGCCCATTGCAATAATTACCAAGCTGCTATGACACACGTGCCCACCCCCTCTTCTATTGCTGCTGGATGGCAGAGTGCTGTTGCAGGAGATGTAAAACTATGCAGACCTGTCCCAGTACAAATTCATGCTGTGCAACTGCAGCTACATTTTCACAATTATAAGCACAAACATATGAAATCACCTCAGGCAATGCTTTGACAGCTCCCTAGGGTATTGCTCAGTTCTGAAGAACACTATGAAATAGCTTTAAAAAAAATATGCTTGACTACCCAGCAGCAGAATACACAGACAGAACTAAGCCAGGCCTCAAGCAAAGTAAATTCCTTCTCCAACCACTTGACAATGTTATGAAATGATAATGAAAGTCATGCATAACTAACAGCTTAAAATTCATACCTACTGAAATATTTCTCAATGTAAAAAATAGTGTTAAACTCATTGTGTAAAACTGTGTGAACAAAAACAAAGCTATCCTTAAATTCTGATTTCCCTTTCACCTTGGGAATTACTTCAGAAGACAAGAATATGAGAAGCTTTCATTTCATTCAGGATTCAGTAAGAAATACTACTGAATGCCTACTATGTGCCAAACATTGTTCTGGGAATTACAGCCATACTAGGAAGAAAACTCCCAAATCTTGCTGAAATTGCAGGATTTTCCACTTGCTGGTCTTCAGTTGTTCCCTTCCCTCCCCCATCTCCTTGCCTCCCCACCGCAACATCCACTTCCTCTTCCCCAACATCCACTGCTGCATTGTCCAACTCCCCAAAATCTAGTTTGGCTCAACCATAACCTTTTCTTTTCTTACTCTTCCTCCTCCTATAGCAATACCTCCTTTTCCATGTTTCTTCTTACCCTTTTCTTGTTTACAATGAAATGTCTATGTATTCTAGCAAATTCACCACCTCTTGTTTACACCAGTTTTTCAGTCCCTCCATGACCAGAACAATCATATTATTCTTTGTATCTCAGGCAGATCACACAGTGCATTTTAACCTCTGTGTCCTGAATATGTGAAAGAATTCATATCCATTGATAACCTATGAGGATGAAGATGTGAATGGATGTGTTAATAATTAGAGTTATGTAGAGTTATGTATGTATGTTTGATAATTTCTCAAAAGGTAAGAAAATTGATCCATCTATAGTAAGAATAGGATACAAATTTTATCTCACTTGCCACTTTCAGTAAATTGGTAATGATTTCTGGAGTGCCAGCTTGTGAAGAAATCTCAGCTGTACTCAGACTCAGAGGGAAGGGTTATCATGACTGATTATCTAAGCCTGCTGTGAGTTCCTGAAAAGGGATATTACCATTTCTATCCCCCTTCTCTACCCCTCATTCCCTCTCTCTCTCTCTTCATTTTTCTTTCTCCCCCCTTTCTCCCCTTCTTCCTTCTCTTCTTTCTTGCTCATTTACTTTGTAGGATTTTTATTATTATTATTACAGTAGTAAAAGAGAAAAAACCCACATGCTTATAGGATGAAGTTTTCCTTCTTTTTAAAAAATTTTATTTATTTGAGAGAGAGAGAGAGAGAATAAAAGAAAGAGAGAGCATGAGCAGAGGGAGGGACAAAGGGAGAGAGAGAAGCAGACTCCTTGCTGAGCGGGGAGCCCGACATGGGGTCCCTGGGGCTCCTGGGGCTAGATCTCAGGACCTTGGGATCATGGCCTGAGCTGAAAGCAGATACTTAACAAACTGAGGCCCTCAGGCACCCCTGTAATTTTCCTTTTACAAAGAATTTAACTCAGAAAAAGAACAAAAATTTTCCTGGTACAAAGTTTTAAAAGAAATTCATATTTTAGATCTTTATTTAATAGGCATAAAGTGATACAGCCACAATTAATTGTAATTTGCTAGAAAACATAGACATTTTCATCAATTGACTTTCCTTGGTCTTTTTTTCTCTGCTATATTTTCCTTCACCTTATTTCAGTACTGCCTGCCCCCTGGCCTCTTCCATAGTTTAAACCTTATCATGACTAGGAGCAGCTTTATCCACCAATTTTTAGCTCTGAATATCTCAGGCCACAGCCTCCCATCCTTCTACCTCTCTCACTCTTATATTCTTTCTAATCTGCTGGTTTGAGTTCTTCTTTATTCCGAAGTCTGCCACTCTCTTCTGACTTTATTCCCTTTCTAGCCCACATAGAAACTATAACTTCAGGGGCACCTGAGTGGCTTAGTGGGTTAAGGCCCCTGCCTTCCGCTCAGGTCATGATCTCAGGGTCCTGGGATCGAGCCCCGCATTGGGCTCTCTGCTCAGCAGGGAGCCTGCTTCCCCCTCTCTCTCTGCCTGCCTCTCTGCCTACTTGTGATCTCTCTCCTCTCTGTCAAATAAAGAAATAAAATCTTAAAAAAAAAAAAGAAACTATAACTTCATACTGTGTTCCCCATTCTCCCATTTGAAAAGTCACATATCTTTGCAAACCCTCTCCATTGGAAGCGAATGAACCCTCAAGAAATATATTCCAATGAGTTGAAAGCAATTTCATTCATATCTTTTCTTTTCCATTTCACATATAACATGACGGCAAGAAAACAATCTATGGCAAAAGACAAGCAGATAAAAAAATGCTTGTGGAATAAAGAAAAAGAAAAACTATGTACAGTTTTAACCAAATATTGCATGTCATTAGTTAATACTACCAATGCTATATTTTTATTTTCATAACTCAGGTCTTCTTAAACATGGAGTGTTTCTCATATTCAACAATGCCCCGGATTTAATATTTTTTTTAGCTTAATGTTTATCAGTATAAACTGATAAACTGTTTTCAAGAAAGTGAAAAATGTGGCAAATGCCAGTGACTCAGTACAGCTGATAACGTTCATTTCAACTCTAAATGTGATAGTTTAGAAGCAAATGAGATACTCATTCTACAAATTCGTGCTAGACATTTAATTTCACTTTTCTAAAATTGAACGTAATTTCATGATCAAGCCCTCATTTTGTGGGTCATGAAAACTTGAGTTCAGGTAAGAATTTCTCTCAATTCCCCTTTTCTTTTATGCCATGGCTAGAAATGGAAGTCTCCCATAATGCAACAGTCAGTGGGGGAGGAGTCAGGAATGTCCTGACCACCTTGTCCATCATTGAGCATCATTTCCCCCAATTCTCAAGTGTTGCTTTACACAATAGGGTGTTGCATTCTCCCCTGGTCAAAGCATAACCTCTTTTCAGGTTGTCTCTCTCTGTTGTCTTCCCTTCTTAGATACAAAAGAAAAATATGTTATTCTCGACCCACTTGAAGGAAAGAGTAAAGTTGCGTAAAGCTCTCCATTCCCTTTATGTTAATCTTGCCAGTGGTATTATACATTTCACAGCTGTCTGCAGCACACTTGGAATATGAATGAGCTCTATGACAAGATTTCTCAACCTCGGCACCATTGACACTTTGGTCTAGATAATTTTTTGTGGTCTCATGCCCTGTAGGGAGATTAACAAGATCCCTGGACTGTACCCACTAGAATCCTTCCACCACCACTCTCCACGCATTAACAGCCACCACACTTGGGAACCACTGCATTCTGAGGATGCATTTGACTCACCTGGCTCCTTTTATTTTTTGCTTTTCCTGACTGGTTCAGTAACAGAAATCTCTGGAACCTTGTCAACAACTTGGGTTCTTCTCTGCAAATCAGGAGTACAAATCTCTCAACTTTGACCCTCAAATCTATCCATTAGGCCGCTCTATATTTGGCTTGGTAGGGCCTGAAGTTCACAGAAAGTAGACCCTCAGGTCTGATACATATACTCGTGTCTATCTTTTCAGTTCAGTTTCTTCTTTCCTTCTCTTTCCCTCCATTCCCTTCCTCCTCTGCCCTTTCCCTTTCCTTCCCTTCCATTCTCTTCACCTCACTTTCTTTCCCTTCCCTTTCTCCCATCCCATTCCATTATCTTTCTTTCTCTTTTTTGTCCTCTCTTTTCTTTTTTATATATCAAATCATATTCTCAATTTGAATTGAAAACTTGAAACTCTCAAGTTTCACCTTATGAGTTCATCTTGGGGCTTGAATATCAAAGATCAATAATTGCCTCTTCTCTTTCCCCAGGAGAAATGGACAATATGGCTCCAGCTGCTCAATAATGGAAAGAATTAAAGAAGCATAGAATACCAGTGAAGGAAGTATCCCTTAACGTCTCAAAATGTGATACCTCTAATGCCTTCTGCTGCTTAATCACCAGCAGATTTGACATACAGTTCCAGTTCTGATTTTATTTAAAATCTAAGAAACATCTGAGTGTACAGATATCAATTTCAGCACATGCATATAGTGTAGTATTATATGGCAATTGAAAAGTGAGTTATTGACCTGAAAAATCAGTTTTTATCATGCTGGGAGTAATCATACTGCCTTCACATAGACACTTGTCTATGTTCCTTAATTAGATGTTGCCAGCAAGAGACCCAAAATGAACATTAAATAAATGTTAATCTGAAATCGGCATGTGTATCTATATATATACAATGGTATCAGTTTCCTTATTTCTCTAGCTTGAGAAACACAGATACTTATATTACTTTGTTTACCTATTACCAAATAACAAGCCACTTTGGAACTTAATAGCTTAATAAAGAGCCACTTTTTTATCCCTCATGGTTTTGTAGGGTGACTGAGTTTGGCCCATGAGATTTTGTGATGTAAGTGATGTCAGTTGAGCTGTATTTATCTGGAAGATCAATGGGACAAGGCCATCCCAAATGGCTCACTCAGATGGTTCACACAGCTGTTTGCTTGAAGCTTACCTAGAACTTCTAAAAAATAGTGCTTTGGTTATGTTCCATGTGGCCTCTTCATTTGGCTTATGCTCCTCAGAGCATGGGGATTGGAGCTGGAGAGATTACAGGAAATAGAAGCTGCCAGTCAGTCCGTTTAAAGTCTGGGCTCAGGGGGTTCCAGAACATTACTTTCACTGCATTCTATTCATCAAATACATTCACAGATTCTAAAAGAAGATGGATTTCTGGGGCCATCTTTGGAGACTAACAACCATGTATTTTAATAGCACAGTCATTGAAGAGTGGTTGGATTTGTAAAAAAATTAAGCTCTGTAGCATTTTATTTTTTAAACAAATGCATATTTTAAGAAAGTCATATAATATTTCCTAAATATGAAATTCTTTGCATTTATGCCCATTTATGACAATGAAATATTTGGAATTAGATATGATGATGTGATTTCTGATTACAAGTTAAGATTTGTAATGTTTCTTACACTCTGGGGGATACTGACGCAAGTATGGTCTCCCTCTGCTTTCCTCTAATTCAAAATACATTTGCGTTGTTTTCACTTTTAAAGTATCATAAATAAACTCTCATACATTGCTGTTGGGAGAGTAATTTCACTAAACTACCCCCAGGAAAAAGGGCTGGCAGCATCTACCATAGCTAAACATATGCATGTCCTATTAATCAGAATTCTACTCCTGGGTATACTCAACAGAAGTGGGGTGATTTTTTTAACCTTCATAGTTTTAAACATTCAAAAACAAGTCAAAGTTTAATTTTTGACTTATGAGATATAGACTTAAGACAATCTTAGTAAAAATCTAAAAAAATGTTTTTAGAAAGAGTACATCAAATGCTTCTATCATTTATGTTTGTTCTTCTCTTTGGGAGATTAATGTCTTTTTGTGGTATATATAATATAGTTCTGCTAAGAAAAACATAGAGATTTAGTCATACCACTGTCAATAATTCTGAAGGTAATTGTAATTGTAAGTTACTTGTAAGCTCACACATTAGCCTTCCACAGTGTCACGGATGCTGGCAGAGGTCAAAGACTCCTGGGTCAGAGACAAAGTGAGTTTATTACTAATGGCACAATGAGCATCCTGAGCTTTATGTTTGCATTTGTTCTCCTTGACTTTCTAGTCCCATGGATGACTTGAAGGGGCCCAGGTGGATGTTGTATATCCAGTAGGTTTACATCATGAGAAACCCTGACTTCAGGAAACCCAAATCTTTAACAATGGATTTGAAGAAAAACTGCCCAATCTTTGTTCCAGGAGAGACATGATCTTAAGTATACTGCATAGTCAGCAACCTTGCCAGCTACCTCAGTGTGGGGCTATACAAACAACCCTAAAAGAAAAACCCAAGCAAAGGCTATCAGTGACTCCCTGGCATGATATAAAGAAACAAAAGAGATCCATGGAAAATGATGTACCAACAGAGAAAAGATTAATTATTTGCTTTTTCTCTATTCTATTGAAATTTTTGATTAAGAACTCTATTTAGTTATAGCCTCAAATAGTTTATAAGAGCCTACAGAAGAATTTTTTGTCAATTCATTTTTACTAAGTTTTATGGGATTATTCATTTACTGAGTAACCCCATTGATTAATGTCCTTTAAAGTTAAATGCAGAATTGACATGATATTTTTGCAGTATATGGCAAGTAGTACCCTGACAAATGAGCTGTGCTAAACACAACAAAATAGTGAATATACTATCAGGGTATTAAACAAGAGCATAAATATATTTTTTAAAAATTTTATTTATTTATTTGACAGAGAGATTACAAGTAGGCAGAGAGGCAGGCAGAGAGAGAAGGGAAAGCAGGCTCCTCACTGAGCAGAGAGCCTGGTTCGGGCTCCATCTCAGGACCCTGAGATAATGACCTGAGCCTAAGGCAGAGGCTTTAACTCACTGAGCCACCCAGGCGCCCCAAGGGCATCAATATTTGTATCAGTTTGGCTTGGACTGTTCTGGAAAGTATTAAAACACAAATGGAAAACCATTAAATGTGGAATCAGACAAATTTTGCATACTGTCTCTAAGACTAAAGAAATGATTTTGCCTTAGGCATATTAGTTTTGTAATTCTTACACTTTATTTTGCAAAATGGAAGGCCCAACACCGAATAAGGAGACCATATGTAGACTTGACTTTACTTTTGGCAAAGGTAGAATTTGATTTGGTCACAGCTGCTTACAATTTGGTTTGGATAAGCTTCTTAGTCTCATTTTTGCATTATTTTTAATATTATTAAAATTGCACAATGTCTCAAAAAAATAAATCCCTAATAAGTATCATTTTGCTGTTATTTGAAATGTTTATTACAGACCTACAAGATCTTTACTATATGTTTCAAATGAGTTAAAGTATGGGGAAAGGTGGAGAATATTTTAGATTATACAGTAAATGCATTATAAAGGCCAAAAAAAAAAAGTTGATCAGTTTATCTTTCTGGATTAACAGATAATCAGAACTATATAAATAGAAGTAAATAACCAAGTATAATCTATTTTGGTGATTTTCGTATTGGCATGTCTTGTATATTTGGGCAACCTTATTATTATTATTTTTTAAGATTGTATTTATTTATTTGACAGAGAGAGACACAACAAGAGAGGGAACACAAGCAGAGGGAGTGGGAGAGGGAGAAACAGGCTCTTCGCTGAGCAGAGAGCCCAATGCGGGGCTTGATCCTAGGACCCTGGGATCATGACTTGAGCTGAAAGCAGGCGCTTAAGAACTGACCCACCCAGATGCCCCATATTTGGGCAACCTTAACGCTAGAAGAGCTAGAGGTATGTATTTATAACTATCAATCTCCATTCCAAAAAACCGGAACCAATTCCTAAGGCCATTTAAGATGTTTTCAAGGAATTATTATACTATGGTAGTACACAATATTATGTACTTAAAACGGAAAATGACGTGTAATGACAGTGTTATATTGCTTTAGTTTACTTTGAAATGCTTCAGTATACAGAGTCCAACATAAATGTGTGTTTTCTGGCTTTAATATACTTATTTCAGAGAAGTTACTTAGTAGACACAGAAATACACACTCTCAAAATGATTACTTGTTACTTGAATAATTCTGACTCAGAATGCATGCTCTTAGTCTCCTTTGCTCATGCTGGCAGATTGGTGAGGATGAAGGAGAGATGATGAAAGAAAAGAAGCAGAGTCAAGATTGTGGGGTGGACCTTCCTACCTTTTCTCTTTTGCTTGTGTTAACACTCTGGGAGGGCAGGACTGCGGCAGGAGCAGCAGCCTACAACAAAAGCGAAATGGAATGGGGAGTAAATTTAGGGAGGGAGAATCACCAGTGACAGCCCAAAAGATCCTAAGAGAAGGAAGCTGAAGTTTCAGCTGAACAGCATCCAACGTCCAAGTGCCTAAGATTGAAGATCCTTGTTTATCAAACACAGCTGAAGCATGTCCCACAACTTGGAGAGAATTATCTGTGGAAGTAGAAAATTTGCTCTCTTTCCCACCAATCCTTTTGGTAACTTTTTTTTCCTCCCAGTATAGTAAAAAGCAAAACAGAAAGAATGAAAAGCCATAAAGGGGGCATTGCAGCATGAAGCATGAAGATGCTGATGGCACAGACCCTCCGCTTGGCTCTGTTTCGCCAGGCTCATGCAAGAGCAGAAGGGGATCCTTTGTCAGGGAACTCTGTTAGTCTCCCACGATTGGCTGCAAGAGCACTAACACAGAGTTTATCCCTAAAAACTAGGAAAGAACTTTACTGTATCAACACATACACTTATGCTAGAGGGTGGTAATTGGTTTATCAAAAATTCACTGTGTTCTTCTCTGACATGCTAAATAAGGATATTAAAGATTGAAGTCAGCTCACAATTTTCTGCCTAAGGGCTGACATTGATGAAGCTAGCTCTGTGGAGTTAGCAATAGTAACAACTTGGAGCTTGCTCTAGATATCATTGTATTCCTAGCCAATTGGATGCAACTGATCCCAAACATGCCACTGTCTCCTAAGCTGTTTCCATGAGACTTAATTTTAGCTCGCCCATCAATAATCTACCACCTCACTGAGACTGGTAAAAGTAACTTATAATTTTTAAAAGAAAAAAAATAACCTTTTCTCTTTCCATTCTCCTTTCTCCCTGACCACTCTGGGAGGTCAGGACTGGGGCGGTAGCAGCAGCGTACAACAAAGTAGCAAAATGTGATGGGGAGTAAATTTAGGGAGGGAGAATCACCAGTGACAGCAAATACCATTGCCTATGCTCAGGAGGGTTTGAAACATTGCTAAACTCACAGGAATAAGTTGCATGATAGGTTTTGCCTGCATGCTTGTACAGAATTAATGTACTTAATTACATTAAGTAATTACATTAAGCAATGACTTGCTCTCATCTGGTACTCCACCTAGTAGAGAGATTGTGGGAGAGGCAAATTAGAGCCTCATCTCTAATTTCTGAAGCCTATGAATATCTACCAAAATCAAGTTAATATTGCAAATGGTCAAATTGACTTAATTTAGTTTACAACAGCTGAGAATCGTGAAGAAAAGATGACTGACTGATTTAATCCACTGTCTGTGTGGCAATGTACCTCTCAACATGGAGGATACTTTATTGAATTAACTATACTACAAGAATTTGACTTGATGCTTCTAAACACAGAAATCTTTTTTCTTT
>CM053604.1:38999443-39014562 GCA_028646535.1 Procyon lotor
TTGGATGACCCTTTTCTATGAGAACATGTACCCAACTCCTGGCCTGGTATTTCCAGAAACAGGGTCAATATCAATGATTAGATTTTTGATAATTAATTATAGTGACTCTGAACTACACTAATTACTTCAAATTATAATCCCGGACAGTAGTTCCATACAGCCTGATTGATGCACTAGGTATTTATAAATGTCTCAGGGAGATACTTTGGCTGTGTTGTTTTATTCCCATCATTTGCTTAAAACTGAGTAACTAAATAAATTTGATTATTTTAAGTCTTAAAGATGACTTTCATTGTAGTGTTCACTTGTCTGGGGACTCCACAGTGTTCCACACACCTAATAACAATAGTGCACACGTAGGCAATCATTCATTCATATCTTTCTGATTCAGGCTTGGTTTCTTCCTTCTCATTTTTAAATCTATCCTCTTTTATTCTTATAGTTTCCCTAGAAACTGTTTGAAGATAAGATAGGAATGTACTAATTAGCATGAAATATCATATAATCTATGGGCTATAAAAGAGGAAGGAAAAACATATTGACATTTTCCTTTCTCTGATTTTTCTGAAAAGAATGAAAATAGAACTGAACTATTCTTGCAACTTTCATCTGTGACTTATTTTAAATACATTTATCATTTTGGTCATTAGTAAATGTATGTTTTTCACAAATCAGTTGCGCAATGATTTGACCATGTCTGGAACTACAAAATCAGTGGAGTGCTCTCATTTTGATTGTCTCAGGATGCCACAGACATCTCAAAGTGTACCACTGTCTTGCTTTCGTCCTCATGCTGCCAAGAATGTGTTTAATGTTTTATTAAAGTGTAGGATTCTTCTGATTGTTAAACCTGCATTAGGGTGTAGTCTGAGACCAACATTTCCTGACAGGCTTCCTACAGAGTATGTCACAAATGATGGCAGACACAGTAATGTTCATAGCAATATGGCAGCTGCCAGAGGGAAGCAAATAATAAGCTCTAAAAATGCCAAATTTAACTTAAAAAGAAATCTATAATTCTCACAAGGTAAGAACCCTGCCTCACCACAGAATTTTCAGAACAATATGCTGAGGAATATGGATTCATGTGCCCTTGCAACTGACTCTGAGTAAGTCTGTGTTAGAAACAAAGATCATTTAAAACCCTCTTTTGTTTTGGCCTTTAAGTTCTAATCAGACAGAAAGTGGCACATTTTGGAGAGGTGGTTTGCTTTTGAGCCAATTACCAATATCAATCCTGTGGGGAACTGACCTTTGCAAAGAAATTTTCAAACAACTCATAAAGGTGTCTCATGGTAATCCTCTGCCAGACAGAACCTGAGTAGAGTGCAGGATGTTTAGAATTTTCATGTCTCACATAAAAGAATATCATAATTCTGTGGATGGCTTTGTCAACTGGAGTTCATTAATTCTGATCACAACTATATTTTAAAATCCTTAAAGCCCAAAGTGACTACAAAAAATGTAACCAGTTTCATAGACAAATCTCCCATGTTTCATAAAGTATTAAGTATTTTACCCAAATGTTTCAAATTGTGTATTTTCTATGTGCCTATCATTTTAATGAATGTCTCATATTTGTTATTTTTTAGCCTTTCAAAGAGACTATACAAACCATTTTTAGAATATGTATGTGTGTGCATTTTCTTTAGGCAATGTTATAAGATCTAATTAGATTTGCTAATAGATCTGTAACAGTCATAATTGAATAAACACTGCAAGAAAATATTCCTTATATACTTAAATACAATTGTTACTTCTGTTCTTTGTATTCAGTAAGATCTATTCTTTCTGGTTTTATTTTTGGATAACAGTATCATGCAACAGTGCTTCAGAATATCATCCCTGGAGTCTGTCTGGCTTTCAACTATGTTTCATTGCTTACATCTGTCTGTGTCACGTGGACAAGATTACTTACGTTTTCAGATTCACAGTTTTCTCATCTATAAACTGAAAGTAATAGCTATGTATTTTTCTGTGGTAATTGTGAGGCTTCAGTGAAGTGATGTACGTAAGCACTTAGCTCAATGCCTGGCATTTAGCAGAGGTTATGATTATTTGAAGGATCTGGAGATGAAATTTTACTGAAATGCATGCTAGAGTTTTAAAGTGCAAAAAATGTCGACTATCATATTTCTATACTGTCATTTTTCTCCTTTTGGATTCCATCTTCGTATCAAGTGACCTTTACTGTTAATGTACACTTACCACTCATCCCCATAATGCCACCTGAGACATCTCCAACATCCAGAATTGCACCATTTTGTGATAATAAATTCAGCTACTCTATTGCGTGACTTTTACTTAAATTCTTTCCAGCCATCTTCCTCAAACTCATATGACAACCAGCTTCTTTGATTCCTTCTCTACATTTGGTTTTCTCTTTTTTGGTTTCTGGCTGTCAGTTATATTGCCCTTCTGTTGTATATGTGTGCATAAGCCATAGGCAACTTGCACTGGACTTTCTATATGCTGCTACAGAAAAATGAATAAACAACACCAATTTGCAAATAAGTTGACAAAGTTAATAAAAACTACCAAGAAGAACATACTATTTAAATACTGTTGAAAGGGGCGCCTGGGTGGCTCAGTGGGTTAAAGCCTCTGCCTTCGGCTCAGGTCATGATCTCAGGGTCCTGGGATCGAGCCCCGCATCAGGCTCTCTGCTCAGCAGGGAGCCTGCCTCCCCCCACCCCCCCGCCTACTTGTGATCTCTCTCTCTGTGTCAAATAAATAAATAAAATCTTTAAAAAAATACTGTTTAAATTTTTTTTTAATATTAGACAACTCAAACAACTTTGTCTCTTCTGTGTTGTTCACTAAATGAGACATCGTATTTAACTTTTTCTCTTATTCTAGTTTTATTTTAGAATGATTATTGCTTGAATGAAAAAATTAATGCATGTAGGAGTACACTTGGAGGTGGCTTAGTAATTTGGACAACATGGACAATTATCAAGTTCCATAGAAACCTGGTATTTTTCATTTTATATCACTTTCAAGAAAATATGCTAGAATATCTGAAACTTAATATTGCAACAGAAACAACTAGAGTGAAATTTAATATTACAACAAAGACAACTATATATAAATAGATATCTATCTATATCCTCTATTTTGAGTTATATTTAATATTGTGCTCATGAAGCAGTCTGTAAGATTGACTCAGTGTATAACTTTGATGTATATAAAAGTAAACCCTCCCCAACCTCTTTGTTAAAAGAAAAGGTTTAAATTCAATAATTCTGTGAATTTGAGCCTATATGTTATCTTTGTCTCATAATTATTTGCATTGATTATCTCATAACAGTGTGTCTGCTTTACCTTAAAATTTTTTTCAAGCATCAACAGGGAAAAGACTTTTCCCCCAAAACCTAATAATCCTCCAATATAGTGTACTGATGGGAAAGGGGTTGTGGAATCAATGCAACTGGTTGCACAGTAAGCAAGTTATATAGGCATTCTGGAAATTTGTACATCTGAAAGCATACCTAACTTCTATGTAATTGAGAAGTATACTTGGTTCCCCTGTGTTCTGATTTCATTGGCATTGCTAAGATGAAGGGCGCTTGCATCAGATTTCAAACATTTTTTGTTTCATCTGTCCATTCCTGGAAATATTTCCTCTCTCTGTCTAAATTTTTTTATTTCAGTATTTCTCACTTATCTTTTATTAATTACTGACTGCAGACTTTGGTTGCATTTCCTCATATTTGAAAATTTTCAAAAGCATTAGTTTTTTTGTATTGATTGTGGAAAACTATGAAGACATGTCTCTCTTCGTGACAAAGACTTTTTGAAGAATTCATGTTCTAGAGACAATTACTTTTTCCATTTGTTTAATGTGTCACTGAATAATTATATTATCTAAAGGCAGCAATATTAAATCATTATTGTTTTAATTTATTAGGTTTTATAATATTTACACATTAAAGATCACTCTTCAAAAATCTTAGGGCAAAAATACAGAGGAAATACATGCATATCACTACAAGTTACATATGTAACATAATTAATTTTTTAAAAAATATTCAAACCAATAATAAATACTTGAAATGTCTCCTAGTGTATTTACTTATAACTCTCATCCTACCAATAGTGCATTAATTTGCAAAGTTCTGTCCAGTTCCCCTCTTGTGCAGATTTACGGTCTAATATGGAGTATCATGCAGCTCTAAACATTGCATGTTTTATTCAGTTCCTTTTTTTTTTTTTTTAAAGATTTTATTTATTTATTTGACAGAGAAACACAGCGAGAGAGGGAACACAAACAGAGGGAAAGGTAGCGGGAGAAGCAGGCTTCCTGCCAAGCAGGGAGTCCGATGTGGGGCTCGATCCCAGGAGCCTGGGATCATGACCTGAGCCAAGGCAGACAGTTAACCACTGAGCCACCCAGGGGCCCCTCAGTTCCTTTTTTTTTAACCACATCCTTTCTTTGTAATGCATGAATGTACATGACTTTCGAGTACCCCAGGAGCTTCAGTATATTTTTTGTTTTGTTTTTGTTTGTCTGTTTTATTTAATGATTTTTGTATTTAACATCCATTGTTTAAGACAAAATAGATAACAGTTTTCCATCAGTCAGAAACCGACAGATTAAAACTGGGGGGGAATATTGCCATATTGGTATTTCACTCAACTTGAATTTGAATTCAACTCAGAACCTTACTATACTCATTCTGGGTAATCACGGCTCTCCTTTGTGCCTGGTAAAAAACAAAAAACAAAACAAAAAATATTGTGTTGTCTTTTATTCTCATCACATTTAAGACTGATCCTTAATTTTTCAAGTTCCTTAGGTTACAATTGGTTAATAGTAACACTTCATATCAATTCTAATATAAATAAAACATATTTTCTCATCCCATCTTATCACATCTACCTTTGTATGAGACAAATTTCTCTATAATTGGGTGTCTTCTTGCCAGTATTTTCTTTTTCTTTCCTTTCCAATCAATGTCTTAAGATTGTTGTGGAGTGTATGGTTTTGCTTTCGTTGCTGAAATTTCAGCATTTCTCCTTTATTTTCTCCAGAAGTCAATTTAATGTTAAGACCTTGCCTATGGAACTGATGCTTTTGTGAAAATGTGTCTGAGAGGAATAAAAAGCAAAGCAGGAAAGGGTTTTGATGAAACAAATTTTTGAGGGAGTAATAAGCAAACAAAAAAAACAAAGCTTATTTTCCCTTCTCTACCTGGAATGATCTTTTATTTTTCATTAATCTGTAAGGGTTTTGGCTTTAAGCAACACAATCCTAATGAGAACCAGAGAAGAAAAAAATGTAAATTTAAAAAATCAAACTAGTGGAAGTTCAGGAATTAAACAAGATGTTAGAGATGAACAGAATTTGTTTTCTTTTTTTATTAATTTATTTTTTTATTAACATATAATGTATTATTTGCCCCAGGGTACATGTCTGTGAATCATCAGGCTTACACATTTCACAGCACGCACCATAGCACATACCCTCTCCAATGTCCATAACCTGCCACCCTATCCCCACCTCCTCCACCCCCCAGCCACCCTTAGTTCATTTCGTGAGTTTAGGAGTCTCTTATGGTTTGTCTCCTTCCCAATTCCATCTTGTTTCATTTCTCTCCCCCACCTACCCACAACCCCCCGCCCTGCCTCTCAAATTTTTCATATCAGAGAGATCATGTGATAATTGTCTTTCTCTGACTGACTTATTTTACTTAGCATAATGCCCTCCAGTTCCATTCATGTTGTTGCAAATGGCAAGATTTCATTTCTCCTGATGGCTGCATAGTATTCCATTGTATATATATACCACTTCTTCTTTATCCATTCATCTGTTGATGGACATCTAGGTTCTTTCCATAGTTTGGCTATTGTGGACATTGCTGCTATAAACATTCAGGTGCACATGCCCCTTCGGATCACTACATTTGTATTTTTAGCGTAAATACCCAGTAGTGTGATTGCTGGGTTGTAGGGTAGCTCTGTTTTCAACTTTTTGAAGAACCTCCATACTGTTTTCCAGAGTGGCTGTATCAGCTTGGATTCCCATCAACAGTGTAGGAGGATTCCCCTTTCTTCACATCCTCACCAACATCTGTCGTTTCCTGACTTACCAATTTTAGCCATTCTGACTGGTGTGAGGTGGTCAAAACCAAAAGACAACTGACAGAATGGGAGAAGATATTCACAAATGACATATCAGATAAAGGGCTAGTCTCCAAAGTCTATAAATAACTTCTCAAACTCAACACCCAAAGGACAAATAATCCAATCAAGAAATGGGCAGAAGATATGAACAGACATTTCTGCAAAGAGGACATCCAAATGGCCAACAGACACATGAAAAAGTGCTCAACATCACTTGGCATCAGAGAAATATAAATCAAAACCACAGAGATGAACAGAATTTTTGAAAAATTTGTTTCTATCTCTTTTGAATATCTATTTCTCTCTTCATGTTCCTTTCATTCTTTCAGAATGACAATCTCCTTGCATTTGTAAATAAAGCTCAGAAGACTTATGAAGATGTGCCAGCCTTGTCATTGAAGGAAATGAAAGGAAACTGAAGTATTAGTATGTTTAATCCCAAATTTAGGATTCCTATTAAAGAGCTTCAGATTTGGTTAGGTATCCATCCTAGAAATAATCATTTGAGACCTGAGAGTATAGTGTGGTTCACAAGTGTATATGCAGACCAACCTGTGTGGTCAGGAAAGCAGAGGAAAAAGAAAAAAACAAAAACGAAAACAAAACAAAAACCCAAAACCTCGCAAACAGCATTAAAGCTGCCACGAACATTACATTGTTGAAGTGGGGGCACGTCTATTAATTAGAAAGGAAGAACGCTAAGCAGTAAGCTCTTTAAGGTCTAGCATGACAAACCCTTTGTTCATCCGATTTTTCAAAACTGCTCTAATTACTGCTTGCTTCCTGTTCCTAATAGAACTTCATTCATACTCATTTTATGCTATTATAGAAATTTTCATATAGCCTTATATGATCTTATATACCTGTCACCCCACAATATGAGCCACTAGAGTTTGTACCATGTTTTACTTATCAATGATTACAATACTTCAGGCACATTCTAGCTGCACACTACAAATTTTTAATAAATAATGAATTATCCTTCACTGATATATCCTGTTGAATATATACATTCATATATATTCGAATATATAATGTTGAATTATCCTGCACCGTTTTGATCAATTTATGCATCATTTGTCTCCTCATCTTTCTGCCATCATATTATCATATTAAGTGCTTTCAGTCAACATTTTTCATAAAAAATGTCTACACTTACTAATATATTAACTGTAATATTTTCTTCAGAACAGAGCTCACTCTCCTACATTTCTAATTTTTATTCACATTCTTGTTTAATATCTGTTTCTCTGATTAAAGAAACGAACGCTTTATTATATTGGGGACTTGTCTTACTCATCTCCGTATTCTTTTTTTTTTTAATTTTTTTAAGGATTTTATTTATTTATTTGACAGAGACAGAGGTCACAGGTAGGCAGAGAGACAGGCAGAGAGAGAGAGGGGAAGCAGGCTCCCCGCCGAGCAGAGAGCCTGATGCGGGGCTCGATCCCAGGACCCTGAGATCATGACCTGAGCCAAAGGCAGAGACTTAACCCACTGAGCCACCCAGGAGCCCCCATATTCTTTTTTTTAAAGTTATTTATTTATTTGTTTGTTTATTTTAGAGAGACTAAGAGAGAGAGAACAAGTTGGAGAAGGGGCAGAGCATGGAGTCCCAGGCCGGGCTTGATCTCATAATTCCGAGATTATGACCTGAGCCAAAACCAAGAGCTGGACGCTTAACCACTGAGCCACCCAGGCACCCCAATCTCTATATTCTTAATACTCAAAACAGTATCAGAAATGTAACATGTGTTTCCAATGTAATAAATAATATATGGGGAATCTAGTATAAATCCTAGCATTCAGAGATTATTGTTTTATACTGGATAAAAAGCCTGACAATTAGCCTCCCAAAATTAGTGTGAGGACTGAAATGTGCATAAAATTATTTTTTGTTAGTGTAGCAGAGAAAATGTTGTGATAGTTGACATCTGAATGAGCCTGGGGAAATGGATTGGATTTGTTGTTTGGGTGGACCTATGAGTAAAAGGGAATGTGGCAGAAGTGATGCAGGCAGCAAAGGTATTTAAAGGATTGAAGAGGGAAGTGGGATACTAGCAAGTGGACACTGGAGAATGAGATCAGAAATAATTTGAGTCAAAGCCTTGGAGAATTTTGAATTGCAACCAAGGAAAATGCATTTATTTTTTAAAATATTGAAGAAGGATTGGTAATATTTGATCAGATAATAATGAAGTCATTGGAGACTTGACAGAGGCAATTGTTAGAATCAAGATGAAAGGTAATAAATGTGTAAAGTAGGAGATGGGAGTGGAAATAAATATGAGGTATTGTGTGAAAATATTGTGGAAGAACAATAAAATATAATTGGTAGCATACTGTAGTAACAAACAAGGCAGACACAAGTTTTGAGTCTAGATGACTGGGTAGATGCAGGTATCATGAGCAGACCTAAGAAAAATATGAAACTAAGGAATTTTGAGAGGGAAGATGCATCATAATCTGTAGGAAGTCGTAAGATATCTGGAACTACTCAGAAGCAGGAACTGAAAATTCAGGACTGGAAAACACATAAGTCAATGCTAGAAACACAGATTTGGCAATCCAGCACACCGAAGTGAACCCTGAATTCAGTTCTGGTAAGATGGTTCAGATTAAATATATGGAGAAAGATGAGAAGAAGACTTAAAACAGATCCATGGGGGAATTTCTAATTATTCATATTCATTGTAGAGTAATAGTAAGGTAAAGTAGATTTTTTTTGCAATAAATAAGATGTTCTAATCAAAACAATGGTTGAGTTATAAAATAACCTAATGGAACATAGTGGTAAATATCAGGTTTGACTTATATTCTTCTTCCAAAACAACTTATCTTTATGAAAAATTGACAAAAATTTTTATTGATGTAAATTCTTAACAGTGAAAACCAGATCGCTCCCTTATGGGTGCTCTGCACTAGGTTTGACAATTCTCCCTCCCCCCCAAAACCTCTCACCTCCCATGATTACAGTAACTTGCTGAGCTGATTGCCAGGCTTCCAAAGGAAGATGCTGGAAATGGATTTTAGAACATAATGTAATTCACACTTGGAGTTTTTCTTAGTTCACTATGGAAAATTTGTTTATTTGTTCATTTAACGAACAAGTAATGATTATCTATTGTGTGCTTTTCTCATTGGTTGTAGTTTATTTGCTTACCAAACTAGACTCTTACCACTTAGAGGAAATACACACAAAATTATTCTAAAACACTGAATTACTTCAAGGTTAATAAAGTCATTCTTAAAGAAAACTAGCCAACCGTAGTTGGGGGAAAATTTTGAAACTGTTTTGAGGGTACTAACGCTGGATAATTTAACATAATATTGTGACACTAATGTGAGAAAATTCTAAAAAAGCTATAGAGGAAGAAATTTTTATTTCCTTACTCAAAATATTTATACCAAAAATAGATGGAAATGAATGAATATTTACAGAAGTAGAAATTGAAATGTCTGTGGCAGGGCATAAAGGTAATTCTCAAGTTCATTCACATGCAATCATTATATATTTAAAAACATGTTATGGGGCGCCTAGGTGGCTCAGTGGGTTAAAGCCTCTGCCTTCAGCTCAAGTCATGATCTCAGTGTCCTGAGGTCCAGCCCAGAATCAGGCTCTCTGCCCAGCAGGGAGCTTGGTTCCCTCTCTCTCTCTCTCTTTCTCTCTCTGCCTACTTGTGATCTCTCTCTCTCTCTCTCTGTCAAATAAATAAATAAAATCTTAAAAAAATTATGTCTGTCCTTTCCCACTTTCCTCCCCTATGTCTTTTGACAGTCACAAGTTTTAAATTTCCAGTTTTAAAGTTTCCACTCAAAATGTTATTTATTGCAATGAATTGCTTTCAGAATAATGCAGTTCATCATCTTGTCATATATAGTGTTTTAAATTGTGTTAAAGAATTGCAAGTAACTGATAAGAAAATTAAAACAGTATCATATACATATATATACATATATATGTATATTAGGTACTATAAAGTCTAGAGTGGAAATAGCAGCATTTTGCTTCACTCTTCTCTAGCCCCTACTCCCATACCCAGGACTGGCCATTTTCAAATATTTAATTATCATTCCTGGCATTTATTTTCATATTTATCAACAGTATGCTATATTAGTAATTTCATGTAACATTTTATGTTGGTTAGCAATTCCTGTTAAGGAAGGTGAATTTTTATTATAACATCTCTCCCTCAACTTCAAATCCCTGCATGTTTCCATCTATAATTATATGAGTATTTTTGTTTGAATCAACAATTTTGTTTTTATTATATTGAATATATATTTAGTTATTTCTGCAACAATATTAAAGCATACTTAGGTTTTTTTGATATGAAACTTTTGATTTTTCTGACATTAGTTATTGCCTTGTATTTTAACTTGTTTGGTTTTCTTTGTATCTTAATTTAATTGCTTGAACATTCTCCATCAGATATAATAGATACCTACCAATGTCATTTTTAAAGTGTCTGAACATATTAGATAATTGGAGGGTTTTGTTTTTGTTTTTGTTTTCTTCCTCCCAGAAGCTCCCTTCTTCCTGAAGCAATAAATCCTGTCTGTTCTTATACCTGATGGCACAGCTATCATTCTGATATTTTCCTTTCTAAATTCTAGATCATCCTTTGTTGTTTTTTGGCATTGGATTTCCTGTTCCCTGGACTTCACATTTTATAATAGCTTCATCTCAAACGGAGGATAGAAAGTAAATATATATTGGTAATGTTTATATTACTGAGAATGTCTTCTATTCTTACTCTTAAACTTGACTGATCCTTTTTTGGGTATATAATTTTAAACCGAAAATCATTTTCCTCCAGAAATTTTAGTCCTGCTGTGAATGAGAAATCTAAAGTAATTGGCATTTGTTTCCTGATTTGCAATATTACTTTTCTCTCTGGTATTTTCTTTATTCCTTGTATTCTAGACTTCATAATTAGGTGCATTAGATAGCATATATATAATGTATCATTTTGTGCATTATGCTGGGCAATTGCATACACAGTAGGGTATACTTTTCTATGTGGAGACTTCTTTTTTTTTTAAAGATCTATTTATTTATTTATTTGTTTGTTTGTTTATTTACTTATTTATCTGACACAGAGAGAGAGATCAAAAGTAGGCAGAGAGAGGGGGAAGCAGGCTCCCCGCTGAGCAGAGAGCCCAGTGTGGGGCTCGATCCCAGGACCCTGAGATCATGACCTGAGCCAAAGGCAGAGCTTTAACCCACTGAACCACCCAGGTGCCTTATGTGGAGACTTCTTCAGTTGGCAATTTTAAAATATTCTTTTATAATAATTTTATGTGTTTATTATTCTTTTTTAAACTCAGTCAAATGAGAACTTCTGAGTTAATTCTTTAAATTTCTTAACTTGCCTTTTTTCATTTTGTTTTATTTTTTATTTTATTCTTTGGATTCTTTATACATTATCCTCTGATCCTATTGTTGAATATTTTTTATGCTATTAAAGTTTTAATTTCCAAGATCTCATTCTTTAGTGATTATTCATTTTTATGCATTACTAGTAACAATTTATAAATGCAATATTTTGCCTTACTTTCCCTGGATATAAATTGTACATGTTTCCCTTATGAGTGATGTTTGTTTCATCTAGGTTAGAACCCCTCCCCTCTTTTCTATGATTATGTTTTGTGTTGGAGATTTCCTTTTATGGCTGGCATTTATCGGTGGTCCATTCATCATTAACTGCGAGACATTAATGACAGATTGACAGTTCTGCTTGAGTAGAGAAAATTGACATGTAAGCTACACGGTAATAGAAGATGGAAATCTAGCTTTTTATTATGGACTCTAAATGTCACTGTTTTGAAGATTTTACTGTGACTCTCTTAATTTCCTGCAGCGCAGAGTCTTCCAATCCCTGCCCAAGAGGCACAGACCTGGCTGCATGCATTTTTGAAACAAGGCAAGACAAAGCTAAAATTGGTCTCACTCTCTCGAGAGTGCAGACTTCTGCCTTGTCCTCTGGTTTTCATCGTGTCTTCTTTTCCTCTCTCTTTGAAGCAAGATTCGTTAATTATTATTTAGGGTCCCTCTTAATCCTCCTTAATAATGGAGTAGAGAGATGAGGGTAGCCATTTAACAGAGAAGAAAAATGAATAGGGTTTGGGCATTTCCAATAGTCTGTTTATGACTTATTCTCACCTCAGTACCTTTTCAAGTTCTAGTCCCACTATATAGGAAACTCCATCAAATATTCACATGGTTGGCTTTCTCCCCTCCTTTTTCCCCATATTCAAATGCCACCCTCTATGAGAACTACCTTTAACCACCATATTGAAAACTGACTTTGCCTTCTAACTCTCTACCTTCCCTATGCATATTTTCCAGCTTATTTTAGTAGAAAAAATTACTTAATAACTTCTTGATGATTTGTTTATTCTCTTTTTCTTTCCTTTAGGACCTAATTTCCATGAGCACAAAGATTAACTGCTATAGGTGAACCACTATAGGGACCAGGTGAGCACAGTCCCAAACATAGAAGCTAGTCTACAAATAATTAAAATGTTTTGTTTTTATTTTAATAATTTTCAGGGTTTTCTGCATAAACTATCACATTTCCTGTGATTAAAGGTAGTTTTATTTCTTCCTTTACAAATAGTGTGCCTTTTATTTGTTTATTTTCTTGCCTTATTGCACTACCCAGAACTTTTAGTATGATGTTGAATAGGAGTGGTGATTATAGTGTATACTCTTAATCCTGAAATTAGGATAAAGATATTCAGTCTATTGCATTAAAATATGTTATCTGGAGATTTTTTTTTCAGAAGCTTTTTATCAGTCCAATGAAACTCACTCCAATTCCTAGTTTGCTTAGGTTTTTGGTCATGAATGGGTGAATACTGATAAAATTTATGATTTATTACATCTGATGAAATTATGATTTTTTCATTATCTGTTGATATTTTGATGGACTTTTTGGTGTTGTTGATCCAGCCTATATTCTTAAGATAAACACCACTTTCCAGTGCTGTATTTGCTAGAGTATATTTGCTTATATTTTCTTGAGAATTTTTTCAGTTATAGATAATTGTCTATACATCTTTTTTTTAATGCTTTTCTTTGGTTTTAGAATCAAGATAATGCCAGCCTTATAAAATGTGTTGGAAATTATTTCCTTCTGAATATTTCCTGTAGTAATGTATGTTTGATAGTACTTCTTTGTTAAATGTGTGATTTAATACACCAGTGAAGTGGATGCCAGGGTGGCTCAGTCATTAGGTGTCTGCCTTTGGCTCAGGTCATGATCCCAGGGTCCTGGGATCGAGCCCACACTGGGCTCTTTACTCAGCAGGAAGCCTGCTTCTCCCTCTCCAACTCCCCCTGCTTGTGTTCCCTCTCACTCTCTCTCTTTCTCTGTCAAATAAATAAATAAAATCTTTAAAAGATTTTCACCAGGGAAGCTTCTTGGCTTGGATTTTTGTTTTGCTTTGTATTTTTGGGGGGGTTATTAATTGAAGTCAATATCATTAACGAATGTAAGATTTTTAGCTTATCAGTTTTTTATTGGGTAGGCCTGATTTGAATTTTTTAAATAAATTTTCCCATTTCATTTATTTTTTACCAAAGTTATGGCTATAAATTTTTTAATATATAATTATCATTTTAAATTATGTAGAGTCTCTTATCCCCTTCCATTTCTCACGTCCATAATACATATCTTCTCTTTTCTTTTTCAGTTGAACTAGGAGTAATCCATTTTATTCATTTTTTATTTTCTACTTATCATGTCATTGAGTTTTGTTTTTAATGATTGCTTTTCTATTTGCTTTGGTTTTAATTTGCTCTTTATTCTAGTTTGTTTAGATGGAAGTTTAGTTCATTAATTTGAAAGTCTTTTGTTACTCTATGCATTACTACTATAAATTTCTCAGCAGTATTCTAGCTGCATTCCTCACATTTTGTTGTTATATTTCTAAAAATTTTAATTCCAGTATAGTTAACATATAGTGTTATATTAGTTTCAGGTGTATGATATAGCAATTCAACAATTCTATACATTACTCAGTGCTCCCTCATGATAAATGTACACTTAATCCCTTTCCCCTATTTCATCCATCTCTTCTATCCCCTTCCCCTCTGGTAACCACCAGTTTGTTCTCTTTTTTTCCTTGTTTTTATTTCTTAAATTCTTCACATGAGTGAAATCATATGGCATTTGTCTTCTCTGACTGATTACTTCACTTAATATTATACTCTCTAGATCTGTCCATGTTGTTACAAATGTCAAGATTTCATTCTTTTTTTATAGCTGAGTGATATTCCATTGTATCTATCTATCATCTATCTATCTATAAAATCACCTCTTCTTTATCCATTCATCTACTATAGACCCTTGGGCTGCTTCCATAATTTAACTATTGAAAATAATGTTGTAATAAACATAGGAGTGCATATGCCTTTTCAAAATAGTTATTTTTTTTTTTTTCATATTCTTTGGGTAAATACTCAGTAGTGGAATTGCTGGATCATATGGCAATTTTATTTTTAATTTTTTTCCCCAAATAGGTTTATTTTATTTTTCAGTATTACAAGATTAATTGTTCATGCACCACACCCAGTGCTCCATATCTCTTCCAGTCCCATCCATGTTAATACAAAAGTTGGATATTCGTCCTTTCTAATGGAGGCATAATATTCCATTGTATATATGGACCATATCTTCTTTTTTTTTTTTTAAAGATTTTATTTATTTGACAGAAACACAGCGAGAGAGGGAACACAAGCAGAGGGAATGGTAGCGGGAGAAGCAGGTTTCCTGCTGAGCCAGGAGCCTGATGCGGGGCTCGATCCTAGGACTCTGGGATCATGACCTGAGCTGAAGGCAGACGCTTAATGACTGAGTCACCCAGGCACCCCATGGACCATATCTTCTTTATCCATTCATCTGTTGAAGGACATCTTGGTTCTTTCTACAGTTTGGCAATTGTGGACATTGCTGCTATGAACATTGGGGTACATGTGGCCCTTC
>CM053604.1:39024714-39051353 GCA_028646535.1 Procyon lotor
AAGTATCACATGATCTCTCTGATATGAAGAATTTGAGAGGCAAGGCAGGAGTTTGGGGGGGTGGGGGAGAGAAATGAAAGAAGAAGAAGATGGGGAGGGAGTTAAACCATAAGAGACTCCTAGACTCAAGAAATTGACTAATTGTGGCTGGGGGGGGTGTGGGTGTGTAGGGATAGGGTGGCTGGGTTGTAGACATTGGGGAGGGTATGTGCTGTTACGTGCTGTGAAATGTGTAAGCCCGACGATTCACAGACATGCACCCTGGGGCAAATAATACATTATATGTTAATAAAAATTAAAAAAAAAACAAACAAAATATTGGCACTAATAACAGTGTTTATTATTACACATAATATATGCTAAATCATTCATGTTGTAGTTTCATCACATATATCTTTTTGTAAGATACACGTAAATTTTTCTTATTAGTTTTCAAGTTGTAATGTCTTGTTTAGACATAATGTTTTCCTTCTATTCAGAAGTCTGGTTTCAGGTATCTTTCATGAATGCAATCATTTAGATTAATTTGGACTGAAATGCAAAAGTTTGCTTCTTTTAGGAATACTTGGACTTTAAATAAGGACATTTCCAAAGGTCCAGGCTAATTATCTATACTAGTGACATCTTAAAAATTGTATTATATATGATTGGTCAAGAATTTTCAATGAATAGAAACCTCTCCACTTTCCATTAAGTTACATTCCGTAGGAAATAGCTACTACTGTGTTTATACTTAAAGAGTATCTTATATTTTATTTAATAAGAATTAAAATGATATTTCATCAAAGATCATTATTGATACTCAATAAATTATTATGATTAATTTTATTTCAGTCAGTAAACACATATTGCTTACTTTGATAGAGCCTCTTTTATATTATACTCATAAAATCAGAAGCACAGTCCTTAGGATTCATTAATGCTAATCAAATCTGAGCAAATGGTATTTATCCTAAAACGATAGTTCTCAAATGAGGAAGAGGATTGTTCTTTGTTTTTGTTTTTAAGCAGCTAAAATGCTACCTTCTCCATCCCTTCCAATGCATTTACACATGCCAATGAATGATTTCTCCAAGTTCATGAAAAGCTATTTCCCATTAAAGAGGCTAATGGAAAGATCCACATTGACTTTACAAGCATACAACTTCTGTTTGCCTGTGCTGTAGAATGAAAATGTACAACTGCTTTTAAAAAATGAACTTGAAACCTGCAGAGGTTTATAAACAGATAGTTGGGGAATTGGCCTCAGGATAAAAGACTGTGAAAATGTTTTTAGGGAATTCTTTGCCAGAATAGTTACTTAAACGTTTACTTTCATCTGAGGTGCAGTTGGTCATAACAAAGGCAATTGCAGCCAAGCCTCCGGGGTTCCCTGTCTCTGTCGTCACAATTTGCACCCTGCTGAATGAAATATCAATGCACTGAACCACGTCAGGGCAATGAGTATAATGATAGGGACTCAGTGGTATAAATGAGGTTAATAACTTGTGAGAAGGCAGAGCTTTGTTCCTAGATGCCTCACATCTTCTCTGTACAGTGTAGCTCTTTAGAAATATCGCCTGTCCGTGGAGAGCTAATGGCTTTCGTCATAAAGCTAATACACTGTGCTTCACTAGTCTTGGAACTCATTTCTGAAGTCACACTAATCTGCCTTTCCTCTGCTATGTTTTTGTTTTTGCTCCTGAAAGGTTTTCTTATTCCCTAAGACTTCAAGCTGAGCGTAAAGCTTTTCTGCTGCTTCTTATGCCATTTCTAATCAGGGGTGACACTTTTGTTTTCAGAGATTCTGTGTGTGTGTGTGTGTGTGATTTCAAATTTTTAATACACAAGGAAGCATTTGTGAAAGAAATAAACAGAATTTTGAAAATATCACAGCTCTGCTTTGGGACCACTGCTTTAGTCTCCATGCGCTCTCTTCCTTTTCTTCTTCTCTCTCACCCTTTTGCTACCTCTCTGCATCTCAGGGGAAGCTTGCTATCTACTGCTTTTGCTTGCTCCTTGCATTCTATCTCTCTTACAAACCATTTTGAGGATATTGATTCTCACAATAAACTAAGAAAACCATATGCAATACTTTTTTTTTAGTTGTCAGGGACTAACTACCTAAGGGCAACTGGATCATCTGATTGTTTTCAGTACCAATATGTCCTGGTAAGCAGTTTTGATTTCTTTTACTCATTCTTTCTTTTTTTTCCCCCCTTATTCCTACATTCTGAAGATCTGAAAAAGTATGGGGAATGAAACTAGATAAGCAATCCTAAAAGGAAATCAGTTCACAAAGGATGAGAAGAAATTTACTTCTAACATTCATCACATTGACTGAAACACAATCAGCCATGATTTTTTACCCTTTCCTTTTGGTATGCCTTTTCCTTTTCAATATTTTTGTCTCTTAAAAAAACTTGTAGAAATACTACTGTGGTAGCTAAAAGATTACATAGCGCCAGGCTCTGCTTTTGTACATATTAACTTCTGTAAGGTAGATGGAATTATTAGCCTTTTTTTTTTTTTTTTTTTTTTTTTACAAAAGAGAGCTGTCAGACACGGTTGACCCTTGAACAACAGAGATTTTTGAAGTACACATATCTACGTATATGTAGATTTTTTTTATAAATACCATATAGCACCGTAATGTATTTTTTCTTATGATGTCACATTTTCTTTTCTCTAGGTTACATTTTTATAAAACACAGTTTATAATACATATGACACACAATATATATATTAATCAACTGGGTATATTAGCGGTAAGGCTTCTGGTCAACAGGAGGCTCTTAGTAGTTAAGTTTTGGGGGAGTCAAAAGATATGTGTGGGTTTTTGGCTATGTGGATAATTGGTGCTCTTAATTCCTGTGTCATTTAAGGGTCAACTGTAATCTTCTCCAAAATGGCTTAATTATCTCTACAAAGAGATGAAATAATTTGCTCAAGATCATCAGCTAACAAGTGGCAGAGCTGGGCTGTGCACCAAGGCAATCTAACTCTAGAAATCATGCCCCAACCACCACATCATACATAATACAATAGGTTTTTGTTGAATTTAGGAGAAAAAGAACATCAGTGAATGATCAGCTGGATCTACTTAATGAAATTTATGATTGTGTGTGTAATAATTTGCTTCTTGAGCCTCACCTTTCTTTTTGGTAAAATGGAACTAATAAGCTTGTTCATATTGTGATTTATTAAGGATTAAAATATACAGTTATTGATTATCTTATAGAAAAACAGTATGCATAGGGTTAGTTGGTATGGATGGCTATAGAGCTTGGAAAGAGTAAAGCCAGTTCTTGAATAACACTTTTTTCCTCTGTCCATACCTTCCATGTCCAATAAAATTATTCTCTCCAGGCATCCCCATTTTGTCCCTTTACCCAATATCTGCTCTGTTTTTGGGATTCATTGTTTTGATATTCTATCATTCCCCATGGTATTGAAACTTGCTACTATATTCCATAATGGCTATACCATTTTATATTCCTATCAGTAGTATACAAGGGCTCCGACTATCTACAAAGATTTTTCTGCATCCATGTCAGCACTTGTTAGCTTTTTATCTTTTTTTATCTAATATTCATCCTAGAAGGTATGAACTGTATCTCATCATGGTTTTGATTCACATCTTCCTGATGATGTAACTGTTGACATTTTATCTTCTTTGAAGAAATGTTTATAAATGGAGTTCCTTAAACTTTTTCAATATTAATCCCTTATCAGATAGATGTCTTACAAATATATTCTACCATTTTGGATGTTGCCTTTTCACTGTCGATTGTTCCCTTTGCTGTGTGAAAGGTTTTTAGTTTGATATAGTTTCACTTTCTTTTTTTTTTAAAGATTTTATTTATTTATTTATTTATTTGACAGAGAGAGAGAGATCACAAGTAGAGAGGCAGGCAGAGGGGGCGGGGGGAAAGCAGGCTCCCAGCTGAGCAGAGAGCCTGATATGGGGCTCGATCCCAGGACTCTGGGATCATGACCTGAGCCGAAGGCAGAGGCTTTAACCCACTGAGCCACCCAGGCGCCCATAGTTTCACTTTCTAGTTTTGCTTTTGTTGCTTATGTTTTTGCTGTAATACCCAGGAAATAGTTGCCAAAAACAATGTCATGCAGTTTTCCCCCTGTATTTTCTTTTAGGAGTTTTACAGTTTCAGGCCTTAAATTTAAGTCTTTAATCCATTTCGAGTTGACTTTTGTGGTGTAAGATGAGAGTCTATTTCATTCTTATGTATGTGGATAATCAATTTACCTATCATCATTTATTGAGGGAACTGTCCTTATCTCATTGTATATTCATGGCTTCCTTCTCCAAGGTCAATTGACTCTGTATACATGGATTTATTTCTGGGCTCTCTATTGTGTTCCATTGGTCTTCATATCTGCTTCATGCTAGTATCATACCATCTGAACTACTATAGTTCTATATTATATTTTGATTCAGGAATTGTGATGCCTTCAAGTCTGCTTTTCTTTCCCAAGACTGCTTTGACTATTTGGGGTCTTTTGCTGTTTTATATGAGTTTTAGGATTTTTTTTAGTAAAAAATGCCACTGGGTTTTGATACCGATTGCAGGGAATATGTAGATTACTGTAGGTAGTAGGGACATTTTAACAATATCAATTCTTCCAACTGATTTAATAGAAAGTTTTTGTGTCTTCTTTAATTTCTTTATTCAAAGTTTTATAGTTTTCAGTTTATATGCCTTTCACCTCCTTGGTTAAGTTTGTTCTAAGTATGTTACCGTTTTTGATGTTATTATAGATAGAACTGTTTCATGAATTTCCTTTTCAGATAGTTCATTGTTAGTGTATGGAAGTCAGCTGATCTTTATATGTTGATTTTATATCCTGCCACTTTATTAATATTATCTATCAAAATAGGGGTTTTTTGGGTATATATGTGTGTGTGTAGTCTTTAGAGTTTTCCACACATAAGATCATGTCATCTGCAAAAAGAGATAATTTTACTTCTTCCTTTCTGATATGGATGTCCTTTATTTCTTTCACTTGCCTAATTCCTCTGTCTAGAATTTCAGTAGTATGTTGAATAGAAATGGTGAGAGTGGGCACCATTGTTTTGTTTCTAATCTTAGAAGAAAAGCTTACCTTTGAGTATGATATTAGCTGTGGACTTGTCATTATGGCCTTTATTATGTTGAGGTAAATTTATTTTATACCAGGTTTGTTGAGTTTTTAATCATAAAAGGGTGTTAGAGTTTGTCAATTTATTTTTCTCCTCAAAGAATTAAAATAAAAACTACTATATTATCTATTGATCCCACTTCAGGGTATATATTTAAAAGTACAAAAGTATAAAAGGTATATATATAAAAGTATAAAAGTTAAAAAGAAGTCAAGATCTCAAGGAGATATCTGCACCCCTATGTTCATGGTTGCATTATTCATAATAGCCAAGATATGAAAACAATATAAATATCCATCAATGAATGGATAAAGTAAATGTGGTATGTATGTAAAACAGCTTATTGCTATTCAGACTTAAAAAAGAAAGAAATCCTGCCATGTGGGATAACATGATTGAACCTGGTAGACATTATGCTAAGTGAAATATGCTGGTCACAGAAAGACAAATACTGCATGAATCCACTTGTGTGAGGCATTTAAAATAGTCCAGCTTACAAAAATAGACAATAAAATGGTGATTGCTCAGGTTTAGGGGGAGAGGAAAAGGGGAGAGCCTATTCCATGGATACAAAGATTCAGTTATAAGTTCTAGGGATTGGGTGCCTGGGTAGTGCAGTCAGTGTCTGACTCTAGGTTTTTGCTCAGGTAGTGAACTCAGAGTCACGGGATCAAGTGTTACATCAGGTTCCACACTCAGCAGAGTCTGATTGAGATTCTCTCTCTCTCCTCTGTCCCTATCCTGCATGCATATGCTCTCTCTATCTCTACTATCAATCAATCAATCAATCAATCAATCTTTGAAAAAATGTCTAGGGGTGTGCTATACAACATTGTGCCTATAGTTGAAAATATTGTATTGTGTACTTAAATTTTTTAAGAGGATAAATGTCAAGTGTTTTTACCACAATAAGAGAAAAAGAGAGGTGCCTGGGTGGCTTAGTGGGTTAAAGCCTCTGTCTTCGGCTCAGGTCCTGATCTCAGGGTCCTGGGAACAGCGGGGAACCTGCTTCCCCCTCTCTCTCTCTGCCTGCCTCTCTGCCTACTTGTGATCTCTCTCCCGTCTGTCAAATAAATAAATAAAATCTTAAAAAAAATAAGAGTAAAAGAAATTTGCCACTGTCTATTTAGTCACCTAGGGCAGCTTGCTTTCTTTCACAAGCAAGTTTCTCAGGTTAATCTAAATATTAAAAATTGGTTAGAAGTAAGGGGTATGAAGGGCTACAGCACTTCCTAGATAAATACAAATTTTAATAGTATTGAATGACAATGCCATTGATATCTGGTCCAAGATGTAGAAGTAAGAATTTCTGACCTGGCAAAGAAGACACACTGAGGCAGAAAAAATTACCATACTTCTCACTGAACATTGCATTAATTATCTCTTTACTTGCTTATATGAAGTGCTCAGTACTGACCTCCAGAAACACTGAAAATGAGTATTAAGGAAATAAAGTAATCAATCTGTGATCTTCCTTTCTCAAAGAACTTTTAGAAATGTAGCTCAATTTATAAACACAAAGACCAGGTATTTAAGAGCTTGCTACTTTTTACGTTCTCTTTGTAAAAGGCTATTTTCATGTTTGTTTATTTATTTATTTGTTTATTAAGATTGTACTTATTTATTAGAGAGAAAAAGAGAGAGCAAGAGTAAGGGGAGAGGCATTGGTGGAGGGAGAAGCAAGCTCCTCGCTGAGTAGGGAACCCCATGTGGGGCTTGATACCAGGACCCAGGAATCATGACCTGAGCTGAAGGCAGACACTTAACCAACTGGGCCACCCAGGCTCCCTTCTCTTTAAGTTTTATAATTCAGGATCATCAATATGTTTCTCATTTCTCTTTATTGTTTTTCCCATTCGTGTCCCATATGGAGTTTTAAAATGAAAAAAAAAAAAAAGGTATGTTCTGGATCAATTTGTTAGATACCAGACTTATTACACATTTACGTGCTTCTTCCCAGTCTATAGAGAATCCCTGTGTAAATTAAGTATATTCCTAATTATTCTTTGAGTTTCATTTTGAAGCAAGAAGTTCCCCACCTGGATTTATTTCATCTTCTTTGTTTCATTTGCATTTTTAAAATCCTTGGATTATATAGTTCTTGTTATATCACATTGTGACTTTGTTTTTATTAATGCAATTGAGAAAATGTAACAGTGGAATATTTAATAAGAATTTACTTGGCTTCCCCCAAAATGTTTAGTTTGGGGGGGCAATATACACTCTGAAATAGTTCAAATCCCAAAGGTGCTTACAGCCTCCTTGAGATAGGGGCAAGCTCTAATCACAAGATAATATACTAAACTATATATAACAGAGTAGTCCAAGCTACCAAACCCAACATGCTATCAGTAATTTCTATGGAAAAATGTCTGTCATTGCAGCAATGATGAGAACAAGAAAATATTACATGAGTTCCTAAAATATTGGGAGATTTTTAAAAATTTTCTTCATAAGGTGTCATGCCAGGCATGGATTATCTGGAGAGAAATAAGTTGACAACCCTCATTTGATGGATTCACTATGAAGCAAGGATGGCAGACTGACAAACAGAAAACACTTTCTCATAGTAAGTGCGGTAGTAAATACACACATGCAGGATGGGAACAGAGAGGAAAAAATATCAGCTCTCCTGGTGTTAGTAGGTCAGAACATCCTCAGGAAGATAATTGCATCATAGACACAGATAACAACTTGAGCAAAACACAGAGATGAAATATTATGAAGTTTCCTTTGAGCTGCGAGCAAATTCCCATAACTAGAGTAGAAGGGCAAGACTAATATGACAAAAGATAAAACTGGGAATATAGAAGGGCAGAAAATTATGCAGAGAATAAATATGTTTTAGTCCCACACCTTATCAAATCAGATCTTGCACATAAGAGCGGGCCAAGTACAAGACTCCCTAAATCACTGGCATTCATAGAAAGAAATATTGCTGATAATTTTGTGATCACTTTTATAAACTATGGAAATAATGCGAGCATTTTCCCAACATGATCTGTCAGAAAACTTTGTGTCTTCAGCTCCTAGGTGCATTAAAATCTGTACTTTCCTTCCTATTTCCCCTGATTAATGTGGGAAGAAGGAAGGCATAGGAAAGAAATGGAGCCACCCTTAAGAATCAGGACATTTCACCATGTGTTTTCATCAAATGAAGCTTTTCTTGAGTGTTGAGACTGACTTCTAGTGAATAATGAAAGTTTAGAAGAAATCTCTTACATCAGAGCTGCAAATTAGAAAAATGCTGTGGCTTGAGTTGATGCTCGAGCACTTGTTAATTGCTGCATAATCATGGATAGTGTCAAGAAAAATTCATATTTTGAACGACTAATTAAACCCTAATTTCATTTTTGCTATAAACCAAATATTTCCTTTTGCACTTTTTCATACTTCGGATTTCTCAGATTTGGTTATATTTGTAAATTAATGTCTTTAGGGGTGCCTGGGTGGCTCAGTGGGTTGAAGCCTCTGCCTTCGTCTCAGGACATGATCTCAGGGTCCTGGGATCGAGCCCCACATCTGGCTCTCCGCTCAGCAGGAAGCCTGCTTCCCCCTCTCCCTCTGCCTGCCTCTCTGCCTGATTGTGATCTCTCTCTCTCTATGTGTCAAATAAATAAAGAAAATCTTTAAAAAAATTAGTGTCTTTATATCAATGACTTGTTACTAAATACAAATTTCATAATATGCATTACAAAGTTTATAGTGTTATTGGTTATACATTTAAAGACAAATGCAAAACTCATACATTTTATTTGGTCAGCAGATGGCAGTATTTCTGAATTGGTGAGTACAACTTCCTGTTAGCTATCACATTTGAAGTTTTGGTTTTGAAATATAGATTTATTGATTGATTGATTTATTTTAATACAGATTTCTTATACTCAGAATCCTGATACTGTAAAGTTGTATTGGGAAATATGTTAATATTTTTGGAAAGATTAAACACACTGAATGGGAAAAGCACTTCCCTCATGATTTGATCCTCATTCATAATCTTTTCCTTCCCTTTCCCTTCTTCACCTCCTTCTCCCCCTCTCTCCCTCCTTCCTTCATTTCTTTCTTCCTATTTCCCTTTGTTCATTCTTCACTTTCTCATTTCCTACATACATGCATGCCCTTCTTTCATTCTTTCTTCTTTCCTGTTGAAAATCATTCTTAAAAAAATATTTGGCAAATTAAAGATGAATGTAAGTGAAAAACATTTACTTAAGGTGAGCCTTGCAAAAGAGAGATTTTAGTAGAGGCCACCCGTGGGAGTGTGTATTTAAAAAATATTTAACTCTGAGAATAATGCAGTTAAACTAATTTATATACTGTCTCCTGACTTACTTTAATAGTCTAAATGATCTCATTTTTAGTGTGTAAAAAACAGAATATTTTTGAAATTCATATGGTCATTTTAACTGTTTTGATGCATAAAACATTTAAAGCTTTGAAGACACTTGGATTATCTTTTTTTTTTTCAAGGGTCAGGGAATGGATTTATAGAGCATGAGAAGTAATTTTGAGCTGTTTGGAAGGTATTTATTTTCCTCATGTCAAATCATATTTTTTGTATGTCTAAAAGAAAATCTATTTTAAAAGGAACTTTTTAACTTAGGATTCTGTAGGACTTGCTTTACAGCAAAGACTTTCTGGACTACTGAATAGTTGAATTTGTCATAGGTATCTCATAGCTGATAGTTAAATATTGGATAATGTTTGAAGCAAGAAAAATAGTGAACTCTTTAGTAAATAAAGTCTCTATGTTTTGTTGTTGTTCTGGAAGCTTACTGTTCTATATAAGGCAAGGAGCATATCTTAATTAAGACCATTAATAGCTATTGATCAATTAAATTTCCTCGGGATTTTTTAAGTATATATAACCTTTAGCACTTGTGTGCTTCTTATTAAGAAGCTAACTAAACTCAGTGAACATATTTTCTTATATAGAATGTAGCAGGTTATAAATCCTCACTGTCTTTATACAGAAGTTGTTGCCAAAATGGGAGACTTCCTATCATCTACAAACAGGGCATTCAATAACAAAACCTTCAGTTATGTTTGAGAGAAAATAACATACCGTCTGAGTCAGGTCTTTGCCTACTGTGTCTTCAATATTCCTATGAGTACACTTTCTCTGAATGCCCAAGGAGGCCCCCCATCTGGGCATGTTCCAAGTTTGTGGGGAATTCTGGCCTAGGAGTTTAGAAAAAACCTAAGCAAACCACAAATACCTGGGCACAAAGACCTAGAGGGTCCTATAAAATTTAAAGTTTAATCCAAAGCATATTATCATTATTTTTGTTCAAATTCCAACTACAATATGCAACATATTTCTAATTTAAATATGTGCAATAATGATCCCTAACACTTGTTAAACACAGTCTATATCAGGAACTCTAAGCACTAAATGTGCTTTCATTATCTTTATAATACAGCTAGAGAAATTTAAGAAACTCATATAGTCAGATATTGGTATATTCTTTAGGGAATAGGGACACATTGATTGAAAGTTTAAAAAAAGGGTGCCTGGATGGCTCAGTGGGTTAAAGCCTCTGCCTTTGGCTCAGGTCATGATCTCAGGGTCCTGGGATCGAGCCCCGCATGGGCTCTCTGCTCAGCAGGGGGCCTGCTTTCTCCTCTCTCTCCGCCTGCCTCTCTGCCTACTTGTGATCTCCCTCTCTCTGTGAAATAAATATATAAAATCTTAAAAAAAAATTTTTAAAAACATCCAACTAACTGGACAGCAGAGGATGTACCAGCGGGTAGGATAGCATGATTACAGATGGATTATAGAGAGGTACCTCTGAGGCCCTGTAGGTGAATCTTGGTGAAGAGAGAGCGCCGGGCTTCTTGGGTGGTGCAAATAGTGGGAAGTAATTTAGATCAAAACAGTAGCAGTAGTAAGAATATTGAGAATTAAGGGCAGATACAGAGGATATCTAAAGTTGAGCTTAACATAATGCATTTATTTTGTTTTGAGAGCTAAAGAAATGGATTTCATTTACCTCTATAATAAACTCTATGAAGTTCTTTTCTGTTTACTTTGCCTTCTACTCAAAGGGTAGTCAGGAAAGTCAATAAATGTAAATATATTGACATGCAGCTGCTTTTAACACCTGAAAAATTTAATGTGAATTTTTTCCTAAGATAGAACTATAATTAACATATGTGGTTGATTTAATTTGAAATGGATAACATTATTTACCTCCTTTGTGACCTTCTAGAGGCACAAAATCAAAATCTATGAAGGCAGGCATAGATTGGATGAATAGACTGGAAGAATAAAGCAAGCACCATTTTTTTTTCTCTGACTCATAGGAAAAATAATGAGAAAGGAATGTTAATTCTTTGGGAATAAGAGATAATTCACATTGAAGTAATAAAAATTGAAGTGATTTTTAAAAAATAAGAATGGATGAATAAAGGAAAAAAGATAAAGAGCAGATCATATATGTACAAACCATATATTAATATCAAAGTAAACAAAAAAGAAAATTGCATTGTACACACAGACACAGACACACACACACACACACACACACACCCATCCATCATTCTTACAATTCAGTTGACTATATTCCCTATGGTGTACCTTTTATCCCTGGGACTTATTCATTCCATAACTGGAAGCCTATATCTCCCATTCCTCTTCACTCATTTTGCCAATCCCTCTGTCACTCATCGGTTTGTTCTCTGTATTTATGGATCTTGTTCTGCTTTGTCTGTTTGTTTTGTTTTTAGACTCCACATATAAGTGAAATCAAATTGTATTTGTCCTTCTCTTTCAGACTTATTTCATTTAGCATAATAGCCTCTAGGTCCATCTGTGTTGTTGAAATGGACAGATCTCATTCCTTTTTATGGCTGATTAATATTCCATTGTGTATGACTGAGTAATATTCTATTGTGAATATTCTACCTCTTCTTTATCCATTCATCTGTCAATGGACACTCGGGTTGCCTCTGAAATTTGACTAGTATAAATAATGCTACAATAAACATGGGAATGCTTATATCTTTTCAAATTAGTGTTTCCATTTTCTTTGAACAAATACCCAGTAGTGAAATTATTGGATTGTATGGGAGTACTATTTTTAATTTTTTGAAGAACCTCTATACTACTTTCCAGAGTGCTTGCATCAATCTGCATTCCCACTAGAAATGCAAAAGGGCTCCTTTTCTCCACATCCTCACTAACACCAGTTTTTTCTTCTTTTTGAGCCTAGCAATTCTAGGCTCAACAGGTGTGAGATGATATCTCATTGTAGATTTGATTTGTATTTCCTTGATGTTTAGTGATGTGCATCTCTTCATGTGTCTGTTGGCCATCTGTATGTCTCCTTTGGAAAAATATTCAACTCCTCTACCTAGTTTTTAATTGGGTTATTTGGGTTTTCTTGGGTTGAGCTGTGTAAGTTCTTTATATATTTCGGATGTTATCAAATATATCATTTGTGAATATCTTCTCCCTTTCCCAATAGTATAATCCCAATAGTTTATTTTTGCTCTTGTTTCCCTTGCCTAAAGAGATATATCTAGAAAAATATTACTAAGACTGATATCAAAAAAATATCTGCTGGGTGCCTGGGTGGCTCAGTGGATTAAAGCCTCTGCCTTCAGCTCAGGTTATGATCTCAGGGTCCTGGGATCAAGCCCCGCATCTGTCTCTCTGTTCAGAGGGGAGCCTTCTTCCTCCTCTCTCTCTCCCTGCTTCTCTGCCTACTTGTGATCTCTCTGTCAAAAAAATAAATAAATTCCTAAAAACAAAACAAAATTAAAAAAACCTGCCTATTTTTTTTTCCTAGGGGTTTTATGGTTTCATATCTCACATATAGTTCTTTAATCCAGTTCGAGGGTACTTTTGTGGATGGTGTAGGAAAGTAGTCTGGTGTCATGTAGCTGTCCAATTTTTCCAGGACCATTTGTTGAAAAGATTATCTTTTCCCCACTGCATATTCTTGCCTCCTTCATCATAGATTAATTGGCTGTATAAGTGTGGGTTTCATTCTGGCCTCTTTATTCTGTTCCATCGATCTATGTGTCTGTTTTTGTGACAGTACCATACTATTTTGATTACTACAACTTTGTAGTGCATCTTGGAATCTGAGATTGTGATACCATCAGCTTTGTTATTCTTTCTCAAGATTGCTTTGGCTATTTGGGGTCTTTTGTCATTCCATACAAATTTTAGTATTTGTTCTAGTGAATATCGGCGTGATATTTTTGTTAATGATAAAAAGACAGGCTTAAATTCAGAATAGCCACACTATGTTCTATTATGAGCCCAGGCTCATCCTCTTTCACTTGATGTCTCATCAGTCTTTTACACTACGCCTCTACTCAGCCATATCAGAGCATTCAGTTAAATTGGAGATTTTGGGCAAGAGACTTAGAGAACAAAAAAGATTTCTTTCTGTGCCAACTAAGGAATTTCTTCTAAGGAAATTATATTTTATAGGAAGACAGAATAGTAGTGCTATTTGAATATGTATTTCTCACATCAAAAAAATGGGCAATATGGGCAGGTGGAACAAAAGAGGATATACTGAATTCTTATTGCGTACCAGATACTTTACATTTCTTCTTTCCATGGTCTTATAATTATCCTCATTGTACAGGTGAGAAAATTGAGGATGAAAGAAGTAAGTAACATGCGCAAGGTCAAATTCCATTCTGCCTTGAGACCCCACATTTGTAATTACTTTACTGTCACATTGGATATATTACTCCTGATAGATGCTAAATCAAAATATTAATATTTCATGTTTAATGTTTAGGATATATTTTCTAAGGGAAATATTTTTCTTGATTAAAAACAGTTATGACATCATGAAAATATCTAAAGATATATCTATACAATTCAGGGTGATTATAAAGAGGAAAAAATTGAAACATTAGCATTGTAGAAGACAGCTCATTCTCTACCTGCATCTGTGTTTTGCTTGTGTGCAACCTTTTTTTTAATAGTGTTACATGTTATGAAAAAATTAAAATGCAAATAAATTCCCAAATGGTCATTGATATTTGTAAGTCTCTGGATATTTATTATACTTTGAATGGTAGAAAGATAATTAGTTTTGAAAATATAGATGGCAGGCTAAAAAATTAGTATAATGTATATATTATAGGCCAAATGAGAATAACTGCCCAACTTCTTTCTGACTGAGCTGGCTCTATTTGGTGCATATATAAGGCCTACATATATGCAGACTAAATAATTCCAGATTTAGATGATTTTCAGAAATCTTTCTTTTTTCTTTTTTTTTAAAGATTTTATTATTTATTTGACAGAGAGAAACACAGCGAGAGAGGGAACACAAGCAGAGGGGATGGTAGCGGGAGAAGCAGGCTTCCTGCCGAGCAGAGAGCCCGATGCGGGGCTCGATCCCAGGCCCCTGGGATCATGACCCAGGCTGAAGGCAGACGCCCAACGACTGAGCCACCCAGGCACCCACAAAAATCTTTCTTGAAAATAAAAAATTTTGGTTAAAATGAAGAAATTTTATTTTAGAATAGAATCAATGTAAATGGCTTATATTTATATAAATATATTTTGGAATGATTTTCAAATTGCATAAAAATTGCAGAACAGTTGTGCTTGCAAAAATATGGCAATATGGCAAATGTATATGGAGCTTTCATATACCTTTTACTCAGATTACCTAGTTGACCCTATTTTACCACATTTATTCAATCATCATTTTTTACTCACTGCATATAAATGTCAAGAATTATGAAGGTTCTGAGATTTTATCCAGGTTGCAAGCTAACAAGTTACCTTGCCTATAGCTTCATAGACTCGCAGATGTCAAGAGACTTGGGTCAGAGACTTTATTATAACTCATTAAAACTTTATTACTCAAGACACAGCAGGCTGTCCCCATTGGTTCCTCTTGCCCAATACAATGGGGATGATGGCAAGGATGATGAGAAGGCAGGCCCAGATGGATGATTACACACACAGTGGGTCTTTATTATAACTGAGTAATGGCAAACTTTGAAACCTCTTCATTTTATAAGAAGACTGCAACCTTACCTGTCCAACCTTTACAGCTGAGAGACACATTAATTTTGCTATCCTACCCATAAAATAAACCTCTCTGACCAGCAGAAAGGGACATTAGCTCTATCTTCCACAGCTGTTTGTTCTAGAAACATCCTTGCAAAGACGGGATGGGATAAAATCTTTCTCAAGGAACATACAATTGCAAAGACCCTTGGAGAATTACCTGTGGGCACCTATTACACTTCTTCCCTTTTGAGCCATTGAAAATTGTTCCAAACATGATGCATCTTTAGTCTTTAATACTATAGCCTATGTTGTACAAAACAAAGACATTAATCTATACCAGAACACAGCCATGCAAATCTGAAAATTGAAATTAAATTAATCCTATCAAGCAATTTACAGATTCCATTCAAATTTTGCTAACAGGGCAACAATATTTCTTTTTCCTTTCTTCTCCAAGTCTAATCTAGGGTCATATGTTGCATTTTCATGTCTCTTCATTGTTCTTCAGGTTGGAACATTTCCCTAGTCTTGCAGTCTTTCATGACCCAGACTAAGGGATTTAAGGCCTTCTATCTGCAGGATTTCCCTTAATCTGGTTCTGTAGAATGTTTCCTCATATGTAGAATCAGTTCATGACTTTTTGGGAGGAATACTGTGCAATGGTGCTGTGGCTTTCAGTGCATCTCCACATCATGAGAACAGAATATCTTATCCTCCACTGAAGCTGGACCTCTCTGATCAGCTAGTTAAGTTGCAAAATTATCCCTGTTTTCCCTACTGAAAAGTATGGTTTTTCCTTGAGTAACTTCTAAGAATTTGAGGATAAATTACAGTGAGTCTGCCTTAATATGCTATCATTAAATTTCCACCTCCCAGCTTTACAATATTGATGCTCCCTGCCTGAATCAACATCCACTATGATAGGTTATTTTCTATTTCTCTCATTCTCCCTATATGTATTTTGACAATAGCATAAGGATGATATTTCTATTTATTTGTATCTCTATGAAATCATGAATTATGATTTTATCCAGTGTGATGTAAGCCATTACATTACTACTGATACATATTGTGCTCAAATTTCTCTAGATTTAGTAAGTAAATCTAAAAAAACCTAAAAAGTAAAAAACTTACATTTTTATTTCCTTTCGACATCACTATACTTTCTTGAGAACTTTAATTTTTATCACGAATGTGTGTTCCAGTTTCATCTTGTACTTTTCCTTCTTGAAATTAACCATTTGGCCTTTTTTTTTATTAAGACTTTATTTATTTATTTGACAGAGATCACAAGTAGGTAGAGAAGCAGGCAGAGAGAGAGGGGGAAGCTGGCCCCCTGCTGCGCAGCGAGCCCGATGTGGGGCTCAATCCCAGGACCTGAGATCATGATGACCTGAGCTGAAGGCAGAAGCTTTAAGCCACTGAGCCACCCAGGCACCCCCACCATTTGGCCATTTTTTGAAGAGCCTTGGTTCTTTTTAGTACAAGATGTTATTTACTGTTCTCGTTGCTACAGAGGTATCATAGAATCCAGGCCTTCTCGATGATAAAGCTAACTACATATAATCATACATATTGTATATACATACATACATTTATTTCTATATGTAAATCTATAGAGATCTATTCACAACAATACAATCAAGGCCAATTTTGTCCCCTTGTACCTTTATAAATCCTTTCTTTGATGGTGAGATCCTGGGTTCTAATATCTCAATATATTTCCTTAATTGCTTATTCCCCTAGTTACACCATTCTCCTGACTGTTTTATTCCCTCAGGGCTATGCTGCTCTCTCCTTGGCTCCACTGCCTGCTGAGTCCAGTCTCACATCATCTCTTTGACATGCCACTTTTTCAGCCTCACCAGGTCCTTGGCTGTATTGCAATCTCCTCCTCCATACCATCTATATGGCCTCTTCAAGGAAAAAGAGGTGGAAGAAAAAGATAAATATTCTTTTAATTGTTATTTTGCAAATAATCCTTTTTTTTTTATTTTACATTTGACTAAGTTAAATTTTGTACTTAGACTAATGACATTTTGCAAAATAACTTAGAATCAATAAAACTGAGCGGGGTATATATCATGCCACCCTCCCTTGCCTAGAATTATTTTAATATCACTGTATGCAGATTATAGTATTAAGACATCATTTTTTTGAACTGTGGTTGATGCCCTGCAATTTTAGTCTTCCAGTTTTGTTACGTTAGAGATGACATTCTACCAAATCAATGAAATGCTGTTCAGTTTAGTCCCAGTGGTATGGAGTTTCTGAGAAAAAGCAGAAACCAGTGACTTATCAGAAATAGTGTCTTTGAACCATGACAGGCCATCATATACCCTCAGCAGAACTGGGACAGTTGGGTCCCAAGAGTTGCAGATAAAACTCTGAGTAACTTAATTGCTATAAAAAAAGGAAATGTTGGAAGTACCTTGCTATCTCTTCAGGATTCCAGTATGATTTTCTAAGATATGTACATGAAAAAGGAAGACTGAATCACTTCTGAAATGAATGTGAATCTTTTATCAAACATAATTCAACATGGATTGAAGTCTTAAAAAAAAGAAGGTGTTCATAGAACACTGGTATTTAAAAATGTTAATAGAGAGGCTCCTGGGTGACTCAGTGGGTGGAGCCTCTGCCTTCAGCTCAGGTCATGATCTCAGGGTCCTGGGTTTGAGCCCCACACCCCACATGGGGCTCTCTGCTTAGCAGGGAGCCTGCTTCCCCCTCTCCCTCTGTCTGCCTCTCTACCTCCTTGTGGTCTCTTTCTCTCTGTCAAATAAATAAATAAAATCTTTTAAAAATAAATAAATAAAAGTGTTAATAGAGCACTAGTAAAATCCTTTGTGATTCAAATAATCTCTGGGGTCATTTCCTATGTTTAATGCCATCCTTATATATTCTATTTCATGTTCTCTAGTATCCGTTTATATAAACTAACATATAACCAGGAGAGACAGGGATACAAGCTAATTATTATTCTGTACATAATGGCCCTTAATATTTTTCATGAGAATTTTCTTCGTCTGTCAAGCTTTGGTTCTTTCTGTGTAATAAAATTATATCAACTATTGATGTCTACCATTAATTTTTTGGTTATAGTTTACTCCAACAAATGAACAAGAGACTGCATCCTATTGAAGACTGAGTCCCTCTGTTTGATCAAAAAAACACACATACAGGAAAAATAAAACATGGATACCAGGACTAAATTAGAGGTATAGAGAATGTTTCTGAACTAACAAATGTTTAGGGACATATTTTGATCCTGAGGTAAAATAACAATGAAAAATATTAGGTACTCAAAATGTTAGCTATTGATATTTCATGATGTGGACTTGTTTTTGAGAGAGGTGGTGTTCATTTTCTCTACTACCTAGTAGATCCAGGTTATTTATTAATCCTATCAGGCAAGCAATATAGAACTTTTTTCAGTCAGTCAAAACCATATTAGAAACCAAGGTTCTGGGGTGCCTGGGTGGCTCAGTGGGTTAAAGCCTCTGCCTTGGGCTCAGGTCATGATCTCAGGGTCCTGGGATTGAGCCCCGCATTAGGCTTTCTGCTCAGCGGGAATCCTGCTTCCCCCTCTCCCTCTGCCTGCCTTTCTGCCTACTTGTGATCTTTCTCCTCTCTGTCAAATAAATAAAATCTTTAAAAAAAAAAAAAAAAGAAACCAAGGTTCTTGGTATGTATGTCAAGGCTTAAGTTCTTTGAAGAACTTCATACAAAAACAAAATGGCACTTTTCATACAATTAAGTAAATACTTTTACTTTTTCTATTCTTTTATTGAGCTGCCATTTAAGTAAAAATAAAAGTGATATTATAAGTAAGTCTTCTTTTTTAGATATTAATCCTGGAAAACACTTAAAAATAGCATAATGAAACTTGCTGATCCTATAACCAGAAGGCTGTAATTGCTGCCTTATATTTTAACCTAAGTGTTTGTTGTTAATGTGGGTAACATAAGTCTGCAACTTAGTAGTTCAGTTCATAATCCTCTCCTCACCCTGCTTATTGTCATTTTCTCTTAACTCTTCTTCACTGAATATTTTGGCCACATGGCTCCTTCCACTCTCGCTTGCTTTTATTTTTTAAAAATGTAAGCTGTTTTGCTATTGTTGCCTTTTTTGTTTATTTTTCTCATAGGTACCCAAAGATCATGTCATTTTTCAAATGATTTACTTGAGGAAATGTTTCATTACTTCATACACATCTGATTTTGTCCTTCTTGTATCCACATTTTTGTTTTGTTTTTTCCTGTATGTGTAATTTTTGATCAAACATAGGGACTCAGTCCTCACAGGAAGCAGCCCCTGTTTGAATTATCTGAGTGGAGTGTAACCAAAAAATAAATGGTAAACATCAGTAGTTGATATAGTTTCATTACACAAAAAGAACCAAAGCTCGATAGAAGAAAATTCTCTTCAAAAGTATTAAGGGTCATTATGTGCAGACTAGTAATTAGCTTCTATCCCTGTCTCTTTTGGTTATTTGTTCATTTAAATACAAACAGGTGCTAGGGAACATAAAATGGGATATGAAAATGGCATTAACATAGGAAATATCCCCAGGGAAATTATGAAACATGTTTTGGATTTCTTAAATGCAAGACAAATATTCTTTTAAATGGCAACTTGAGAATTGATAAGGAATCAATGGGGTGAGGTCCCATGGGAGTCAGTCCATTTCTAGATTGTGCAGTATTATAAAAACAATGCTGGTAAGTTGGTCTAGCAGGGCAAAAAGTTCTTCCAATCATGCTATCACCATCAGTATAGAATTGGGGTGAGTTATTGTAGTCAAAGTGATTTTGTGACAGTATGTACTGGGCAGAAACAAGCTATACTGAGCCTGATTTATGGCTACATACTGTAACAATTTTTACATCAGTTTGACTGTCACTTTTGCTTTCCCTGAGAAAAAGAGATTCTGCCTTTGTATGGATTAGAAAGCTTGGTCTACTACCAACACAGACGGAGATGTAAAATAACCTAACAGTATTTAATAATAAAAAATCCATTTCATATTAATTAATTGTATGTGATTATTATTAGAATTCAGACTACAGTGATAGATTAGGATGGAGTTAAGAAATTGATCTTTGTTTAAGGAGATTAGTCATATGAAAGTAGGAAATAAATTCTCTGAGATGAACATATGTGTAAATAATAAAACTCCTTCACTGTTTGCCTTTATCTAGTTGTTCCAGGATTTCTATAAAATTATCCAAATTAAAATAAAACAATATGTCAAGGACACTCTGGATGTCAATTCCAACAAATTAATGTTTTCTTTTCAAATGTAATTAAGATCATTTATTCAGTGATTGTCCTTCCTCTGATATTAGTTTTCTTGCATACTCATGCATCTCCAAATTCTGGAAGTCACTAAGTTAGTTTGGTTCTTAGCACTGTAAATGTTAAAATGGCATCTTTGAAGTCATGTAGGGCGGGTTCATATCCTCTCTCTTATTTACTAGTCATTGAAAGCAGGTATTTAACCTTCCTGTCCAAATAACAATATTTTTAAGCCCCAATTTTGTTCTACGTTTTACAGGATTAAATGAGTTCAGGTCTGTAGTATGTTAAGAACATTTAAAATGATCAATAATTGGGGGTTCCTGTAAATGTCATCACCACCATCATCATTTATAAATATTCTTAACTATTTCCAAAGAGGCACAAGTTATCTTGGTAAAAAAAAAAAAAATTACAAACCTATTTTTACCAGAATTAGTTAAATGCTAATGCTAACATATTTATTAATCTAAATCCTTTCTGCATTGTCAAATATGTATGTAATTCATCATCATTTCCTGACCTAGGATGCACTGGAGTAACCAAGCTCATCAATAAAAAGCTATTATACAGGGCAAGAATGGTGGGTGGAAAGTCTCAAAATAGTTTGTATATTTTGTTTGCATCCATCAAGATGAAAGTGGAAAACTGCAAAACACATTTTATTACCTGATAAGCACCATGAAGTGTTTACCACAACTGTATATAAAAGTCATATTTTATTAACGCAGGTTAACAGAAGGGAGCAACATTTGCAGTATAGCATGAATTTATATAAGGGTGCACATATCCATAATCTCATTTTAAAACCCTTAGCAACTAAAGAAAGTCTATTGGGTTTGCTATGTATTTGTTATGTAGGAATTCATTAATGCAGAAGCCACTTATTGAGAATTAACTATAGATCAAGTTATTAGATCCTGGATACCTACAAGAAAGTATACATGTTCCCCCATCGCCAAAAGCTCACAAATTAAGGAGAAAAAATTACTACCAGAAAACTATATTGGCTGTAACTAGATCACATGCACATCTCTTTAATGTGATTATATGCATGGACCAAAAAATCCACTGCCTCTATTTATGTGACTGAGTGCACCTGCTGGGGGCTGGGGAGTCAGGGTTTTGGAGGAGGAAATACAGAAAACATAACAAAATAGGTGTCACAGTGAAAAATATATTCACAAATACATACACATGAGCATGTTTTAAAAAGGATATTTATTTTAATATTGTTCTGCAGAGGTTGAATATGGAGAAATGACTGGCAATGAAAGTGGAAAATTCTTTAATTCCAAACTTGGCTCATTTGGCCTTTATTTATCAGTTGTATAAAATGATACAGAGATTTCTGAAAATTCATTCATTCATAAGTATTCCTTCAAAAATTATTTCCTGAATATGTAATAAGTTCCAGGAACTATTTAAATGTTTAAAAATATAATGTCTGGCAAACATCCACACATTTGTTGCTCTCATAGAGTTGGTAACCCGATGGATGAATCAAATATGAAATTAAATAATCTTATAAATATATACATATAAAATGTAATTTAAAAAGAGATAAGTACTCTGATGGAAAGGAAGAAATCTATGACAGTATAAATCAGAGTAAATAAATGATGGAAGAAGTCAGGGAAGGTTTTTTTTTTAAAGAAATGTACATTAAACTTAGATCTTAAGATAATTAAGATTTACCCAGAGGAAGGAGCTGAGAATGAGTGGAAACAGTTCATGGCAGAACAATGTTTTTATGTAATTAGATAGTACATAACTGGCTTGAGAAATTGTGGAAAGTCCAGTGTGGCTGGGGCACAGGCCATGATGAAAATTGGTAGTTTGGCATACTAATATTAAGTCCTCATAACTAAGATCATGTGTGTGTTTTTTTTTCTCTTAAGAGAAATTATTACTGAAGAACTTAATAGATAATTGCATAGGTAATGTGGGAGAGAACTATGCCCAGGTTTACTCTGTGGCTTCTGGCTAATGGCAAAGACTTCATGGTGCCGTCATTCTCAAGGAACAGAATAGATAAAATAAGCAAATATAGAAGGAAATGGAATGATATTTTAGAATAATAATTCTAATAGGAATGTAGACAATGTTTGGATCTGGGAAAATAGGGAGTTGGGAAAGGATGATACTTCTAATGATAAAGCCAGTTTTTATTTTCTTTTTAGTCTTTTTTAAGAGTAATTTTAAATGTAATTTTGTTTTTAGTTGAAGTATAATTACATACAGTGTTATATTAGGTATATTATATTAATGATATATCAGGTATACAATATAACGCTTCAACAATTCTGTATATTATTCAGTGTTTATTATGGTAAATGTACTTTTAATCATTTTATCTATTTCACCCATCCCCCTCAACCACCTCCCTTTTGGCGACCACAAGTTTGTTCTCTATATTTAAGAATTTTGTTTGTTTCTTTTTTCCTTTGTTGGCTTGTTTTGCTTCCTAAATTCTACATATGAATGAAGTCATACGGTATTTGTCTTTATCTGTCTGACTTATTCACCTAGCATTTTATCTTCTAAGTCCATACATGTTGCAAATGGCATGATCTCATTCTTTTATATATATATATACACACATCCACATACCACCTCTCTCTTATGCCTTCATCTATTTTGTTTATTTATTTATATTTTAATTCCAGTATAGTTGACATACAGTGTTACATTAATTTTAGTTGTACCATATAGTACAATATACAGTGTACAATGTACGACATAGATTCTACAATTCTATGTATTACTCAATGCCATCAAGATAAATGCACTCCTCTTAATGCTTTTACCTATTTCATTCATCCCCCAACCTACCTTCCCTCTGGTGGCCTCTGGTTTGTTCTCCATAGTTAAGATGCTGTTTTTGGTTTATTCTTTTGTTTTCTTTGTTAATTTGTTTAGTTTCTTAGAATCCACATATTGGTGAAATCTTATAGTATCTGTCTTTCTCTTTTATTTCACTTAGCATTTTATTCTCCGGATGCATTGTAAATGGAGATATTTTATTCTTCTTTATGGCTGAATAATATTCCTCTGTGTGTGTGTGTCTGTGTGTGTGTGTGTGTGTGTGTGTGTGTGCACTTTGTTGTTGTTGTTGTTGTGTCTGTTTTGTTGTCTATTCACCTATTGATGGACAATTGGGCTGCTTCCATAATTTGGCTATGGTAAATAATGCTGCAGAAAACATAGAGATGTAGTTATCCTTTCAAATTAATGTTTTTGTATTTTTGGGCTAATTACTCAGTAGTGTGATTGCTGGATCAAAATTTAGTTTTATTTTTAGTTTTTTGAGGAACTTCCATACTGTCTTCCACAGTGGCTACACCAGTTTACATTCCCACCAATAGTGTATGAAGGTGATATCTCATTGTCAGAATCGCTAAAATCAAAAACACAAGAAACAAAAAGTGTTGGCAAGGATGTGGAGAAAAAGGAACCTCATTATGTGTGAGCAGGAGGAGAGGCAGAGGGAGAAGGAATTTCAAACAGACTCCCCACTGAACATGGAGTGCAACATAGGGCTTGATCCCACAACCCTGAGATCATGACCTGAGCAGAAACTGAGAGGCTAGCTCAACCAGCTAGCTACCCAAGTGCCCCAACAAATTTCTCTATATTAATTTTGTATCCTATATAATTTTGTATCTCTATATTAATTTTGTTTCTCTATATTAATTTAACTGAACTCATTAATCAATTTCAATAGTTGTTTCGTGAAGTCTTTAGGGTTTTCAATATATATGGCATCATTTCATCTGCAAATAGTAAATATTTTATTTTTTACTTATCAATGCCTTTTATTTCTTTTTCTTATCTGATTGCTGTGGCTAGGACTATGTCAAATAAAAGTGGCAAGAGTGGACAACCTTATTTTTTCCTAATCTTAGAGGAAAATCTTTCAGTTTTTTGCCCGTGACCATAATTTTAACTGTTTTTAACTGGGTTTTTTTATATATGTCCTTTATTATGTGGAGGCATGTTCCTTCTATACCTACTTGGTGAGAGTTTTTATCATGAATGGATTATATGCTTTGTTAAAAACTCTACATCTATTGAAATGATCATATGGATACATCATGTTAACAAGAGAAAAATAAAAATCATATGATCATCTCAATAGATGTTATAGTTTTCTTTACTGTGTAATAAATTATATACAAATTTAATGGCTTAAATTGGAATTTTTCCAGGCAGAAGTAATATATTATAGGTCAAACTAGTACCTACAAAAAGAAATGAAGTATTGAAAATAGAATAAATTAAGATAGAATAGGTGCTGTTATTGTGTTTAATTACTCTAAAAATTACAGCTTAAAGCAACAAAAGTAAAAAAAAGTGTGCTTATAGTGTATATCAAAGTTAAATGGTTGATAATAATGGTATAAAGGTACAGGAGGAATTAGAAATATACTGTCTTAAGATTTTTACACTAAGAAACAGAATATTATTTAATGATGGACTTGAGGTATTTTAAAGGTATATTGTAAATCCCATAGAAATAATTTTAAATCTTATTAAGATTGACAATTTATTTCTTCTAATATATATTCTTCCTTTCCTTCATGGTATTTGCCTTTTTTTAAATTATATATTATACATGTATAAAATTATTTAATTCATATCCAATTCCTCCATTAGTTTGCATACTCTATGAGAGCAACAAATGTGTTCATGTTTGTTTAAACATTTTATTCACAGCATTTAGACAGTGCCTGGAACTTATTATGTATTCAGAAAATAGTTGAATAGAATGAATGGATGACTGAATGGATGGATGAATGGATGAATGAATGAATGAATTTGACTTAGGTATTAAGTCAAAAGAACACAATATGGAATCATAAAAATTGTCCAATTAATCCAAAGAAAGCAGAAAGATGTTTAAAAAGAGACAACAAATAGTTGGTATTAATCTATATTAACAATACTTTAAAAGTAAAGTAGCCACTCTGGAAAAAAAAATTTGGTGCTTCTTCAAAAAATTAAATATAGAATAACTATATGACCCACCAATTCCACCTCTAAGTAAATAGTCTCAATTTTTGGAAACAGTGATTAAAACCGATAGTGGTAAGCCAGTGTTCATAATAGCATTACTCGTAAAAACCAAAAGATGGAAACAACTTAGTACCCATCAACACATTAAAAGATAGAAAAAATGCAGTATATACATACCATGGAATATTATTCAGTTATAGAAGGAATGAAACTATGATAGATGCTATAATATATATAAGCCTTAAAAACATTATGTGAAGTGAGACAGGCATTCACAAGAAAATAAATATTATGTGATTACTCTTACATGAAATATCTAGAATTGGCTAATTTATGGAGACAGAAAATATAGTAGAAGTCATAAGGGACTGGGGAGACAGGGAATGAGTAGTTATTGCTTAATAAATGGGTACAGAGTTCCTATCTGGGTGATATGGTAACTAGTGGTAATAGTTGTACAACATTTTTTTTTTTTAATTTTTATTAACATATAATGTATTATTTGCCCCAGGGTACATGTCTGTGAATCGTCGGGCTTACACATTTCACAGCACTTAACAGCACATACCCTCCCCAATGTCCACAACCCAGCCACCCTATCCCTACCCACCTGCCCCCCCCACCTTGGCCACCCTTAGTTCATTTCTTGAGTCTAGGAGTCTCTTATGGTTTAACTCCCTCCCCATCCCTTCCTGTTTCATTTCTCTCCCCCACCCCCCAAACTTCCACCTTGCCTCTCAAATTCTTCATATCAGAGAGATCATGTGATACTTGTGTTTCTCTGACTAACTTATTTCGATTAGCATAATACCCTCCAGTTCCATCCACGTCATTGCAAATGGCCAGATTTCGTTTCATTTGATGGCTGCATAGTATTCCATTGTGTATATATACCACATCTTCGTTATCCATTCATCTGTTGATGGGCATCTAGGGTCTTTCCATAGTTTGGCTATTGTGGACATTGCTGCTATAAACATTCGGTGGCACGTGCCCGTTCGGATCACATTTGTATCTTTAGGGTAAATACCCAGTAGTGCGATTGCTGAATCATAGGGTAGCTCTATTTTCAACTTTTTGAGGAACCTCCATACTGTTCTCCAGAGTGGCTGTACCAGCTTGCATTCCCACCAACAGTATAGGAGGGTGCCCCTTTCTCTGCATCCTCGCCAATATCTG
>CM053604.1:39051853-39085241 GCA_028646535.1 Procyon lotor
GATTCTCTAATATCTTCTTTGCTTTTTTCGAGCCCTGCTATCATCTTGATAACTGTCATTTTGAACTCTATTTCCGACATATTACTAATGCCGGCATTGATTAGGTCTCTCGCCATTGGTACTGTCTCTTCTTTTTTTTGTGGTGAGTTTTTCCGCCTCATCATTTTGTCAAGGTAAGAGTAGACGGGTGAGAGAGAAAGATTCTCTGGAGTTCCGCAGTTTTCACTGATTGATTAACTAGGTCTTCGCTGGATATTCTTGCTGATCTTTTGGGGGAGGGGCCCGTAGCCTTGGTTCTCAAATGTCTTAGCCAGAGGCGGAATTGCACTGCCCTTGCCAGGGGATGGGCCAAGCACTTTGCTCAGGTTTGCTCTTGGAGTCTTTGTTCCCTGAATGCTTTCTGTACCGCCCTGGAGGCCGGGAATGAAAATGGTGGCCTCCCAGTCTCCGGCCCCAAGGAGCCGATTGCTGGGCGCCCTGATCCTCCACAAACTGTCAGAGGAAAGCCCTTATCACTCCCGTCTCATCTCCCTTGTCTGAGGTCTATGCTCTGCTCAGCTAGCCCGTGGCGGAGCGCCTCTATCTGTGGTGCACGGCCGGTCTGGAGTCCCCAAACCAGCAGATTCCTGCTGCGCGCTCTCGCACCGCTCCTCCTGGAGGAGGAAGAAGGGGGCGTCTCCGGAGTTGTCTCCCGTGGGGTCCCCGCTTGAAGTGCCTCAACCCTATATGGACGATATGTCTCAGTTCCTATAGTCCAAGGTAAGCCTATGTGGCGTTGTGCGGCTACTTCTCTGCCGCCGGCTTCTCCGCCCCGATACGTGGGATCTCTCTTGCACTCGGGCTCCCCTGGTCCCTCGGTGACCCCACGGGTCCTGAAACCACACTGTTCCCGTGAGGGCTGAAGCCCCAGTTAGCCTCCGGAGCGGTGTCCCTCAGCAGAGCGGACTAGAAGTTCCGGATTTTGTGCTCCGCGGCTCTGCTGCTGCTGGGAGCCGGCCCCTCCCCCTGGGGTCTCTCTTCCCGTCGCTTTAAATTTACTTTTTCCACACATCCTACCTCCTGAAAGTGGTCGATTTTCTGCTCCTGGAATTGCTGTTCTTATTCTCTTCTCTCTGCTGTTGCGTTTGCCGGCTTTTAGAGTGATTTCCTCCTCTTTAGCTGGACTTCTGATTCCCAGGGCTCTCTGTGCCTCCTACAACTCCACCATCTTGCCCAGAATCCAATAGTTGTACAACATTTTGAATGTAATTATGATACTGATCAATTTCAGTGAGAGTTTTTCCCCCCACACCAAGCAATTCTCTGATATCATATAAGTGTCTATCAATTCAACTCAATTCTGATACTATATGTCTGGATAGATATAGTGTCAGGTCCCACAAGTTAAGGGATCAGTTCTGCAAGACTCCCCACACCCCCCACTTAAGACAACAATTAAAAGTCCACATTATTTCTTGTGCTTTTAATCTACTGGTCATAGAACAGAGGTTCCAATGACCCCCTCTTTAGGTTTGGTTAATTTGCCACAGCAGCTCACAGAATTTAGAGAAAGATTTTAGTTACTAGATTACCATTTTTTATGAAATGATTTAACTTAGGGATAGCTGGATGGAAGACAAGCTGATTGGGCAAGATATGGAGAAAAGGTGAGAAACTTTAATGTACTCCCCAAGTGTACCACTCTACCCAAATCTTCACGTGTTCACCAACTAGGAAATTCCCTAAATTCTACCCTTTTGGATTTTCATGGAGGCTTCATTACACAGACATAATTGATTAAGTCACTGGCCACTGGTAATTGAGCTCAAGCTCCAGCCCCTTCTCTCTTCCCTACACATTAGGGGAAAGCAAGGTAATGAAAATTCTAACCCTCTAATCACAACATTGGTTCCCCTGGCAACCAGCCGCAATCCTTAAAATACCTAGGGGTTGTCCAAAAGTCAATTCATTAACATAATTAAAGACACCCTTATTGCTCTCACCACTTAAAAAATTCCAAGGGTTTTAGGAGTTCTGTGTCAAGAAAGCAAAGACTAAATATATATATTTCTTATTATAAATCACAATATCACATCAATTAATGCAACTAATTATACCCTTAAAATAGATAAAATTTTATATTTTATTTTATATATATATATATTATGGCAAAATTATCTAAGAAGGCAGAAATTTCAAAATGGATAAAAAGCAAGACCTGATTGCATGGTGTCTACATTAAACCCACTTTATATATAATCATATAGATAGATTAAAGTAAAATGATGGAGAAACCAGTGAAAAATGAACTAGAATTATATGTAAACAAAGTGAAAAGTCTACGAAAATGTTGGGGCATTCTGGGACAGAATCCAATTGTAGTATAACTGTATGCTATAATCTCAATATAGGGGACAGGGGAAAAGGAGATAAAGTGTGAGAATTCATTTTTGACATTAAACTGCTGACCCCTTTCAAGCCCTACTATTCTGTCTTTCCATTTTATCTTACATCCACACAAGCTTATAAAAAAGTCCACAATTTCCCTTCCTTGACACCAGTGGAAAGTTAAAACCATGTAAGCTTCAGCCTATAATATAGGAATTCTCAACCTGGCCTGACCCCCTAAATACCCACGCATAAACACACACACACACACACACACACACACAAACGATTGTTTCTCCTTTCTCTCAGAAAGAGTTTTTGGACCTACTTAGATATCAGCTCTGTTCTTCCCAGAAAGCCTTATTATGTAAATAATAAATCTCTTCCTACCCACTCGGGGCATATATGGTGTCATCAGTCACAATAATGGAACCATTTGAGGCTGGGATGGGGTGTCTGTCTGCCCCCCTGGGGTGACTACAATATCACTAATTTAAATAAATTTAGAAAACTATGTGGGGGTTTTTTTACTGGATTCTGTAAGGCTAGTAACCAAAGAAAACATGCATAATCCCTATAATTTAGGGTGTAAGTTCCCCCCACTTTGTCACACATACACACACACATAAGGACACATATTAGAAATTTTGAAATCACTTTACTTGTATAATATGGTTGAACAAATTAAAATATCAAAATCAAGTTTCTCAATCTCAGAGTACTAGTTTGCAAATTAGGTAAAGTTTTACATATAAAAATGTGAGTAGGCTAAAATGAACTCTCCTATGCAATTAGAATTGTAGATAACAGCATGAACTCATTTTGATGTGTATGTGTGCATATTTTTTTTAGATAGAGGCTAAAAATATCTATCTCTCTATTTCTATCTATATCTATACAGGGAGATACGTGTAACAAAAAGCACATCAAGTATCTATATACTGGTTTCTACATGCCTTTCTTTAATACAAGAAGCCAAGGCTCCTTGGAGAAATGGCTGCTTCTAGAACTCCAGCAGAGAAAATATAAAATTAGTCTGGAACATATTACTATGCCAGAAACTAAAAAAATGCTAAAAAAAAAAATAAATAAATAGGGCCTGACAAAGAGACATAGGAGCCAACCTGAAAGAACCCCCAGTAGTTAAATCTGAAATAGTCTGAGGAAATTGTAGTAGTAGTAATAGGTGGCTCCTGGATGGCTCAGTGAGTTAAGTGGACTCTTGGTTTGGGCTGAGATCATGATCTCGAGGTTGTGGGATCAAGCCCCTCCAGCTGGGCTCTGCATTCAGCATGGAGTCTGCTTGCCCCTCTCCCTACCCCATTGTCGCCTCCCCCTCACTCATGTGCAAATGGTCTCTCTCTCAGTCTCTCTCAAATAAATAAATAAAATCTTGGAAAAAAGATGTAGTAGTAGTAAAGTTTATAATCCAAGTATTAATATAACTGTCCATGCATCCATACTGAGACAAATGATTGACAAAATTTAAAAGTGAGGAAAAAGGGATAAGTCATTCCTACTTAAGAATTTCAAATAAGAGATAGGTTACCTCTCTTCTAGGAGGTAGAGCCTAATACCTTTCCCCTTGAGTATGAGCTAGACTTCGTAACTCTTTTCCAAAGAAGAGAATATAAAATGAGAAAAATTGGAAAAAATTGTGAGACAGCATCTTAACCAAGCAATCAGTATAAATATTACCATTAATAAATGTTAATATAATATTCATTTCTCCTCAGATTTTCTTTCTCTCTATGCTCTACTTCCTAAAACTTAATAGCTCCAGTATAATCTTGAGAAAACATCAGACAACTACAACTTGAATGACTTTCAAAAACATACCTGACCAAATCTCTTAAAAAATGTCAAGATCATGAAAAACAAGAGAATATTAAAAATTTGTCATAGACAGGAGTAGACTAAGGAGACATAATGACTAAATGCAATGTATTCAATCTGGATTATGTCTTTGAACAGAAAAAAACATGACCTTAAAAAAAAGGTTAAATCAGAATAAATTTGTAGTGTAGTTAATAGTAATAAACAAATATTAATTTATGCTTTTGATAAATATAGCATGATTATATGAGATTAACATTAGTGCAATTGAATATTATATGATAACTCTGACCCATCTTTGAAACTTTTCTATAAATCTAAACTATTCCATAATAAAAGTATATTAAAAACTTGGCATATAAATAGTATAATAAGCTTACAATATATTTCTTCTGTTGTGTTGCATTAACACACATCACAACCCATACAATAATCTTACCAGAAAGTCTTATCTCAAACATTAAAGATTAATAACAATGACTTCTAATAATAAAGGAAATATACACTTGACACATCCTACTAGACACAGTTATGGGTTTGAAAAAAAAAAATAAAAGCCCGTATCATGACACACTTGATCTTAGCCAAAAGGCCGAGAAGCGATAAAAGCCCGTATCATGAAATATGGTATTGAATTTAAAGAAGGTGGGAAGTATGCTAGTTTCCCAGGGCTGCTCTCACAAATTACCATAAATTCTTGGTTTAAACAACGTAATTTGTCCTCTCATAGTTATGTAAGCCAGAAGTTCAAAGTTAAAATGTCATCAGAGCCCTGCTTCTTTTGTAGGCTCCACGGGAGAATCCTTCCTTGCCACATACAACATCTGGTGGTTCCAGCTGTCTTCTTGTGGTGCCATCACTCCAGCCTTTGCTTCTGTCTTCACATAGCCTTCTACTTAATGTCTTCTCTTCCATCTGTTATAAGGATAATTGTCATTGGATTTAGGTTCCACTTGCATAACTCAAGATGATCTTCCCTCTAAATCCTTATTTTAATTACATTAAAAAAAACCCTTCTTTGCCCCAAATAAGGTCACATTCACAGGTTCTTGGACATAATATACCTTTTTGGAGCCACCACTTATCCTATTATGGGAGGAACTAAACATGACATATTTAGGAGACATGAAAATCACATGCCCTGAATGACACTTGGCTGGATTATGGATGAAAAAACCTCAAAAGACATTAATGGAACAGTTGGGAACATTTTATATGGACTGTACTATTAGATATTTATTTTACCAATATTATACTTATTAGATATGGAGATATGTTCATTGCATGGATGAATGCATTGGTTCTTAGTGGTTACATGCAGATATATTTGATTTTGAAATGATGATTGCAACTTACTTCCAAATGGTGAAGAAATATTATGGAGGGATATGTAAGTGTAAGACAAAGGTATAAGTAGTGAGAGAGAGAGAATAATGAGAGAATATGGTAAAATGTTAACAATTTGGTAAATCTAATTAAAGAATGTAATCACTTTATTCTACTTTTAATTTTTGTGGATTAAGTTATTTTTAAATGAAACATTAATAAGACAAAACAATAATACATTGGTAATATTCTACCTGTTTTTTTGTCTTAGGGAAGAGAACAGTGACTCAAGATTTAGAGGCCAAATACTACTTCTTCTACCACTAAAACTTATGTAATTAACAGTCTTGGAAATTAGTCTACCTGTAAAAGCTCACACTTTTACCCTCTAAAATATTGTTTGAAATTATGTAAAATATATTTTTATTAAGCAAATAGTATTTTGATGGTGACTGATGAATTGTGTGGGAAAATTCACATATCTAAGCAAACAACAGAATTTTAAGTGCAAAATACTAAGATTTAAGTATTCACAGATTGTCATGCACAAGATAAGAATTTGTCAATAAATGTTCATCTCCTTTTGGTTTTGCTAATAATATATCAGATTTATTCATCTATAAGATTTTACAATTCTTCAAATTACTAAATAAGGTTCATTTCCCAAAGTAGAAAAATAAATGGCTCCAGAGAAGCCCTGGATATATAGATTGGTATTATTCACCCCCTGAATGTTTATAGTTGTTGTCTCCTCTATTGGACACTAAGCTACTTATGTAGTGAACAGTTAGAAGATTGTTATTTATGTTGCTTGACCCTCACTTTTTCACTTTTAAGGAATTTGCTGAGTATTACCTCAATGCATGATTGCAGGTGCACTGACATGGGAATATAAGGCAGTTATTGCCAACTGACATGGTGAATATGGTGTGTGTGTGTGTGTGTGTGTGTGTGTGTTTTAAAGCATAAGTATGCTTGAGAGTTTCTGGAACAAGTTGGCTTTGATTTATGAAGGTCACTAGTGAGTATATAGATAAAAATTTGACTTGTTTTCAATAAGGGTCTTGATTAGTCAATAGACAAGTGCATTTCAGAGTGCAATTCTACAGGTCCTTGGAAACACTTCCTTTAGTAGTATGAGTAAGAAACATACTATTCTAATAAAAAAAAAAGAAAAGAAACATACTATTCTAACAACAGAATAATTTTTTAAAAAAAATATGCCAAGGTCTACTTTCTAAAAGATTACAGAGAATTATGAATTATTTTTATTTCAAAAAGTGCCTTACTAGTAATGACAAGTAACACTTTTTTTCTGTTAAAGAGATTATTATTATAATCTTGATCAAGATCAACCTTGCTGATCTATAGCTTTTTATTTAATCTAATAAAAATAAGTAAATTGTAATTACTTGATTTTATTTATTTATAATTTTATCTTTTTTGAAGGTTTTATTTTAGAGAGAGAGAGAGAGAGAGAGCAGAAATGAAGGGAGGGGTTGAGAGAGAGGGAGAAGCAGACTTCCCGCTAAGTCAGGAGCCTGACATGGGATTCATTTCCAGAACCCTGAGATCATGACCTGAGCCGAAGGCAGGTGCCTAACTGACCAAGCCACTCAGGCACCCCAAATTACTTGATTTTATCCAATAAACAAGTATACTAGAGTATATATCCCCAAATTATGTTATCTAGGACACTAGAGAATTTATACGTCACTTATTCATATTTTCCTCTATAATTGACAAAATATTATTAAACTATTTTGTACAAAGTAACAAACTGATTCTAAAATTCATACAACCATTCGAAGGTGCTAGAATACCCAAAACAACTTTGAAAAAGAAGAGTAAATTTAGAATATTTATACTATCTGACTTATAAACCTGTTCTAATCAAGACAATGTGGTAATCATATAAAATAGTCAAATAAATCAATGGAATAGAATAGCAAGCCAAAATACTCCCACACAGATATGAATAGCTGATTTTTGACCAAAGTACAAAGGCAATTTCAGAAAATGGTGCTGAAATAATTGCATATCCATATGCAAACAAACAAACAAACCGCAAATCTCTCACAGTCTATACAAAAATTAACTAAAAATGGATTATGAACTAAATGTAAGAGCTGTACTATAAGATTTCTAGAAGCTAATATTGGAAAAAACTTTTGTTACTGTTGTGTAGGTAAATATTCCTTAGATACAGCACAATTCCATAAAAGACCACATTGATAAACTGAACTTCACCAAAATTAAAATTTTCTGCTATTCCAAAACCCCTGATAAGAGAATGAAAACACAAGTCATAGACTGGGAGGAAATTTTTATAAATTATTTGATAAAATACTTGTATTCAGAAATTTAAATAACTGTAGAAACTTAAGAAGAAAACAAAACAATCCAATAAGAAATGGGCAATAGATCCAAAAAGATTCATTTGTTGTGAAGTGAGAGTTACCTGAGTCCACACAATGCCATATGGGATAGCATGACAGGAGATAAGATTCTGTAAATCTACAAGTGGTAGTTTTGCAGAAGCACTGCATTCAGGGCAAGCAAACTCTTATCTAGAGTGTCTACTGCAGTAAGGACAAAATGCTGACCTTTCAATGATGGAAGAAATCTCATATAACCAAACCACCACCAGGTTACTGGCTGCTCACTGGAGGGAGGAGGGCCATGTGGAGGCTCAGGGTTGGTTTCTGCTACTAACATATTGGGCACATGTTAATGGCTGTAGCCAGTTTGACCTTGGTGAGTGGAAGTCCAAGTTGTGAGCCCATGTATAACCTCCATTCCTGCCACTATGGCAACTTTGTCTGTGAGCCCACTGGGCAATGACAGAGATGGTTGGGGAAACAGGCTGACAGGTATCCACTTAATTATTAAAATGCTCCTTTGCTGGGTCATCCTTTGGTGAGCATTCACATGGGACACAAATATCTTCATGTTATTTCCCACTTAGAGAAGACTATCCACAAACTACTTCCCCAAATTTTCTTGTCCCCAAATTTTGATTATACTACCATCTTGTACCTGACCATCCAGCCAAACCATTGGCCACAGCCCTTGAATTGCTATATAATTCCATATCTGGCCATATCTTTTTCAAGCAAAGGGCATAACCAAGTGAACTTCTTAAAGTTCTGCCCACTGAGAATATTTCCCTTCACCAAGGACCTTGAAGGATATCCCTGAGAAGGGACTATAGTGTTGCAGCTGTCCACTTTCAGGCAATGCCTGCAGATTATAAAGAACCATCTGTAAACCAGGTCCATCTTCCCTTGTCAAATGATCAGAAGGGACTCTCCATGAGACCATAGGTGCAAGTTTGGAGAGAGAAGCTAGTGTATCAAGAGTGGAGACCCCGGGCCTTCTTCATGTAACTTATTTGTGTCTTCAGGGCCTATTCAAGTCCAATCATATATTTACCACTTCATTTGATGCTGGGGTACTGCCATACATGCCCAGATTTTTGGGTTGGTGAGTCAGATAACACCAAGTTAGTGATAGATCAAGTTGCTTGATAACTTGGTGATACATGGTTAAGTATTCACTCTCGGGGCTCCTGGGTGGCTCAGTCATTAAGCGTCTGCCTTCAGCTCAGGTCATGATCCCAGGGTTCTGGGATCAAGCCCCTCATCGGGCTCCCTGCTCGCAGGAGGCCTGCTTCTCCTGTTACCATTCCCGCTGCTTGTGTTCCCTCTCTCGCTGTGTTTCTCTCTGTCGAATAAACAAAATCTTAAAAAAAAAAAAAAATATCCACTCTCTACTAATGTCTAGTTATAGGCCAGGAGCTGTTCCTTGAAAGGAGAATGATTATCTGCAAGATGGAAGGGTTTACTCCTAGATCCAAAGGGCCTCTGCTGCAGTTCTACAGGCCTGCCATAGGCTCTTTAGGCTGCTCTAAAGTTTGAGAATTAAAAACAGTAGAACAAAGAGAAAATAGCCCCAATAGAAGTCAATACTTTGGTTTTTTTCCAGCCTTTTATTTATGCAATTTTGATCTGCTTACATTGGTTTCTTATTTTTTCAGCTTTATTGAGATATAATTAAATAAAATTGTACATATATTTAAGTGTACAACATGATGATGATTTGATATACGTATACATTGTGAAATGATGACCACGTTAATTTATGCATTCATATTTTATTTTAGATTTGTTTATTTATTTATTTGACAGAGAGAGAGATCACTAGGAGGCAGAGAGGCAGGCAGAGAGAGAGGAGGAAGCAGGATCCCTGCAGAGCAGAGAGCCTGACGTGGGGCTCGATCCCAGAACCCTGAGATCACGACCTGAGTGGAAGGCAGAGACTCAACCCACTGAGCCACCCAAGTGCCCCATGCACGCATCATTTTAGATAGTTGTGTGTGTATGTGTGTTGAAAATGCTTAAGGTTTACTTTCTTAACAAATTTAAAGTATGCAAAAAATAACATTAACTATAATCATTATGCTGTACATTAGATTCCTAGAGCTTATTCATCTTAAAACTGAAGGCTTATACCCTTTGTCTAGCATCTCTCAATCTCCTCCAGCCCCCAGTCCCTGGTAATCACTTTTCTACTCTGTTTCTGTGAATTCAACCTTGTTTATTTTTAAGAACTCACATATATGTAAGATCATATAGTCTTTCTCTGTTTAGCTAATTTAACTTAGCATAATGTTCTCTAGATTCATCCATATTGTTGCAAATGGCAGGATTTCCTTTTTTCTTATGGCTGAATAATATTCCATTGAATATATAAACCACATCTTAATGCATTCATCCATTAACAAACAAATTGTTTCCATATCTTGGCTATTGTGAATAACGCTGCAATGAACATGGGAGTGCAGATCTCTCTTAGCTATACAGATATCTTTTCCTTCAGATATTAATGTCAAGAGTGGGATTGTTTAATCATATGTTAGTTCTATTTTTCATTGCTTGAGGAAACTTTATACTGTTTTAATAAAGGCTGTACGAACTTACATTCCCACCAGCTTTGAAAAAGGATTCTCTTTTCTCCACATTCTCAGTGCTGCTTGTTATCGGTTGTATTTTTGGTAAAAACTATACTGACAGATGTGAGATGATATCTCATTGTGGTTTTTATTTGCATTTTTCTGATCATTGGTGATGTTGAAAACATTTCCATGTGCATGTTGGCCCTCCAAATATCTTCTTTGGAAAAATGTTTATTCTAGGCCTCTGCCCATTTTTAATTGGATTCTTTCTTTTTTTTTCTTTTTTTTTCTTTTGGTTATTGAGTTGAATGACTTTTTTATCTTTTAGATATCAATGCCTTATTTGATATATGTCTTGCAAATATTTTTTCCTATTCCATAGGTTGCCTTTTCATTTTACTGATCACTTCCTTTGCTGCGCAGAAGTTTTTAGTTTGATGTAATTGTTTATTTTTGCTCTTCTTACATTTACTCTGGGTGTCATATCAAAATTCAAAAAATCATTACAAAGATCAGCATCAAGGAATTTTATCTCAATGTTTCCTCTTAGGAGTTTTGTGGTTTAAGGTCTTTAAGTCTGTAGTCCATTTTGAATTAAATTTTGTGAATGATGAAAGGGATCCCCTTTCATTCTTTTGTATGTAAATATCCAATTCTCCCAATTTTATTTATTGAAGAGATTATCTTTCCTCTATTGTGTGTTCTTTGTTCCTTTGTCAAATATTGGTTGATGCTATATACCTGAATTTATATCTGGGCTCTCTATTTTGTTCCATTTCTCTATATGGCTATTTTTATGCCAGCACCATACTATGTTGTTCATCATAGCTTTGAAATATATTTTAAAATCAGGAAGTGTAATGCCTCCAGCTTTTCTTTTTTTATCAAGATTATTTTGATTATTTAAGGTCTCTTGTGGTGTCATATGACTTTTAGGATCATATTTCATGTTTCTTTGGAAAATGCCAATGGGATTTTGATAGGGATTGCACTGAATCTGTAGATTGCTTTGAGTAGTATGTATATTTTAACAAGTATGATTGCATTGAATCTGAGCATTGCTTTAGGTAGTATGTATATTTTAACAATATTTTTCTTCTAATCCATGAACATGGGATCTCTTTTAATTTATTTGTGTCTGCTTCATTATCTTTCATTAATGTCTTATAATTTTCATTGTAAAGGTGACTCATGATTAAATTTATTTTATTTTATTGCTGACGCTACTAAAATGTAATTGTTTTTTTTTTCTGACACTTCGTTGTTAGTGTATAGAAATGCAGTTGATTTTTGTATATTGATTTTGTATCCTGAGGCTTTACTGAATTCATTTATTAGTGTTAACACATTTTTGGTAGAGTCATTAAGATTTTCTATATATAAGATCATGTCATCAGCAGAGATAATTTTATTTCTCTTGTTATCATTTGGATACATTTTATATCTTTTACTTGCTTTATTTCTTCTGGACTTCCAGTAGTACGTTGACAGAAATGACAAGAGTAGGCAATCTTGTTTGTTTTTTAGGCAACTTTGCTTTGATCTTGATTTTAGAGGGAGAGCTTTCAACTTTTCACCATTAAGAATGGTTAGCACTAAGCTTGTCATATATGACTTTTATGTTGAGATATGTTCTCTCTACACCCACTTTGTTGAGAATTTTACTGTAAATGGATGTTGAATTTTGTCAAATGCTCTTTACTCATCTATTGAGATGATCATGTGATTTTTATTCTTTATTTTGTTATGCGGTGTATCACATCTATGGATTTGTGAATGTTGAATCATTCTTGTATTCCTGGAGTAAATCCCCCTTGATCATGGTGTATGATCCTTCTAATGTACTGTTGAATTTGGCTTGCTAGTATTTTTATTTATTTATTTGTTTATTTATTTATTTATTTATGTTAAGTTAGCCACCATACAGTGCATCATTAGTTTTTGATGAAATGTTCAATGATTCATTAGTTGTGTATAATACCCGGTGCTCATCACAACACATGCCCTCCCTAATACCCATCACCCGCTACCCTATCCCTGTACCCCCTCCCATCTGAAGCCCTGTTTGTTTTTCAGGGTCCATATTTTTTGAGGATATTTTAAATCTATATTCATCAGGGATATCAGCCTGTAATTTTCTCTTTTTGTGGCATTCTTATCTTCTTTTGGTATCAAGGTAATGCCTCATAAATTGAGTTTAGAAATATTCTTTCCTTGCCTATTCTTCAGTTGAGTTTGAGAAGATTGGTATTAATTTTTTCCCTTTCATGTCTAAGAGACAGTATTACCAGATACAGTATTTTTATTGTTTGACAAGGTTCGTCAAGGTGGTGGTGGTAGTGGTGGTGGTGGTGCTATTCTCTTAATCCTGCAAAGTCAGGCCAATTACTGACAGTCTCCTGTTTGCTTTCCATAGGGCAGTGCTGAATGCTTAAGCTTGTTTGCTTTCTTCCAGTCCCCCAGAGTCAGGCCAACTTTCCATGCACACTCATTTGCCAACTGCAGAAGCTCACATTCACTGTCCTTGGGAATAAGCACAGGGAGACAGCCATGTGGTGGGAGTGGGTAAGATTCACACAGCATTGGGAATGTCCATACTACAGTTGTGGGAATCCACAGACAAGGTATACCAACATCGCCTGATCTAGCTTCTGAAAGGATACATCAAGCAATTAGCAGGATATCAGTCCCTTTGATGCCTTCAGAGCCATGGCTGCTGTTCTCCTAGCTCCCCCACCCTTCAGCAGTTATGCAGCACATCTTAGATTTCTGGATGGGGTGAAAAAGAATTGGGCCTCTTTGGCCGCATCCTGTATGCACAGCTGGGGAAACCAGGTGTTCAATTGCATGCTTTTATTCTCCACTGTGAGAGAAATTCCCAGTCAAGTAGGTCTCTCTTGGCACTGAGAACTGTTGCCATGGGGAAAGGGTGACACAAGTAAAGTGAAATCATTATTTTACCCAGCATGTCAGTCTTGGATTTTTCTTTGCTCCAAGGGTGTGTTGGAGCTTCTCTACTGGACTTTTGGGCTTCTGCAAAGGGACTCTCATCCATAGATAATTTTCAAAACTTGTGTTCTTTTGTGGGAAAGATGGTGGAAAACTATTTTTTGCTATTTTGTTGATGTCACTCCCTCTTTACAGTTTTAAAATCATGGTATTTATAAATTGTTGTATGTTGCTTTTCATTTAGTTCTTAATTTTTCTTTCAATTTTTAATAAATATTTTAATGGTAGCATCTTTTTTATAAAGAAATCTGAATATACGTATATATTCATTCATTTTTGCCATTTAAACTGTTGCCATTTGTTTTCTCTAAATTACATCCCTACAAAAAACACATTAAAATGTCACCATATCAAGAACATTTCACCAGAAAATATACATTGTCTTATCAGAAGAGTGTTACAAAGTTAAAAACCGACAAAAAGTTCTGAATTTGAAATTATTAGGGGCAGATTATATCCTCTCTAGTATTCCATAGAACTTACCTCTTCCCCCAATGACTTATACTTATTTATGAGTTACAACTTCATTCAGTTATGATGAGCTCCCAGCACCTGACCTGACTTCATTGACTTCATTTTCTTTCTCTTTTCTTTTTTTTTTTAGAGTATAGTTGACACACAATGTTAGATTAGTTTCAGGTATACAACCCAGTGATTAAAACTCTCTATATTCTTTGTTCATCACCAGTATAGCTACTATCTGTCGCCATGCAACACTTCCAATATCATTAACTATATTCCCTGTGCTGTTCCCTTTTGTTCTTTTTATTTTTATTTTATTAAAATTCCCTTTTATTTCCATGACTTATTCATTTCATAACTGGAAACCTGCATCTCCCACTTCCCTTCACTCATTTTAGCCATCCTTTCGCCATCTTCCCTCTGGCAATTATCAGTTTGTTCTCTGTATTCGTAAGTCTGATTCTGCTTTTTGTCTGTTTATTCATTTACTTCAATTTTTAGATTCCACATATGAGTGAAATCATATGATGCCATATCATTTGCTTTTGAGCAGTGAGAAACAGACATCTCAGCAGGAAAAATTGAAAAAAAATTCTTAATGGGAAAAATATCTAAAAGATATAAAAGTGATCCACTGGTGAGAAGAAAGTTGAATAGCACATTAGCATGCTTCTTTTGAGTGAAAGAACTTATTCAAGGAAGGTGTTTTGGGTTTTTTTTTGTTTTTTGTTTTTGTTTGTTTTTTACAGATGGTTCCATGTATTCTAAGGATAGAAGAAATAAAAATTGGGTACTTTTAAAAGTAAAATAGACTTAGGTTGGAAGAAGAGTTTGTGATGTGATAATACTGAAAGCAGTTACTGAGTATCTCTGCGGCACCAGGAATGGAGTATCTTAAGAATGGCAGTTTAGCTTTATCTTTAAAAAAAATTGGTGTTTTCTGCCTTAAAGATCATGACTATGACCCTCTTAATACTAAGAATGTTTAAAAAATGGAGCATTATTTAAAATAGAAAAATGTATACACTTTTGAAATCTTTCTCTAATATTGGAATAGTGTTATAGGTATCTTTATAACATCCAATCTACTGTGCAGCCAGTAACTTTCAAACTATAAAATATTTGTCCAATGTTCTAAGATGCTGTCCTCAAAATATAAATAGACAGTATTAGTGAATTTCGGTGAGTGATGGGAATGCACTATATTAAAAAAAAGAAATATGACTATTAAACTCAAAAAGTATTTTAAATTCTCAGTTCTTGTTGAAATTATGCAAATTACTTCCATATTTGCCATTAGTTTCAGGGGACCTTTTTAGCCTGGAAGAGAAATACTAGGGACAAAGAAATAATAACCAATAGGTCCCACCTAAATAAAAGAATGGTAACTGACCTTAAATTATATATACATTTGAATAGATATAGATATATTTTTCTCATATCTAAGTCAATATGCACTAAATCTTAGGTGTAGTTTTTAGCCTATGTATTTCCATTATTATATCAGTAAATTGAGAAGGAAAAATTCTAGTTAACCAATGATTACAGGAAGGAGTCAATGCATAGAAAATTATAGATGGATTGAAGAGTAAGATTGCTAGAGGTTTTACATTTTATTTTTCTATGATAATTTATTCAGGGACATTTAAGCCATCAATTTAATAGAATACAATGGAATGGAAAAATTACCCCTTGGGTCAACTCTATAGCAATCCAGGGACTAATTCCACTTCCCTAGAAGCATCAGAGGACCTTCACTGTGTCGACAATAATACTTCTTTAGCAAATCCTTTTCTACAGTTCATAACCCAGCATTTTTGTTTCTGATTATTGTGCCTCCTTCCCTTCTCAGTAAACACGTAGTTGCTGATTAGGTTTACACATTTTGCTGAAACTTTTCTGGGTATATTGGGTATTTAGCAGCTTCCTAAGAATTATCATAATAAAGGTTATCTCTGATCTCATCTAAGGTAGTCCTGCACTGATAAATATGACCTGTGTTTCCATAATTGTTCATTTCAATGATTTTTGAAAGTTCAGCCTATCACCTTAGTTCTGGTCTCACTTAAATATTATGCTTGGGACCTGAGGCAACACATAAGAGTATGTTAACTATTTATTGTCAAAATCTTATGGCCATAAGAAAAATTTCTTACCCACTAAGTGAGAAATCTTATAATTCAAACACCTAGGACCAAACATATATTCTAATAACCCATTACCCATTTAATAACCCATTAAACCAAAACTCATCTTAGCATTTCTAATGAAACTGACATAAATTGATATACTATGTAATGTGCATTATTTAGCTTACTGCTTTTTTCTTTTCATAACTTGCATTTCAATCAGTTGCTTAAAAGGTCATGTTTAATGTCACATTAGCACTTTCACAGAATGATTTATTTCTGTTTAGATTTAATATGATAAGATAAAACTTTTTGGGTGTTCATCCCAAATGGAACTTCCATGTAAGATTTTAGAATAGTTTCATTAAGATATCCAACTTTATAACATAAATAGTGCACAGTAGTATTCATTCAATGAGTCTTTCATGGCTTTTTGGGCTTCATAAGCAAATTAATTAAAAAAATAGAACATATTTATAGATATCAAAACTACAGTGGACCCTTGAATAACACAGTTTTGAACTGCATATGTCCACTTATATATAATTTTTTAAAAATAAATACAATATAGTACCATGTATTTTTCCTCTTTCAATTTTTGGGATTTTTTTATTTTAAGAAACTTTATTTGGAGTGCTCGCTTTGGCAGCACATATACTAAAACTTTATTTGGAAATAATTTGTTTACAAAAAAGATAAAGAAATTAAAATGGTAAAAGGAGACTCATTCCTTTACCCAGATTCACCTATTAGCCTTTTTTTTCAGTTTAAAATTCTTATTTTGAAATGCCATTTTCTTTTATTTTTTATGTTCAGTTAGCCGTTATATAGTACAACATTAGTTTTTGATGTAGTGTTCAATGATTCATCAGTTGTGATTTTCTTAATAACACTTTCTTTTCTATACCTTATTTTACTGTAACAATAAAATATATGTTATAATATAATAATACAATAATAATACATATGAAACAAAAATATGTGTTAAACAACCCTTCATGTTACAAGTAAGTCTTCTGGTAAACATCAGGCTATTAGTAGTTAAATTTTTGGAGATTCAAAAATTATACATGGATTTTTTACTGCACAGTAGGTCAGCACCCTTGACTACCTCATTTTTTAAGGGCCAAATGTGTGTAATAATTATAAGCACAAGATGTTATTGATATACTTTTCTTTTAAACTAGCTTAAGATTAAGAAAATCTATTGAGTTAATGGAGCTTTTGAATTTTTTTGAACATTCAAGTAACTTATTTTTTGACCCATTTTTTCATCCCACTGCCCAATAGCTTCTTTAACATAACAAAAGCCTTTTTTTTTTTACTGACAACCTTATTGAGTTTTATTGAACATGATTATATACATAAAACAAATTCTTTTGTGTGCTGTGCCCCTGAAAACAATAGTCAAGGGCTTTTGTGAACCACGCAAGCATATATATTATGGCAATAGTCCCTTCTACTTTTGAGAGTCTTGCATCATTTCTTTTTTTGTTGTTGAGGAAACCCCAATTTAACATTGGCAAGTGTCTTATTTATTTAGCAAAAGTCCATGTAATTCAAGGCCAGAAAAAAAATCACAAACTAGTAAATATATATATCTTATATATATATATATCTATATATTTCTCATCTCCTTGGCCATTATAATTAGTTCAGAGTGCCAAAGACCTAAGGGATAGTCACTATTAGTTTCAGGAAGAAAAGTATGTCCTGATCTTTTAACATAGGAGAAATCGCCTTTGGATATTCTTTCCTGCTTTGTCAAAGATGACTTGACCATAGAATTGAGAGTCCATTTTTGGGTTTTCTATTCTGTTCCATTGATCTGTGTGTCGGTTTTTGTGCCAGTATCATAGTGTCTTGATGATTACAGTTTTTAATAGACCCTGAAATCTGTACTTGTGATGCCAGAAGTTTTGGTTTTCTTTTTCAAAATTCCCTTGGCTATCCAGGGCCCTTTCTGATTCCATACAAATTTTAGGATTATTTGTTCCAGCTCTGTGAAAAAAGCTGATGCTATTTTGATATGAACTGCACGGAATATATAGATTGCTCTAGGTAGCATAGACATTTTAACAATATTTGTTTTCCAATCTATAAACATGAAACATTTGTCCATTTCCATTTCTTTGTGTTTTCTTCAATTTCTTTCATGAGTGTTCTATAGTTTTCTTAGTACATATCCTTTATGTCTTTGGTTAGGTATCTTATGGTCTTTGGTGCAAATTATAATTGGGATCAAGTCATAAATTTCTCTTTATTCTGTCTCATTATTAGTGTATAGAAATGCAACTGATTTCTGTGCATTGATTTTATATCCTGCTACTCTGCTGAATTCCTGTTAAGTTCTAGCAATTTTGTGGGGGAGTATCAAGTCATTTGTGAAGAGTGCTAATTAAGAGTTCTTTTATTTTTTATTTCTTTTTGTTGTCTGATTGCGGAGGCTATAACTTCTAGTACTATGCTGAATAGCAGTGGTGATAGTGGACATCCCTGCCATGTTCCTGACCTTATGGGGAAAGCTCTCAGTTTTCCCATATTTACTGTGGGCTTTTCATAGATGGTTTTTATGATGCTGAGATATGCTCCCTCTATCCCTACACTGTGAAGAGTTTTAATCAAGAAAGAGTGCTATGCTTCGTCAAATGCTTTCTCTGCATCTGTTGAGAAGCTCACATAGTCCTTGTCCTTTCTTTTATGTAGTGTATCACATTGATTCACAGATGTTAAAACACCCTTGTAGCCCAGGAATAAATCCCACTTGGTCGTGGTGAATAATCCTTTTAATATACTGTTGGATCCTATTGGCTAGTATTTTGGTGAGAATTTTTGCATCTGTGTTCATTAAGGATATTGGTTTGTAATTCTCCTTTTTGTTGCGGTTTTTGTCTAGTTGTGGGATCAAGATAATGCTGGTCTCATAGAAAGAGTTTGGAAGTTTTCATCCCATTTCTATTTATTGAAAGAGCTTCAGAAGAATAGGCATTAATTCTTTAAATGTTTGGAGGTATTCCCCTAGGAATCTGGCCCTGGACTCTTGTTTGTTGGGAGATTTTTGATTACTACTTTAATTTCCTTGCTGCTGATGGGTCTGTTCAGGTTTTGTATTTCTTCCTGTTTTAGTTTTGGTAGTTTATACATCTCTAGGCATGCATCCATTTCTTCCAGATTGCCTAATTTGTTAGCATACAGTTGCTCATAATATATTCTTATAATTTTTGTGTTTCTTTGGTGTTGGTTGTGGTTTTCATTCATGTTTTTGTTGATTTGGGTTCTTTCTCTTTTCTTTTGATAAATCTGGCCAGGGGTTTATGAATCTTTTTAATTCTTTCAAAGAACAAACTCCTAGTTTCATTGATCTATTCAACTGTTCCTTTGGTTTCTATTTCATTGATTTCTGCTCTAATCTTTATTAATTCTCTTCTTCTGGGCTTCAGTTTTATTTGTTGTTCTTTCTCCAACTCCTTTAAGTGTAAGATTTGGTTGTGTATTTGAGACCTTTCTTGTTTCTTGAGAAAAACTTGTATTGCTGTATATTACTCTGTTAGGACTGCCTTTGCTGCATCCCAAAGATTTTGAATACTTGTGTTTTCATTTTCATTTGTTAGTAGGATGCTCTTTAACTTCCATGTATTTGAGTTCTTCCAAATTTTCTCTTGTGATTGAGTTCAAACCATTGTGGTCTGAATATATGCAGGGAATGATCCTAATCTGGTGGTGCCGGTTGAGACCTGATTGGTGACCCAGTATGTGATCTATTCTGGAGAATGTTCCATGTGCACTCAAGAAGAATGTGTATTCTGTTACTTTAGGATGGAATGCTCTGACTATATCTGTGAAATCCATCTGGTCCAGTGCATCATTCAAAATTCTTACTTACTTGTTTATGTTCTGCTTAGATGTTCTGTCTTTTGCACTGAGTGTGGTGTTAAAATCCCCTACTATTTTTGTATTATTATCAATGTGTTTCTTTAATTTTGTTATTGATTTGTTTATATAGTTGGCTGCTCCCATGTTAGGGGCATAGATGATTAAAATTGTTAGATCTCCTTGTTGGATAAACCCTTTAATTTTGATATAGTGTCCTTCCTCATTTCTTATATGAGTCTCTTCAACAAATGGTGTTGGGAAAATTGGACAGGCACATGCAAAAGAATGAACCTAGACCATTTCCTTACACCAACAACAAAAATAAACTCCAAATTGATGAAAGTCCTAAATGTGAGAGGAATACATCTAAATCCTAGAGGAGAACACAGGCAGCAGCCTCTGTGACCTCAGCCACAGCAACTTCTTGCCAGACATGTCTCCAAAGGCAAGGGAACTTCACCAAGATAAAAAGCTTTTGCACAGCAGAGGAAACAATTGACAAAACCAAAAGACTATGGACAGAATGGGAGAAGATAGTTGCAAATGTCTTATCAGATAAAGAACTAGTATCCAAAATCCATAAAGAACTTATCAAAATTAATACCCAAAGATCAAATAATCCAATCAAGAAATGGGAAAAAGCCACAAACAGACATTTCTCCAAAGAAAACATCCAAATGGCCAACAGACATATGAAAAAATGCTTAGCATCACCTGGCATCAGGGAAACCCAAATCAAAACCACAAGAAGATACCACCTCACACCAGTCAGAATGGCTAAAATGAACAAGTCAGGAAATGACAGATGTTGATGAGAATGTGGAGAATAGGGAATCCTTTTACGCCGTTGGTTGAAATGCAAACTGGGGCAGCCACTCTGAAAAACAGTATGGAGGTTCCTCAAAAAGTTTAAAATAGAGCTATTCTACAACCCAGCAATTACACTATTAGATATTTACCCCAAAGATATAAGTGAAGTGATCTGAAGGGGCACATGCACCCTAATGTTTATAGCAGCTATGTTCACAATAGCCAAACAGCGAAAAGGGCCCAGATGCCCATCAACAGATGAATGGATAAAGAAGAGGTGGTATATGTGTAAAATGGAATATTAGGCACCCATCAAAAAATAAAATCTTGCCATTTGTAATGATGTGGATGGAACTAGAGGGTATTACGGTAAGCAAAATAAGTTAATCAGAGAAAGACAATTATCATATGATCTCACTCATATGTGTAATTTAAGAAACAAAACAGGATCATAGGGGAAGGGAGGAAAAAATAAAACAAGACAAATCAGAGAGGGAAACAAACCATAGAAGACTCTTAATCATAGGAAACAAACTGAGGGTTTCTGGAGGGGAGTGGGGTAAGCAGATGGGCTAATGGTGATGGACATGAAAGAGGACTCATGATATAGTGAGCACCAGGTATTTATAAGACTGATGAATCACTGACCTCTACTTCTGAAACTAATAATATGTTATATGTTAATTAATTGAATTTAAATAAAAAAGGAGAAGCTTTAAAAACATAATAAATTCACATACAATAATTTTTAAAAAATAGGAGAAATCTCTTTTTATTACTGACTGACATAGAAAATGGAAAAACTAAAGGTCCTAGTATACTTTTGATTTCTCAGAAAGGATTAGCTTTAAGTTGAGGTAAATATAATGAAAGATAGGAAAGAGAAGGAATAAAACTTTTCTTTTCATTGCATTTATGTATTTTCATAAGTGAATATTTAATTATGAGTGTCAAAACATCTATTTATTTTTAGGCCAAGAATTCCTTGCTCATAATCCACTAGTGCATAAGTGATGAGGTCCCTATTATCATAATCAAAATAAAAGTACAATTAGGGAATTCTGGAGTTTTCCCTACATTTTTTATATAAGTTCTTCACCATGATGTATAATTTGTTGATGAAAGTGTATATATTTGTCTCCTGAATGGGTAAATTAGTAAATTAGTAGTAATTATTATTATTAATAGCATTAGTAGTAGTAAATTATTTGGCACCTAATATCACATTGACATTTAATATTTTCACATGAATCTTTATAATATGAAAAATGTTTCTTATTTTTATATCCTCTATAATATTTGGAATAGAATTATACATATTAATAGGAGAAGATGAAATATTACTGAATGCCTTAGTGGATGACTATTACTGCATTTTTTTATGTACAGAGATGAGGGTATATTAATTAGATTAGATTATACATGCTGCCTTATAATAAAAGTGATGTAACTGTCAAACTAAATTATACTTTAATTTGTCATTTAATATAGAAGAAGAAAACTATGATAAAATGGAAAGAATTATATACTTTACATAAAGGTTAAAATCAATTTTAAAACATCAAGGATTTAGATACATTAAACTGCATTTTAAATATATTTCAGATAGTTACATTTTATTCTCTGCTATGAAATATAGGTTATTAGCCTTCAGAAATCACAAACTGACATCTACCCCTTTTTTCTTTTCTGATTTTGGGCAAAATATTATTACTACCTAGTACTAGTATTAATTTCTGAGACCATATTTTCGTATCAGTCATTTTACCACATCTTCTCTGCCCATATGCTTTTATTTGTATTCATCTTTTACTAATCAGTTTGGTTTGCTTATTTTTCAAAGGAAGGCTCCTAGTCGAAAATGTGTTACCTTTTCACTTAAATGACATGATGGCTGGGTATAAAAAATATGAATTATGTCCCATCATTTACTGTGATTGACTATTATGCTGAATTCTGAGGCTGTATGATTTTTTTCATCATGTTTGTGATTTTTTTAATACATCCCTGGAAAATTTGTTTGTGATACCTAAAATTCAATAAAATGTATATTATTAAGTTTCAGTTTCTTATTATAATGTATGTACATTTAACTTGTAAATCTTGGTTATTCATCCTTATCTGAACCACTATCTTCAAATTTATTTATATACACATTTATCTGGCTAAGTTATTTACTTCTCACTTCTCTCTACATCATTTAATTATAGCCTCTGAAAGCTGTCATATAATCCCTATGTCCCTAAAATTTATCTCTCAAAGTTTTCTTCTCTCCTTCTTTTCCTAACTGAAACCTGGCTGTCCACTTAGGATATTATCTGTCTCAAAGCTCTCTGTATGATATTGTACCCCCAGATCCTGGGCTTTTCTTGCATTTAAAAGACCGCTAACTTGCTCCTCATTGTAATTTTCATTTTTTCTTCTTTTATCTTTCAAAACCACAAATCATGAAGTTTATGTCATCAGATAATGCCATTGTCTGTACCTCTTTATTATTACCAGTTATCATATTCCAAGTTACTCTTACCTTTTTATTTATTGAAGACTTAAACTTCACTTTGTCACTCTAGTTTATCCTTCTTACAGACATTGGAAATCAACCAGAAACCCTAGACTCTTAATTTCTCAGTCTAAGATTTCAGCATCTTTTTGCAACCAATCTTAATTGCTTACTTCATAGGAAGTCTTTTGTCCCCTAATTCCAGAATCTTTAGTTCAATCATTTATTCCTATTAGGAACTTCAAATTAGTAACTTTATCATTTTCAACCAATTTATCATATCATACATGTCCTGTTTTCTTTCTTTACTGATTTTAAGTTCTGTGTCATAGAAAGCTATTCAACTCTTGCTTACATTCTTAATGTCATCAGTTTTTTCTCTATCTCCAAAAACCTAACCCTGTATAACCTCCAAAACAAATGTATTTAATGTTGAGCCTATGTAGGTACAATTAGATACCACAGGAGAACACACAACTGTGTTGCCATGTTTCATTTAAAATTTTGAACCTGGGGCACCTGGGTGGCTCAATTGTTAAGCATCGGCCTTCAGCTCAGTTCATGATCCCAGGGTCCTGGGATGGAGCCCCACATTGGGCTCCCCACTTGGTGGGAAGCCTTCTCTCTCTCCCACTCTCCCTGCTTGTGTTTCCTTTCTCACTGTCTCTGTCAAATAAATAAATGAAATCTTTAAAAATAAATAAATAAAATAAAATTTTGAAGCAAAGCTCAAATGGATATATTCTGTACCTTTTAGCTATATGGTTGCATTCTTAGGCAAACATGCTTTCTTGCTCTCCAAAGTAATCATTTCATAACTCTTCTGCCCTCGATTCACCAATATCCCCTTGCTAATCAACAATATCTTTGACTTATATTTGTTAAGAAATTTTAAGAAATTGCGTAAATAAATTTTTATGCTTCCAAATATAACAACTATTTTTCTAACTATGCACTCTTTCTTCTTTCTGTAGAAAAAGTGCTCTGAGAATCAATGCTAAGAACATTATGTCCAGCTATCAAGAAAAAACTGTGAAGCATACCAAAGAAAAACAAAAAAAATAAACAATTTGGAGAGAGAGCAAGAATCAGAATCAGACTGGAATTTTAAAACAACTATGCTAAGGCTCTGGGGACAAAGTACACAACATGGGCAATGTAAGCAGAGAGATAGAAATCCTAAGGGAAAAAAAATACTATAGCTAAGATACCCTACTGAAACAGAAATGAGTAATGACTTTGATGGTCTTATTAATAGACAGGGTACAGCTGAGGAAAGAATGTCTGAACTTGAAGATACATCAATAGAATCCTCAGCTGAAAAGCTAGAAGAACAAAGACCAAAAGAAACAATATATAATACATGTAGCACAACTACAAAACATATAACATGTGTGTAATGGAAATGCTGGAAGTAAAAGAAAGAGAAAGGAACAGAGAAATATTTAAAACAGCAATGAATGAGAATTTCCCTAAATTAAAAATATGGAGAAATGTTCAAAGTTTATGAATATGGATTTGAAGACTCAATATAGTCAAGGTGTCACTCCCTTCCAACTTGATCTTTAGAGTCAGTGAAAACCCAAACGAAATCTCAGAAAGTTATCTTGCAGATACTGACAAACTGATTATAAAATTTATGTGAAATGGTGAAAGATCTAAAATAGTCAAAACAATGTTAAGAAGAGCATAGTTGGAGGACTAACACTACTTTACTTCAAGAATTACAATAAAGTGACAGTAAATCAAAACAGTGTGGTATTGGTAAAAATTAGAGAATTTGATCAACAGAAAAGAATAGAGAACCCAGAAATATATCTACATAAATATAGTCAACTGATTTTTGACATAGGAGCAAAAGCAATACAATAGGACAAAGATCGTCTTTTCAACAAATAGTGTTGGAACAACTAATATCCACATGTGCACACACACACACATATATATACACACATGTGCACGCACACACACACACCACACACACATACACATACACCTGGGTGATTCAGTCAGTTAAGTGTCCAGACTCTTGATTTCAGCTCAGGTCATGATCTCAAGTTTGAGAGATTGCGCCGCATGTGGGGCTCCACACTGAGCATAGAGCCTGTTTAAGATTCTCTCCCTCCCTCTTTCCCTGCCCCTTACCCCTCTAAAATAAATAAAAATAAAAATAAGATGGATTTAGACACAAATCTTATACTTTTCACAAAAGTTTACTTAAAGTGGACCATAGACCTAAATATAGAGTGTGAAACTATAAAACTCATAGGAGATATCATTGGAGAAAACGTATATGATCATGTGTATGGTGACGAATTTTTAGATACAACACTGAAGTCAAGTTACTTGAAGAAATAATTCATAAGTTAGACTTTATTAAAATTAAAAACTTCTGCTCTGCCGAAGACAATGTCAAGAGACTGAAAAAATAAGCTACAGACATGGAAAAAGTACCTGTAAAAGACTTATTTGATAAAGGAATGTTATCCAAAATATATAAATAACTCTTAAAACTCCACAATAAGAAAACTAACAAATTAAAAAATGGGCAAATACTTTAACAGGTCTCACCAGAAAAGATATACAAATGCCAAATAAGCCTATGAAAAATGCTTTGTATCATATGTTGTCAGGAAAATGCAAGTTAAAACTGAAATACCACATGCTTATTAGAATAGCCAAAATTCAGAACACTGACAAGACCAAGGCTACTAATATGTGGCACAAAAGGAACTCTCATTTATTGTTGATGGGAATGCTAAATGCTACAGCCACTTTGGAAGAGGTTAGTGGTTTCTTACAACACTCAACATACTCTTATCATATGATCCAGCAGTTGCACTCCTTGTTATTTACCCGATGGATCTGAAAACTTAGGTCCAAAGAAAAACCTATCGATGCATGTTGATTCATAATTTTCAAAACTTGGAAGTAACCAAGATATTCTTTGGTAGATGACTGATAAATAAAATGTGGTATATACAGCAGTAGAATATTATTTAGTGCTAAAAAGAAATAAACTATCAAACCATTAAAACAATGGAGGAATCTTAGATGCATATTCCTAAGCAAAGCCAGTGTAAAAAGGCTATCTAAAAAAAAAAAAAAAAAGGCTATCTACAGTATGATTTCAACTATATGAAATTCTAGAAAATGCAAAACTGTGGAGACAATAAGCAGATTAGTGGTTCCCTAGGGTAGCAAGAGGGAGTCAAATAGATGGAGCAGAGAAGATTTTTAGGGAGGTAAAAATACTCTCTTATATTATTATGGTGGATTCGTGTCATTCTCCATTTGTCCAAACCCAGAGAATATACAACACGAAGAGTGAACCATAATTTAAACAATCTACCTTGGGTGATTACACTGTGTCAGTGTAGGTTCATCAGCTGTTACAAATGTAACACTGGTGTAGAAGATGTTTGTTGGTAACGGGAGAGGCTATCCATGCAAATGTGAGATCTAAGACATATGGGAGATTTCTGTTATTTCCCTTCAATTTCACTATTAATTTTAAAGTGCTCTAAAAAAACCTCAATACAAAAATATCACAGTATATTAATTTCTAAGCTTGCTTGCAAACCCAGGTCTGTGTCACTTTCGAGGTAATTCTTTTTTTATAGCTACATGAGATTTTCAGTTTAAACAGTGTAATTTGTTTGTGTTTTTTAAAATGTGGAAATGAAAGAGAAATTCCCCTATATCCATTCTTTTTTTAATATCACCCTGACACCCCAATCTATTCTTTCAGTTCGTTTTTGGACAAGAACTCTCAGAGGAGATCCTTTGTTTAAGAAGACTCATTAACATGGTGTCCTACCAAAACCTACATATACTCAAGGAAAAGGAATGACTGAGCCTGTAGTTGCCTTCTATCCTAGGGCAAGAACATAAAGTCACCAAGATATGATGGGAAAATTTGTGTTAATACTTAAAATTTTATTTTCCCTTTATTTAACACATTGGTGATACAATCCCTAACTTAAAATATGTGCGGAGTAATATCAGCAAAAAGGCAGATGAGGATCTCCAGACCCTCATTCTTCCATAGAACCATCAATAAAGCAACCATAAGCTATTTGAACTAACACTCTAGGAGCTCTAGAAAAGAAAGCTTTGTAGCAAATGAAGCAAAGATCCAACCAAGAAAAATTATCTTTAAAACAGGAGGAAATTTTGTGTTGTTTTACTCACCCTTGCCCCCTCCCTGTTGCAGTGATAGTCTTATTCCTAAATAGCAGCAACCTGATTCCTGGTTCTCCTCTTCCACCTGGAGGGAGTAAAACAGACTTAATTTGCAAGATATCATGTATGTCTTCTCTAACCTGCCTAGGGGTATCTGAAGGACTTACTAGTCTGCCTTGCAGAACCAGAAACACAGATGGGAAAAGCAGCAGGCACTGTTACAAGGTACCCAAATATCATCAAGAGATGAATGGATTAACAAAATGTGATATATACATACAATGAAATATTATTAAACCTTAAAAAGGAATGAAACTCTAATATATATTATCATGAATTAACCTTGAAAACATTTTGCTAGGTGAAATGAGCCAGGCATGAAAGGATAAATATTGCATGTTATGATTATATGAGATAATCTAGACTAGGCAAATTCATGCCTACAGAAAGTCTAGAAGATGAGACCAGGGATTAGGAAGAGTTGATTTTTGGATAAGAATTAAAAGAATCAGGTGATTTTCTTAAGATTACATTTTTTTAAAAGAACTAACTCAAAGGATTTACTGCTCACACTTCAGCATAAAGAACTCTGTAGGTCCCAGAAAAATGGTAAAAATTATATTTAAAAAACCTCTAAAATCTCTGGAAATCTTTCTAGAGCATACAATGAAATAAGGAACATTTATTGAACAAAATCTACCTAAAATTTGGTAAGAATAGTAAGAATCTGGGTTTTTGAACTACAAACCAGTTCCTCCTTACATCCCCCCACTCTCAGCTCAGTATGATGGAAATTCTACTCCAGATGAGTGCAGCTCGCAGCTCATAGCTCCCTAGTGATGCTCCAGCAATCAATCAGCTGTTTTTTGTTTTTGTTTTTTAATTTTAGTTCTTTCTATGCTAACTCAATGAAAAGTCCACAATGGTACTCAATATAATCAGTCTATGTACTTGTAATGTTTTGTTTATTGTCTTTATTCAACTATCTCCAGTTTATAATTTTCAAGTCTTGTATGAAAGTGAAACATTATTTACCCTCCCTATGGTCTCCTATGTAACTTTTCTGGATATCTAAATGATAATTCATCAATATAGGAGTCTCTGTTTAACTTAGACAAATCTGAATTATTGTCTCCCCTTTTTTCTTCAATTTGATTTTTTTAAAGCATTGCTTTATCATTCTCTGTTCAACTGTTTCATTTTTCTGAATATTTTTCCTTAATACAAATCACTTGACAAGTTCATATAATTTACATTTCTTAAAAGCTCATGCTATAATTTCATGTTTGCTTTTCTTTGTATGACCTTCCTTCAAATTATTAATGTCCTTTTAAAATATGAGCTTACTAAGGAGAGCTTCATTAATAGCTATATGTTTCTTTAGACATATACAGTTCATTGCTACTGAGGATAATTTGTAATACTATCATTTGATAATTTATTTTAATAATTCTAAGCACATAGTTTATATATTATTTTTGTGAAGTTTTCAAAAATTTACCTTGTTGAATTTTTGGTACTCAACAGATGATTCTCACCATCCTCCTTCATGGTCAATGTTAAATATAGAAACAATGGTTATTTGTTTCTCATGGTACTGTCATTCTCTCCTCTGTGCAGTCCAGCTTTGTATATTGAGGGAGCCCTGCTTAAGCCCATAGTATGTATTTGGCATCAAGCTACATAATAGGTACTTTCTTTCAAATTAACTCAAAAGTTTCTTAATCCATTCCTACTTTACTTCATCATTCTTTTTTCTTTGAGTCTCCTGGTTGTAACCTCCCTCAAATGTTCTACTCTTCCTATTCTTTCAATATTTTGTCCATTCTTTAGTAATATTCCTGACTATGACCAACATGTCTTATTTCAATTAATAATAGTAATCATAACCAAAGTTACTGGCCTTATATTATGTGTTAGATATTGTGAGACAAGATTCATATACACGATCCTTCTTTTAGCAACATGATTATTAAATGCATTGGTTAATACAGTCCAGGAGTTCTTGGGCTCTGAGAACCTTCCATCAGTGAAATGCCCTTGCAGTTCTATCTCACTCCAGAATAAACATTTATGTAATCACAGTCATGGCATCATCAGTCAAGATGTTCTTGTCATTGAGAAACAGACCCCTCCCCCCAAAAAAGAAACAGATCCAGAAAAGGATGCAGCTGGTGTCATTTCCTTTAATTCCCTAAGCGACAGGATTAGTCTTCTGGAATTTATTTTCCACATACTTACATCAAACTTTTACCAATTATTCTGATATAGTCATTTATCCATGGGACAAAGTAAGACAAATAAAAGAAAAAATATATTCTTTTTTATTTTAAAACTATCAAATTTTAAAACTATTAGTTTAAAAACTATTATAGTTTAAAAATTATTTTAAAACTATCAAATTTTAACAAATTTGTTACATTTTAGTTGTTTTAGTCCCTCATATACACCCAGTGAATAAAGTTTATGTCTAATATTGTAAAATATAGATTTTCAGTTGGCCTTCCAGAATTAAAGCAAAAAGAAAACACGCAATGAGCTAATTGATTCTTCTACTGGAACCCCTGTGTCTCCATATTAGATACCAATACAGAAATGAACATTTCACTTCCATCTTCTGTTCACAAATAGTTTTTATGCCTTTCTAGGTGGTGAGATACACACTCTGCTATCTTGCTGAAATTTCTTCTTTCCCAGGGTGAATGAACAGAAGTGATTTTGTACATAGTTGGTTAAACTTCACCCAAAGACTGTTAGGTATCTCACATCTTTTAGAAGAATAAAAAAATTAATATTTTTATGAGTCCAGGTAATGATAAATCATTTAGCTGGTCTTATATTTATTCTAATTAGTATTAGGTAATGATCATAACTCCCTAAGTTGTTTAGCTTTGCAAAATTTACTTAACCACTCTAAGACTTAGTTTTCCTTGTCTTTAAAACAGGGATAGAAATAATAATTTTTTAAAAAAATTTTAAGTAGACTCCATGCCCAGCGTGGTGCCCAATCTGGGGCTTGAACTCACAACCATGAGACAGAGACCTAAGCAGAGATCAAGAGTCTGATGCTTAATGGACTGAGTGACTCAGGTGCCCCAATATAATTTTACTCTGAGGATAAAATTAGGTAAATGCAAACTATTTGACAAGTCTCATGTTCTAGTACAAGGTAATTACATATAGGTCATGATAATTGTTAATTATTGTCATAGCTCAAGATCAATTAGTTATTTCCGAAAACATAACCCTTTATAATTATAAGTAAAAATATTAGAGAAGAATCTTAAAATCATTTAAATCTTTAGGTCACTCCAGGAGGTTAATTACAAAGTATTAGTGATTGATTTGTTACTAGAAATAGCTATATTTCCCAAACAGTATACCCATACCTTCCTTAGTAAACACAGTAATTCCCTTTGTTCTGAGGAGAGTAAAACAGCATATTGCAAGGAAGCCCTAATATTTTTCTTTCTTTCTTTTTCTTTCTTTCTTTTTTTTTATTTCCCTATTGAGACCATAATAAATGTTTGAATTGCCCACCTAGAAAGATTTTCTTTGAGGAGAAAGTGCAGGGGTCATTTGAAAAGTCACTTGATACTATGCTAGAAAGAGAATAGCTTTTCTCTTGGGGTTGGCTATCAATAGATGAAATAGCTTTTTCTCCCTCCTTGCCTCATCCCCCACCCCCATCACTCATGCCTTTTATAATATTTGACAAAAGCATTGCTCAACTGCATCTTGTCTGACAGTGAGGGTACATAGAATGCCCATTTTGTTTAAATGAATGGCAGTAACCTTTTGCTACACTAACTACTACTGCACCATAGGAAACAGCATGAGCTCTGCATGTATCTCTTCTCTTTGAGCTCATGGTGTTTTACAGGTGATATCAATCACAATCCCCTTTAATATGATAATTATTTAACAAGATCTCTGTGTTGTATTCAAGTAGGTTCTTTACCTGTTTGAGACACCTAACGTTTCTCATGTTATATACTCATTAACACTGATAAACAGCACATTTTCTTAAAGAAACAAAGAAACAAAAAATGGCCAATAGCATAGTTTCAAATCCTGGAGTGCTTTCCTTTCTTTAGAAACAGTCTCAATTACTGTCAAATCTTTGACCTTAGGACATTCATTTACAAAATGTTTATTAATTTTTGTTAAGTATCAGTCTTATGTTTAGGTGCTGGGGATTGAATAGTGAACAAAAAATTATCACCCTGCTTTCACTGATCTTTCACTTTAGTTCTTCAGTTCCCCTAGAATATAAACAACAACAAACTCATATGTGTATTTTACTATATGTTTACTATTTTTGAAATAGAAAAAATTAATCCATATAAGTCTTCCTTCCTAGAAAATTGATACCACTATTTCATTGCCAATGACATACACATTCCTTATGTAGAAAGTGATCAGGAGTGATATTTAAATATCAAAACTGTCAATATAGAAACAATACACGAGAAGAGGTGGACAAATTAACCAATTTCTATCACTAAGGATCATACAAGAAATGGCCAAATTGTTGAAATCATAGAGTCCCTTGTTTAAAGTTTATTTTTGATTTATCAAAAAGCATTTTTTGAGACCAAAAAAATACTGCAATGCAAAAAGTTTACTTGGGATGGTCCAGGAAATACATGTAGGGGGATGTAGAAATGAAACTGGAAGGAGAAGATAGATAAGTGTTAACAGTCAAGCAAGGGGTTTCATAGATAAAACAAGCTTAATCTAATGAGCACAATTCTGGCATCCAATGTGGAACATCTGACTAAGAATCATCTCACCTGGGGGGCGAGGGAGCTGAAGGTATAAAGGACACCATTTGGTAGTAGTTGAGAGCTGTTCTTCAGAGATGTGAACTGCCTTGTACTTTTGGCTCACTGCAGTGATAGGACACCTTCAAGATCCAGATGAACCTCTTCAGGTGAAGAAATGCGTGTACTAGTAGTTGGACGTCTGCTGACCATGTCCTGAAGAGGTAAGGTTGAGTTGTGGGAGTCATGACTCAGTCATCAGTGAAATAGAACAGTGGGAAGTAACTAGCAATAAAAACTAAAAGGGCAACTTACAGGAGTGATCTATAACCGGATTACTATCCTAAACATACTGGGGAGTTATAATTACTACTAGGCACCCATAATCCCCCAGACTATATTAGATACTCATTCTGTGAACTCCCATAGCATTTTATACTTCCTCAGTTGTAGTATATCAACCTTTATTATTTTCACTCGAATTAATTATTTCACTCTAAAAGTCTGCCTTTTTTAGAAAATGGGCTCTATGAACACAGGGGCTGTACACATCTTAATGTCATATCCCAGTAATTAACAGAATGCCTACCTGGTAATAAGTTCTCTGTAAATACTTGATGAATAATGGGTCAGTAATACTAAGTATACTTAGCAATGCTATTCTGAAAAAGGAGGGTATGTTTTTAAAATCAAACATAATGAAATACAGCTCTTGGGACTTCATTTAAAATGGCTTTTGTCTCTCATGGTTCATCTCCCCCTCCGATTTCTCCCAATTCACCCTTCCTTTCCTTCTCCCAATGTCCTCCATGTTTTTCCTTATGCTCCACATGTAAGTGAAACCATATAACTGACTCTCTCTGCTTGACTTACTTCACTCAGCATAACTTCTTCCAGTCCCGTCCATGTTGGTACAAAAGTTGGATATTCATCCTTTCTGATGGAGGCATAATATTCCATTGTATATATGGACCATATCTTTATCCATTCGTCTGTTGGAGGGCATCTTGGCTCTTTCCACAATTTGGCAGTTGTGGCCATTGCTGCTATGAACATTGGGATACATGTGGCCCTTCTTTGTACTGCATCTGCTTCTTTGGGGTAAATACCCAGTAGTGCAATTGCAGGGTCAGAGGGTAGGTCTATTTTTAATTTCTTTTTTTTTTTT
>CM053604.1:39085741-39112788 GCA_028646535.1 Procyon lotor
TTATGCCAAGCGAAATAAGTCAGTCAGAGAAAGACAACTATCACATGATCTCTCTGATATGAAGAATTGGAGAGGCAAGTCGGGAATTTGGGGAGTTGGGGGTGAGAAATGAAACAGGAAGGGATGGGGAGGGAGACAAACCATAAGAGACTCCTAGACTCAAGAAACGAACTAAGGGTGGCCGGAGGCGGGGGAGGTGTGGGTGGGTAGGGATAGGGTGGACATTGGGGAAGGTATGTGCTGTTAAGTGCTGTGAAATGTGTAAGCCCGATGATTCACAGACATGTACCCTGGGGCAAATAATAAATTATATGTTAATAAAAATTAAAAAAAAAAAAGAAAAGAAATTATGCTTGACTATATTTATTTTGTCCCTAAATTCATTTTGTGAACTTTCCATATAACATGAGCCTACATATTTAAGCATAACATTTTCTCTTTCAAACCCAGTTAATAAAACCATTTTAAAACTGTTTTCTTTTTGTTTGTTTTGTCTTTCTGATGCACGTCATTTTGACAAGTATCAGCAATTACTTTGAGCAATGTGACGCCATAATTTCCTGCAGTGATCATGGCAAGAGCAATACCCTATCTAATTTGTTCCTTTTACACTCTTACAGGAAGAGTAATCAGAAAATCAATTTTCTTATAACTAGGTCTAAAATAATTTAAAAAATCAGAGCAAAGGCTTCTGTAAATTATGAATGAACCCAAGACACAAAAACTTAGAGATCTCTAATTTCTTTCTTTTATATTTTCATTTGCCTTTTTGTTATTCCTCCCACTCCTGTGTATATTTAGTAGATGGGAGTAGTGAACTGGTTAAGTTTAAGAATACTAACAGGACTAGCAAACTTAAAAAAGGAAGATCTTGATTATAGAGATGAAAACATGCTGATAGAGCATAATTTGTTATTCATTTATGATTCACCCCATTTCTTCTTAGCTTCTTACCAACATAGGTATATGTTTCCCCCTTTCCCTTATGCTGAAACAAGAGAATTGAAATATCATATGCCAACCATTCCTCATAGGCTTAAAGGCTTTTATTTCTTATCCTCTAGTGAGTGCTAATGACAAACTATCAGAAGCCCTAGGGAAATTATCCCAGGTGGTGGCTCTGGCAAGGGAAAGGAACATTGCTCCTAAATAGTGGATTGATTCTGAATGAATGCCTTGTATTAGATGATCCCCGGTCTCAGCAGGATTTTCAAAAGAGATTATTGACTTGCTGCCCCAATGTCTCAGGCCAACAACCTGTAAATCATATTACAGAGACCAAGGGAAGTTTATCTTTTTGGACAGAAAGAAAAATAATTCAGATTCCCTTAAAGAAGATTGAAACTCTAATTATTGATTTTTGAGACAAAATTAATAGAGGTTTCTTGCCTCCTATCCAGGCAAATCTCAACTTCAGCTAGCTGAAATTTTTCCTATCTTTAAAATCTAAAATGTAGCACAGAATTAGTTAGATTTCACCCTAAAAATTTAAACCCAGATCTGTTTTTTTTTTATTAATTTGATTTTGCTCATTACAAGTTATGTGGTTTTTTAAAGGAAAAACAATTTTTTACTTATAAATATGTTCAGGGATGTTCTGCTAGTATTTTCCTGAAATCCAAATCAGTTTTATTAATTTTTGCTGTGATCAATTCTCTAGTTGTTTTCCAAGGTATCTGGGCATTTATAAATGAAGGAGGAGTTTACATATTATGCTGTAACCAGATAATTTGATAACCTAATCGCTACTTTTGAATTGTTTTTGGTGGCTAATTGAAATTACAAATATGACAAATATTCATCTGCCTCATGGCTACTTTTGGTCTTAACTTGAGAGTATTCCCCCAAATCCTCTGATTATTGTGCAACTTGATCCCCATTTTCCACCTTTTATGCCCAAATATCAATAACCTGGGAATTACTAACAAACAAGTCTCCTGCTGTTTCCCAGAGTGCAAAGAGTTCGGTATGAACACAACAAAATATCACCGCAAATCCTTTTGCCATTTGTGCACACAAAAAGGAAGAGGAGACCCAGAAGTAGGATCTGTGGTAGGTTGTGTGTACCCAGGAGGCATGTGACTTTTCAGTGCCAACACAACGTGCATGCCCTATCTTCCCAATATCCAGTGACCTGGTTACAAAATGTTTCTATTTCTTCTTCTTCCTCCTTTTCCTCTTAAATTTTCTAAACCTTTGCTTTAGCCATTGAGATATGGTTTATGTGTATATTTTGAATTGACACCACTTGATATCATCCGAGATATATAAAAAGTTGAAAATCGACTTAATTTATAAAAATTTTTTTATGTTAGCCACATTAAACATGTATTACTTGTTGAACGGTCTTCTACTTGCTCATTTTGGCAAACTATAAACAAAAACAACAAGCAGGCTCTTACCTAAGTTTTATTATTTTATATACTTCTGTTATTATTTTTCTTTCTCCTAGAAGAAACAAAAAAGTGGTAATGAAACATTACTAATAAACACAAGCAGTTAAATGCATGATCTACTAGACTCCTAATGCCTAATGTATTCCATTTTAGAACATACTTACCAAAGAGCCCTATTCATATTTTATATTCTTTTATAGAATCCAAAGCCTTATATAATCACAAAGCAGACAATACTGTTTTAATATGCACATACATACACACTTATTCAAAATTTTAGTTCAACTGTACAAAATTCTATTATTGGAATTCCCCAAACAATTTTAAACTGAATTAATTGCTAACATTAAAAAATAGTTGACTTCTACATAACATTTAGATTCATCTTGTCTCAACCATTAGAAAATCTAGGCATTCTAGGCTCCTATTTGCATGGCATTAGTGTCTTTATGCTGAATGTTAACTGTTCTCTTTGGTTCACTACTATAACTTTCTGATGAAGCACCTTTGTTTCTATTATCTTCCTGATATGTAAGCATTTCTTTCTTAGACTCAGATTAATTTATCTTCTCATCTATTTCAGGATTCCTTTCTCAAGTATCCAAGAAAAATTTCAGTGAAAATACTTCAGTTCCTCATAATGTCATTTCTTTCATTGTTTATTTTAGAGGTATGCTTTTCATTAAACCCATGGCCTGTCTGTATAAGAAAAGTCTTAGGTGTACAATAGCTATCATCAAACACGTGAAAGAGTCTTACATGAAGTAAGGATGAATTATATCCTATGCAATTTCAGAAATAAAAAGACAGACTTATGGGAACAAAAATACTTTCAAAATATAGGAAGGTGCTTATGTTGGTATGTTTTAGTTAGATTTTGCTATATAACAAATCAAATCACCCCAAAATTTAGGTGGCCTCAAACATTTTATTTAGCTCACTGTTCCATGGAGATTGGCCATTCATAGTTCATTTGATCTGAGGGAACTCAACCAATCTTTTTTGGGCTCATTCATGCAGCTTCAGTCATTTATCTTTAAGTTAGTAGGTTGTTGGCCATGGATAACATGGGTGACTTTGTTACTTGTCTCTCAATCTCCAGCAGGCTTCTGTACATTCTGGTTCCAGAGTTCCAAGAGAAGGATCATGGGCTGCAGAGTCTCTTGAGGCCTGAAAATGGATTTCACCCCTTACTGGGAAGCAAACTGAAATTATTATTGTTATTTTTGCAAACCACTAAGTAGCCACAAATAGTTCCTTATTTACCAGAAGTGGTTCTCAACAGCAAATGTAACCTGGCATATTTTTCTCAGATAAATTCACCTGTACAAGTGTGGTTAGCAGCTTCCACTTTCTTTGGTAGCAAAAAATTATTTCCATTTTCTTAACCATTTCCTGAAATATCAACTAATTCTCCAATTATTGTTTTCTCTTTTAAAAATTCTATCAAGTTTACCATTTCTGATAATGTAAATATGGAGACAATATAGATACATAGGATCTATCTGTTCTTTCTCTTCTTTTCTCTTTCTTTTTTTCATTATCCTTGCCTCTAGCTCACGTCTCTATCATCCCCCTTCAAGATTGAAACTGCCTCTGGCATTCCTTCCACTGCTCAAACTTAGCTTCTACCTATCAAAGGATATGCATTCCTCATGGGCTACTTCCAACTGCTGTCATGAGCTCTTTAACAAACTTTGCTATTCCTGTTTACCCATCTGGTTCTACTTTACCATTGCTGACCATGTTTAATGTGGTTATAACTCATTTGTGCATATGATTTATTTCCCACATTAGATAATTCTCTGGTTCAACTTTACTTCTCCACAACAGTGAAAGCATGGGATAGTTAAGCATAGTATTAATTCAATGAGTGAATGATAGAATTAATGGAGTTAAGATCCCACATCAGCCTATTTATTTTGCCCTGTATCCTGTTTATGATACACTTTCTTTGAAGACAGAAACATATTTTATTTATTGTGGTGTAAGAGAATCTACCTAGCATGTTGTCACTTTCTCGTAGATGCTCAGTGCGTATTTGTGTAATTACTGAAGTACTCCAATCTCTCAGTTGTTGTTTTATTATGAAGTACAGCAAGCTGAACACCCCATTATTGGTATGCTTTTACTAGCACAAGATTGTATAGAACGAGTACTTTTATGTACTGAGAAATCTATTATTGTTTTTTAGGATAGACTCATTAGAATTTTGGCTGCCACAGAACACTGTTAAATTGTATTCAAATTATAAACATCTAATGCAGATGGGTGGGGTGGGATATTGGAAGGGGGAAAGCGGCTGAGGGGCTATATAAATAGCTGTTAAGAAAGATGGTCCCATCCTTTTCCAAACCATTACTGTTTTTCATTTGAAGTGGGATTCTACAATATTCCAATTTTACTCTAGTTTTTAATTCATCCTGTTAAGAATTCGTGATTCTGGCTTTTTTCACAGCTGTTTATTTCAGTTCATGTCATAATTAGATTTAAAAGCATACTTTCTACTTATTCATTCAAGAGAAGTAGAACAGAAAATGTTCTATGACAGTTACTAGGCAAAATAAGCCAGGCTGACATAGATGTATGCGTACCATTTGAATGTCATAATTCACTCTATCCTGTTTGCCTAACTGTACTAATGAAACTAAATATTATCACTCTCTCCTTAGTGTTATCATAATTACACACACACACACACACACACAAATCAGGCAAGCCAAACATCAGTTAATCTCTTTGAAAATTCCAAACTTGTATCTTCAAATGCTAATATGTCTGCAAATTGATCAATTATATTACTATAGAAAACAGGTTAGGCATTTTGTATACATGATATCTAGCCCCATAGATTTTCAGAACCATTATTTTAATATGAGAATACTTTCTCCTTTGTTAACATACACACACTCACTCAGTTTGTCACAAGATGGCCAAGAATAAAGAGTATAAGAAAAAAAATCATAGTATTAATAATAAATATAATCTCCCAAATAATCATGCATATCTTACAAAATTTGTGTAAATGAATATTATCTGAAAATAAATTAGGTTTCTTACTTTCATATAAATGACCATTCTAGATATTACATGCAGCTTAGTATCACTAATGTGTAAAGCTGTACAGACTCCTTCTTCTGGAATTAAATCTGTAAATATTTATCAAAAGGGAACACAGAAATGTAGATGAGAAAGTACTTTTTAAATTAAATGTATTTTATAATACATCTCAGCCCTAAGGGAAGTATATGCTTCTTAAATGTTCATTTGTTACTGCATGGAAATAAAACAGTATAAAGTAGTTATACAGATATATCTTCATCTTAAACAATCTTACATTTTTATTTCTCTTTGCACAACAATGAAACACTTTTAACAATATTAACTAAACTGCTGAATTAGAGAAAATTCCAAATATTGCTTTTCTACTTTATATGCCTCATTACTATGTTCACATGTTGTTTTTGCTCACATGAAACTCTGCAAATGGAGGACAGAAAAGAAAGGAAGTTTACAATGTCTGTACAACTAAATTAAAGATTCCTAGAGTCTTTTCTAACAAAACATCATTGTCATCTATTAGAAGTGTCAAAACACATCAGTTGATTTTTCTCTTCGGAAGTGATTTATACACAAAAAAATGGATATAGACTGTAATTTTAAAATACAGAGATTTCTAAGAAGTTATCTTCTGTTTCATTTTAATCTGAATTTGCAAAAGAAGGAAAGGAGAAAACCAAAAAACATATTCTAGGACCATGATTTGTACTTTTTAACATAAATGCCAAGAAATCTTTGCTTGTTTGAAAACTGGCTTTCAATTTTTGGAATTAACATTTGCCTGAACATTGTGATATCTGACAAAACTGCTCTTGAATGGTGAGCAAAATGATCTTTTGGATAGAATGGAATCCCCTCTTTTCTTGGAGAAAATGTTGTTTCAAAACAAGCACCTGATTTGTGAACAGGTTCAATGGAGAATTGATTTTTTTTTTATGCTATAGATGTCTTCCGGTGTTTGTCAGTGCTTCACTAATTGAATGTACTAATCAAAGTTTCATTTTTTTCTTTTTCTGTTCTACAAGAACTTTGTTTACCTTTTTGTTTACCATCTATAAGCATGTTTTTTTTTAATATTTGTAGTAATAAGCCTGCCATTTTTTCCCTTTTTTCCTTTGTGTTTTCTTGTTCAATAAAGAAAGGCACATGATATCTTTTTTATATATTTTTGGATTCACAGGATGATAAATAGCATTTAATGGTATTCATAGGATACTGAGAACATGAGATTTCTGAATAAGAAATGTATTATTGCCTATGTTTACTAAGTAAACATCTGAAAGGGAAAACAGCATGGTAAATGTACTGAAGAATGAAACATATATGCATACTGAAGAAATAATTCAAATGAGATTGGAACATAAGTGCAGAGAAAAGGAATAAAGAAAACAAAGACTGAAAAAAAGCATTCTAGATGGAGTAAGAAACAGATTTATGGACATAAATAAAAAACGGGCATGTTAGATTAAGTAGTTCTTCTATTCTCATTTGTTAAATTTTCATTTCTACTGACTTTAGAATCTTGCCATTTGTTTTTTGATGTTCAAATGTATACATTTTTCTTTAGTATCCTTTTTAACTGAATACAAACTTTACTGAATGTGATCAGATACTGTGTTCTAAAATTAGCAATTTCTTAAAAAATGCTTCATCTATCTTATGATGTGGTTGATTTTTCTAAATGTTTAATAAATGCTTTGGGGAAACAAGTGTTGATTCCAAATTTGTTAGGTATTCTTTGTGTCTTTTAGGTCAAGCTTATGCATAACCACTTACTTCTATCTTTGAGTTTGGTGTGTTTATTTCATCTCCCTACTCTATCAACTCTCAAGAGTAGTTTCAAAATCTCACAATAATTGTTAAGATTTTTTATTAACCAATTACAGTTTATGTATTTTGAGACAGTATGTTGTAAGAATTAAACATTATGTCTTTAACATGATGACTATACTTCATACAATTAGATGTTGACATAATTTCCTTTGGGACTACTGAGGATATGAATCTATTCATTTCTAGTCTATATGGTTACCATTTTCTCGTAGATCTTCTTTTCTTCTTAGTTTGACTCTATTTTCTTTTTGGTTTTGTGCTTTTGTTTGAGATGCTTGTAGGTGTGAAACTTCTTAAAATGATTCTTGCTTGGTATGTGTTAGAATCCTTGGATCTCAAGATTGGGGTCCTGAAAAATATCAATCTTAATTTCATGATTATTAACACTTTGTTCTTTCTCCTCTCCAAGATCTCTAGTTCTAATAATTGATATTCTCACTCCATCTTCCACATAGTTTATTTATCCTGTTTGCCTTCTTTTTACCTCTCTCTAATATGCATTCTGGATGTTGAAGATCGCAACATCCACTGAATATCTGAAACTAGATAACTAAATTTATTTAAGTTAGAGAAAGCTATGCTAAGTAAGCAAAATCTATTGAGAAGAGCAAAGCATTAAGGTTTTGGAAAGCACCTGGAAGAGATTATGTTGGTTACAGAAATAGGAGAGGTTGCCATCAGCTTAGAAGCATGCTCACTGGATTGAGTCCTCTGTAGATCTGCTGACCGTTAAACTATGTGGCTGTCATTGATTAGCTAAATTTCATAAGACTGATCACTGAAACAAATGGGCATTGATTGATTTGAGACTTTTAAAATTAATTCTGGAACTTACCTGATAGCATGACTATAAACAATCTTTTCCTAGAAGTATGAGGACATTAAAACAATCATGGGTAATTACTTCCAGTCTATCACCTGTGGTTTACTAATCTGCTCTCAGTTCTATCTAATCAGTTCATTAATCTATATATATTGAGTTTGATTATTAAAATGATATTTTATATCCATAAGTTTGCTTCTTCACACTTACTTTTCATCTGCTTACCCTTATTTTAATTTTATTCTTTACACATATTATATGCAGGTATTCTGTACGAAAGAATTCCATTATCTGAATCTTTCACAAGTCTGTTTACTCTGATTTTTGACTCTGAGCTTGTTTTCTTTGGAATTTTATCTAATACTTTGAAGCATATTTTGAAGTAAAGTTACATAACTTCTGAAAGTAGCCTGAAGATGACTCAGACTCAAATCACTTTAAATTCCTTATCTGAGATTTATATTTTTAGTTACACGCACACACAAAAAACATGGATTAAGAATGCAAGCGTGACAGTGAAAAGTTACGGTTATAAATTCTCAGACTTTTTCTTTGCCTTAACATAGTTCCAGGTTTTAGATAGTTGATGAGTTTATTTGTTGTGGCGTTTATTTCTTCAACCTCCATGGATAGCTATGTAAACTTTTGAACTCTCATGATTAATAACGTGGGAATCCGCTAACACTGTCCAGCATTGCTAGACCTGTTTTGTCTAATGCTTCCCTTGTTTAAAGCAGCTGCTCGGAGTTCTGCAGGAACTTGCAGTGTTAAGGATGGTTTTGGTATTTTGTACCAGCCAGGAATCAATTTCACTTATTTTAGCTTCTTGTCAAATTCTTTACATTTGAAACAGTTTAACAATGGATGTAATTGTATCCATATCTGTTTCTATATTCAAAGGCTTACGTATTTGAGAGTGAGAATGGGCTTGAGCACCAGTGGGGGAGGGGCAAAGGCAGAGTGGCTCAGTTTCAGGACCCAAGATCACAACCTGAGCTAAAACTGAGAGTTGGCTGCCTAACCAACTGAGAGGCCCAGCACCCCACCTGTTGCTATATTTATATCAACCCTCTTCTATAGAGACATACCAACATAAAACTAGATATAAGCATATACATATATACATAAATATATACTTCCTATTTTTAAAATATGTAAATACTTATATTTAAAATTTTATCTTCATTTCCAGCTGTTCTATCTCTCATCTGTTAATATTTGTTAACACTGCAGCACCCAATACTTATAACTGCCTACTATGTCCTTGCTATTGCATTGAATATCATCATCCCAATTTATTCATTATCATTCATTCATTATCTCAATTCAATTTCAATTCAAAGCAAGTCTTTGAAGAAGATATTATTATAAGTTCTATTTTTATATGAACAAACTGAAGTTTTAGGATGTTGAAAACCCTGAAAGATCCCATATTATAAAATTTTCAGAGTTGAAAGTTAAACTCAATGTATTGTGGGCCAAAATTCTAATATTTAAGCATAATGTTTTGATTTTTAATAATATGCTATTTTAACAATTAGATCAATAAAGCACTTCTATACATCTGACATAAACAAGGAACATGTGTCCTGTTGACAATTTGTTTCAGAGTATGACTTAGGATGAGTTTCTCTGGACCACAGTGGTCCAAACTATAAATGAGGAAATAAATATGTATACATTCTTTCATAGGAAAATTGGGGACTTATTTGTTAATTGGCTTTGAGATCCTGGGATTAAAGGTTTAAGTACTATCCTTATTAAGGATAAAAACTAATTAAATTTTTAATCTCAAATAATCTTAGGATTAAGGAATGTCTCTTAAACTTATGTAATGGTTAATTGAGATAAACTGCTCCTATACAGTCACACACCCCTTTCCTTTTGCCTTTCCCCGTCTATGATTCTCATTCTATTTCTGTTACTAGTTAATGGTAGAATCCTTTTCTTATTCTTTTGGTGGAATAACAAAGTTTCTAATATTTGGATCAAAAATGACTGCAGTTTACTTTCAATGGGGACGATTTGCCTATGTCCTAAGGATCCCCAGGCAAGACTCAGAAATCCTAGTCTAATGAGTAGTCAGATTTTGGAGGAGAAAAGCATTTGTATACCCATGTTTAAAATAATCTCCTGCATGTGTTTAAAAATTATCATTGATATAGGGAGATCAAAACCATTTATAACAATTCTAGAAATTCTCTGGTTTCTTTTTACACTGCTGTTTATCCTATGTGAATTTGGCTGACACGAATTTGGGACTAGACTTGGTCTACATAAATAAATTAAAATTTTCTACATACTAAGCTTTTCCATTTCCTCAAATCCAACTGACCGTGGAAAAACACCCATTTTCTACACAAACTATTTCACTTAAGGTATTACATATTGGAAAAGCCTAAAATTATACCTTTTATATAATGTACTTTTTATCAAAGAAGTCACAAAAAGGAAATATCCACCATATATATGTATATGTATATTTATCCCAGTTTCACTGTAGCAAAAGCGCTAATAAGCAATCAGGTTTGTTTCATGCATATAAAATTGGGCTTCCAAAATCAAAACAAGCAAATATTTATGCAAGACTAACTATGACAAGGTATCTATAGTCAATAATACTGTAGATAGAAAAAAAAAAGCATGACCCTTTCTTCCAGTTTCTTCTTCTTTTCTTATCTAACTCAGGAAAGTGTAAAACTCTTATACAAAGATTTTTGTTTTAAGACCATGATAACACAGTTGGAGCCTTGGAGCTTGGAGAACAGAAACATCTCACTCTGTGATCTGTGAATACTATCTATAGAAAAAAGGAATCTGAGCTTGAGATTTTAAGAATGAGGGGAATTTTTAGATACTACTGTGTTGTAGTCCTGAATTAAAGGCTCCTTCTTAGAAATTAGTTTCTCCAATGGACTCCTAGAATTTCAGTCTGGTGTCCTTCCATATTGTAAGCCACTTTGGCTCTGGTAGCTATTCTTCCCATGTCATGCTTTTAATATGTATGTTTTCTGAATGCTTGGTTCTTACCAATCTTCATATTCCATTTGCAGCCTTTCTCTGAATAAGCTGGGTGTTTATGTCCTATTCCTAGAAGCCAATGCCCTGGGAATTCTCATTTATACTAAGAACACAGATGTATGGGACTATTTGGCTATTGGAGCTATACCTGCTTATTTCAGACACATCAAATTCAACATATTCAAATAAATAAAAATGCTAAAATACATATTGATAGGAAAACCTGTCTCCTTTTTTCTTATTTTATCATTGGCATTATTATTGCTCACTTTATTTTCCATGTAAGAAAACTGAGATCTGCTCTTCTTCATCCCACCTCTATTCTCCCTAATTATCACAAATTTTATGATTAAATACCCTTTATATTTCTAAATGCATGGCATCTTCTTCATTCCCACACCTACAGACATATCTTAGAACCTTAATATTTCCACCCATATTGTTGCAGTTCATTGTCGTTACCCCTTTGTTGGAGTCTCTTTCCCAGCCCAACATGTAACTTCCTCCAACGCTTTTGCTGATGGGATATTTCTAATGGAGAGGCCTGTTTATACTATTCTCCTATGTAAAAATCTTCAGTCACTCCATGGTCTTTTAATGATTCATCTCCCACTGCCTATAGTTTACCCCATAATTTTTGCATTATGGTATCACTGCAGTTTTATAACCTCTGGTTGCACTATTGCACCATCTGTGCCTTTCTTTGTGGTTTTTAACTTCCACCTTATATATATTCCTGAGACCCCTGACTCTGGAAAATTATAATTCTGTATTTTTCAGAGTAAGCTTGCATCCCTCTGAGTTCTTCTCAACCTTTTTGGTTAGCATTCAATTTCTAATTAAAGCTTAGATATGATGGGATTATATAATTTATCTATTTATATGCCCTTCACTACTGCACTAGGGCACTGAGAAGATTCTCTTTTCTATGTCAAACATTTAGCAAAAGTGGCTAGCATAATCTATTATATATTTATCTAATTTGGCAAACTGTAAGTTAATACATTATTGAATTTATTCAATTGATGAGACAGCAAGTGATTATAATAAATAGAGTATAGATTATAGGACCATACAGATAAATGTTACAGGTAAAAGAGAAACTTGGATTTGGGATTGAGACAAAATCCCAAATACTAGAGAAGCTGAATCAGTTGCTGAAGGTGATTTGAAAATGTTTCATGCAGGGGCGCCTGGGTGGCTCAGTCGTTAAGCGTCTGCCTTCGGCTCAGGTCATGATCCCAGCGGGCTGGGATCGAGCCCCGCATCGGGCTCTCTGCTCTGCAGGAAGCCTGCTTCTCCCGCTACCATTCCCTCTGCTTGTGTTCCCTCTCTCACTGTGTTTCTCGCTATCAAATAAATAAAATCTTTAAAAAAAGAAAAGAAAATGTTTCATGCATTATGTGAAGTTATCAGGAATAATAAGATAATTTTCTGGAAGTTATACCTACTAGTTAGTGGTGACTAGAATGGGGAAAGGGATCTAATATGAGAAGCCACAGAAGTGCCCAGATGAGAATTTGATCCTCTCGTCCATATTTAGCATGACCAATTTGCAGCCAGATGTTGAATAGTGTAGCAAAGCTGATCATGGCAAGCTATTACTGCATAGCCACAGAAATAGATGAAATTGAGAAAAGTGCTCTTGGAACTAGATGGGGAAACTAATGGTATGTATGTTGTTGCTGGTCGTGGGGCCAGAAAGAGGAGGCAATGTTTACATTAGAGATTTTTTTAATGGGGGTAAAACACGTTAAAGATTGCTTCAAGTTAGATATCTCTCTTTCTCACACACATGCACATGCACATGCACACACACACAGACACACAAGTCTCATTCCTGTGTGTTTCAATTAGACTTAGGCAATGGATGTTAGAAAAAAATAGACACATTCCTTCACCTACATGCTTTGTCAGGTTGGAAGCAGTGGTCAATAATACATTAACAAACGTTTGTATAGTGTTGATTCCAAATGATTATAATTGAAGATCAAAAATATACCATATTAGGAGAAATAATAAAGGATGTCTATTTAAAATCAACAATCAATAAAATCAAAGTGATCTCTTTAGAAAGGAACGTTCCTGCTGAAATTTAAGGATAAATTGCCCAGATGAAAGAGCATGTTTGGGTGGATGCATGGCATGAGATATGGCTATAAGAGTAGGTAGGGGTCAGTTACCCATGGCCTGAGACCCTAAGCCATGCCCACAGTTACACAATTTTCTCCCCACATGCTTTTTTTCTCAAAACTTCAAATTAATAAATGTTATTTTCCTAATTCTCTCTTACTTAGAAATTTGTTGACTAAATATCCTACACAAAAGCTAAGTGTACAGACCACTGGGACTTTTGACCAACATAGTAGTAGTTGGGGGGGAAAGGGCCAGGGCCAAGGAAGAAAGTAAATATGTTCCATGATGGATGAGGCCACTGTAGCCTGCAATAGCTTTTGGGAGAAGTGGGAAGGGTGTCTTGTGTTTCATAGTCTTCTTCTTTTTTTTTTTTTTTTTTTTCATAGTCTTCTTAAGCCTTATTCCCTAATCAGATATTTAGAAATATGCATATGCAAATACTCTCAGATGTTTTTAATCTTCATTTCTTTAAAATGAATTTATTGGCACTATAGTCCCCTCTTGAAGCCTAAGCATGAAACCTAAAGATGTCCTTCAAACAATTTTTTTCTAAATCTGGGACAGCTCTCTTCAATTGGGATAGTGTCTAGGCATTGCTCACATCTCCAAAACTTTAAAATTCAAAACTCTTTTGGGATATCTAATCCAATTCTCTTTGTGGAAGACCCAAACCTCAAAGTAACCATATCTCCAAGAGCTTTGGAAAGAAATAATCGGGTTAAAGCCAGAGAGATTCCACATTTCTATATTGAATAAAATTTTCTGGGAGTATAAAAAATAAAAATAGAATGAAAAATCAAGATATACTATAATAAAAACACTAAAGTGCTACACGTTGTTTCCTACCATATATTGTAGGATAAAATCATATTTTCTTTTGGACCAAATTGAAGATTTTCCTTAACTTTGGAGAATTTTTCAGATTTGACTATATATACCTTGATTGAGCTCCTAAATCATAACCTTTTTTTTTTTCTTCTAATCACGTATAAATTTTATTTTTCTTTCTGGATTATCAGGTCCTTGATTAATAGCTGCATTTATTATGTAGCTGGAATTTACCTAGTGCATTAAGTAGGATGATAATTGGACCACTAATTAAGAGAAACTTTGTTAATAAACAATGAAATTTTTATTGCTAATTGCTAGAAACATGACCATCAAAAGTTGCTCACACCTCTTGTTGATGAATTTCTGTGCATGCAATTATAACTATTTACAGTCAACTGCTGAACATCTCAAACTAATGGTGCTGTTTATTAAAGAAAGTCATTTAATGAGTAGATGTTAACTGTGTCCCTGACACAAAAGACTTCACAAGAATTATTCTTCTGTTCTTAACCACTGAAGTAATTTTTGTCCAAGTAATTAACAAGACCCTATCCAAAATAAGATAGATACTTAAATTTTTATTTTGAAATAGAATTTGTACATTACTTAATATGCAAAACCTCATACATGTATTGCCTTATAGCTAAATTTAGTTTTGTTCTGTTTCATTTATCACAATGTGTTTATTAAAGTGGTTTTTGAATGGATGCGCAAAAGCATTTTAAATGTGGCATGCCAAATTAGTAGTTATTATTTATAGAATTATGGAAATGAATATTATAATTCTAAAAGTTTTATATTTGTTCTAAAGTGTAGTAGAGTGTGGGGCACCTCAGTGACTCAGTCAGTTAAGCATCAGACTATAGCTCAGGTTTCCTTAATGTGGTTTCCTTAATATGGTTTCCTTAAGTAAGCTGCAATGTGGTATCCTTAAGATAAACATTAGGTTACAGTAAAAGTGTGTGTATAAGCCTAGCCTCAATGCATGTACTCTCGATTATCTTTAAGTGTTCAGCCCATATGGATACCTATTTTTAGAAGTTATTGTAATAATGCTTAAAGGTGAAATATAATAAACCATATGATATGAGTTAAATACCATTTGCCCTCTAAATATAACTAATACTTTTGAGTACATAGCTAATATTTCTCACCAAAGGGTTGTTTCATTCAGCAATTCAAAAAGTAAAATGTTTTCCCAAGTTCCATATTCGAATTTTTATTTATTGCTGGTATTTCTGTTACTGGCTGACTCTTGCAAAGGAAACACATTACCCCATATTCTTTGTCCATCTGAGTTAAAAGGGACATTTTCTTAACTAAGTTTATTTTTTTAAGATTTATTTACTTGACAGAGAGTGAGAGAGATCACAAGTAGGCAGAGAGGGAGGCAGAGAGAGAGGGGGAAGCAGGCTCCCCTGCTGAGCAGAGAGCCCCATGTGGGGCTTGATCCCAGGACCCTGAGATCATGACCTGAGCTGAAGGCAGAGTCTTTAACCCACTGAGCCACCCAGGCGCCCCTCTTAACTAAGTTTTATAATGATTACAGACTCTTATGCTATAATTTCTTCAAGCTCAGACCTTACATATAAGCTTGGTTATCTGTATATCAAAATCTACAGCTGCATTTCTTCTAAGGTACCAAAACTTGGTGTCAGACTCTGATTCTAGGAAGTTCACCTCTCTTCAACAAAGTTCTTTCAGTGTCTGCTACATGAAGATTTGATTCTACTCTCCCTTTTCTTTGGAGTGAAATTTGTATTGTGTTAATGGAAATATTTTCATCAAAAAAACAACTGTAAAATTCAGTACCTGTAATATAAATATATTTTTTGACAGGCAGAAATTACTTTGGGCTTTCAACTATTCAATATTCTTGAAGATTTCAGATTGAGATTTTTCTCTTTATGATTGTAGGTAGAGATGAACTGAAAAATATAACATCTACATCTTTAGATGTAGACTCTTCTGCATAGACTCTACTCAACTCTAGACTCTTCAGAGTACTAGCTGATATTCTGCTATGTTTTCCCTTCCCATTTCCAGTTAAACAAGTAGAGTGAGGTTTTCAGTTCTCTTTTACCTTCTCTCCAACAGAATTATTGTCCTGTAAATATGACTCAGTGACTGTTCTCCAAAACTATCGATATTGCAGTCTTAAATTTTAAACTTCTAGGACATTAATGGCACGTCTTTAGAAGATATAAGCATAAAAATATGGCTTTCTATACCTAGACTATATAGAAATAATGATGATTTCTAGACTAGAGTCTAGAAGATGCCAGGTTGATTTCCCTGACAACTTACTAACACTTCTTGTATCAGTTTCAGACTTTACATGTGACAAGATACTGCTTCTATCACAGCTTTATCCTACTGAAAAATGACACTGATCCTCATTAAGCATCATCATCATTGATAAATAGAAGTCCTTAGTTTATTAGTCAAGTCACTTCCAGCAGCACTGTCTTAGTGTTATTGGGTAACATGAATTTTACAGAATCTGCACAGGACCATGTGTATGTCCAATAGTATAAATCAATTTAATACTACTCAATGTAACATCAAGGAAGAATTTAATAAAATAGAGTCAAGATTTCTAGAGAGGAAATAATTAAAACATGAATAGACTGGAATAGTAAGAGAAGTCAGGAGAAAGACTGACTAAAAAGTTATGACAAAATCCAGGGACTGAAGTTCAAAATGACAATTATTTGAAGTTTCCAAGGCAGAGAAATGCATAAAGATAAGATTTTGCAGTCAGAGGGGACCATTCACAAGCTGATGTTTTTCAGCATGTCAATTCCTAATGTTGACTCGATACATGCTACGGCTGTGAGTGGCCAAATGGAAATAGATAAAGCTTATTTCATTTAAATTGTCAAGTAACTGTGAGGTGAGGATGTTGTAATGATTCTCAGAGAATATATAGATGCTAATAAGAGAGATGTGGTTCAAATTTAATGTGCTAAGTGTGACTAATGAGAATGAAAGTGTAAGTGCTAAATTGATAAGAGGAATGAAGCAGGAGTGAGAAATAAGAGCTCCATGCAATCTAATTTTGACTGCTCATGTGAATGCCCAGGTTTGTTGATCTGAGGTCACATCTCAAACATCACTCAAATTGTACATAATCAAATATGAAAAGTTTAGTAATTATGTATCTTAATTATTCCTCCTTTTATAAAAAGCAAATTACAGCTGCTTTTAAGCTCTCTATTTTTTTTTGCCATTATTCAAATTGTGTAGCCTATCAAATAGCAACTTGCAACAGACTCATAAACATGGTACCAGGCTATTCAGCTTGACAGGACTGGAGAGCTGGTGCATGACGGACATTGGGGAGGGTATGTGCTATGGTGAGCACTGTGAATTGTGTAAGACTGATGAATCACAGAACTATACCCCTCTCCATGTATTCTTTTTGAAAGAAATTGATGTAGTCATAACCATTCTCTGGCAAATTACTGATTATAGACTTAGCTTTGGGTTCTCATCTAAAAAATGACAAAAGTGACTATAATCCCTGAAATTAAGGAGATAAAGTATGTGTATGTGTACTTATGTATGTCTTAGCATAAGCAACAGAGTGGAACTCAAGTAGAGTATTAAAATAGCAACTTAATACACTATATATCTAAACATAATTTATATATTAGTTTTTGAAGAAAATAATATTTATAATTGCAAAGCAAGAATAATATTCACGCTAAAACTTAAGGACAGTTGTAGGTAAATATCTAATACCCCAAAGCAAAAAAAAAAAAAAAAAAAAAAAGAAACAATAAAGAAATAAGAAAAAGTCAAGAATAGATTTTGCAGTTGTAGGCAATATTTTGTGGTTTAACAATTCAAGTAAAATAAGCTTGACCTAAGACTGACCGTGACTTTTTACCAACATCTGGGATCCTTGCCTAATAGTTGTTCTAGAGTCCTTGAAAACTCCTGCATGGTATTTAACATATCTTTAAAGTTGGAAGGGAAAAACACAGCTATATTTTTATTGTTCTTTTACTAAAATTTAACATTTCCATCAATTATGTGTGTGTGCTATAACATAATATACCTGGAATGCAGTATAACAGTACCTGGAATTTTATCAACAATAAAATCAACAGATTTTTTTTAGCATATTATAGTTGTTGAAATACCTTGAAATAAATTTGGGCTCATGTTTACTAAATTATCATATTTATTTGATAATTTTATACATTACCGAAAGAGTTAACATAATGAGTTAACAGTTAATGGTGAGTTAACTGTTGTGTCAGACTGAGTTATCTGAGAGGCAGATATCAAAAGAGAATTAGAAGTACAAAAAATTAGAGGAAATGCCTGTAAAGGGCAAAGAGCAGAGGGAGCAAACAAGTGAGGCAGTGTTAGATTGGGATGCTGGTCTAAACCTGTGACAAGAGACCATGAAGGAAGAAGAAATGGTAGGCAGAGCCTCAGACTACAGGCATCTCAAAGAAAGTCCTGGCCAATGAGAAGCAATTGTGCAAGGATCATTTCTGGAGGAAGTCCATGTTGAGTGGGATTGTCATGAGTTCATAACTGTACCGTTTTTATTCATTGCCTGGGATCAGCCTGCTGGATCCTGCAGATGAGACAACTGGAGACTGTGACACAGTGGTGCTTTTTTTTTTTTTTTTTAGATTGCATTTAGAGAGAGAGAGGAAGACTGAGAGCAAGAAGCCAATTCTCTGCTGAGCACAATGTGGGGCTCAATTCCAGGACCCAGAGATCATGACCTGAGCCACCCAGGCACCCCATAGTTAAAATTCTCACAGCAAGTTCCATCCTGAATGGAAAAATCTGAGTGGTGCCCTACATTGGCTACTACAATATAACTACTACATTTAAATATATTTTTTCCTTTATAGTCCCTGTGTATTGCTTTTTTATACATTTAAAAGCATTATTCTGAGATTTCCATAGGCTTTTCGTGACAATGGCCAAAGGGTCCATGTTTGTTGGGAGAAAGTTAAGAATTGCTGACCTAGGAAAAACGTAAATGGGGATGTCTGGGTGGCTCAGTGGGTTAAGGCCTCTGCCTTCCGCTCAGATCATGATCTCAGGGTCCTGGAATGGAGCCCAGTATCTAGCTCTCTGCTCAGCAGGGAGCCTGCTTCCCCTCTTCTCTCTGCCTGCCTCTCTGCCTACTTGTGATCTCTCTCTCTCTCTGTCAAATAAATAAATAAAATCTTAAAAAAAAAAAGACATAAATGGGTAGAATATCAAGCCAAATTTCATACTGTGATAGCAATTTTCCCTAAATACTTACTCATGTATCAACCTGCTAAATAACTCACTAGGCTGAATTGAATAATCTACCTGAATTGTTTGGCTTGCAGAACTTCCATGGAATTCTCTGTTACCTCTGCTTGTATGACCTAGATGTCTTATAAGAATACTTCCTGTGAGATTTCAGGAAAATCTATATTGGACTCCAGTGAAAATTTCAAATATGGGCATTTAAAAAAATTCTCTTTACCACTCTTCCCACTCTGCTCTCAGTCAGCAGAGAGAAAGATAGCTAAAGGAGAAAAGTCCATGTATTTCAAAACCTTAGGACAAAAAAAATTCTTTTTGAATTTGTAACTAAATCCATTTATTGAGGAAATTATATAATTTCTTTACCTGTTTTCTGAGGTCTCAATTAACTTAGCATTTAATTCAATGCAGTCTTTACTGAAAAGAGTAAGATTTTAGGTTCTAAACAAAGGAAAACTAGAGAATCTCAATCTCAGCTGGCAAATTTATTTTCTGTAGCTAGCAGAAAATAAAAAATCTTTCGAGAGTCAGCTGTGGTCTTTTCTTATCTAAAGTCTTTACCCTTTCTCTGTTGTATTTGTCCATTTCAATCTCAGTACTTTTGTTTACATTGCAAATAATTCCCTGGCACCAGCAAATGATGCTTTTCTGGAAAGCCCCGTCTCTCTTCTTTATCTCTGTAAATTGTTTATTAACATAGATTATGACATGCACAATAGGTTACTTTGTACACAAATCCATTTTTCAAATTCTGTGGTGGTTAGTTTTATTTGTCAACTTGTCTGGGCCACAGTGTACCCAGATATTTGGTTACACATTATTTGGGTGTGTCTGTGAGGATGTTTCTGGATGAGATTAACATTTGAATTGATAGACTGAGTAAAGCAGATTGCCTTCCCTAATGTGGATGGGCCTCATCCAATCTGTTAAAGACCTAAATTGAGCAAAAATGTGGAGGAAGGGAGAATTTGCTCTTTAGTTCACACAGAGAGCACATGCAGGGGGAGTGGCAGGCAGAGGGAGAGGGAGAAGCATGCTCCCCGCTGAGCAAGGAGCCCAACCTGAGGCTCAAACCAGAACCCCTGGTATCATGACCTGAGTTGAACCAACTGAGCCAGCCAGGCGCCCCGTCTTTCTTACTGTCTTCGAGTAAGGACCTCAGTCATCTCCTACCTTTGGACTCCAACTAGAACTTAGACCATGAGTTCTCTTGCTTTTCCCATTTTCATACTTACACTAGAACTATACCATTGCCTCTTCTGGGTCTTCCGCTTGCTGACAGCAGACCTTTTGATTTCTCTACTTCCAGAATCATGCGAGCCAATTTCTATAAATCCCTCTTTCTCTCATATTTATATGGTTGCTGATGAATACATATACTCTATTTTTCTGTCTATTGATAGAAACTATTTGGAGAAAGAGATCCTATTGATTTTGTTAGCCTGGAGACTTCTAATATACTCTTTCAGTCAGTGAGTTACACTGTTTGGTGGAAAGTTCTCCTTTTGGACTTAGTAAACAGTTCATTAGATGATAGATTTGATAAAAAGCTAGGAGGGCATAATGGTATCAAAAATGAGGGGAAAAGTCAGATTTCTCATCAACTATAATTCACACTCTTTGGCCTGAGGAGTCAGAAGTACCTAAAAGAACTCAAAACTTGATCTTTGTTTAAAACAGATCAGTGTTTCTTGATTTACTGACCCAATTTTCCATAGATTCCAGCAACATCTATTTTGTCACTGTGGAAGAAAAAAAGGCTCTAGTGCTGAGAAGTTTTGTGCTAAGGAAGTGATGAATGGAATACTGAAAGGCTAGCCCTGTCACCAGCAAAATAGATTTCTGTACAAACTGTGATATTTGGGATTTGGGTTTTCTTAGGGGTAAATTTGTTGGTAAGTAGAAATTCTCATTTTCAACATCTATTTCTCAGCTGGCTTTTCAGAGAGAATGTACAAAATCATTTCATTGAAGTAGAGGAGTAATCATTTGACATACTACAAAGTTTTAAAAACTGAACTGAAGAAAACACAAAGATGAAAACAATCCAAAAATTTGGGTTGTAGGGGTATTTTTGGTGTTTTTCTTTTCTTAGGATATTTAAAGACATATATGAAGGAAGAATATTAAATAAGATGTGCAAATGATGCTTGGGAATGCCTAGGCAGTGATATTCATTAAAATAAACACCTAGACCCTTGACTTTAATTGCATCATCTGGAGGGCAGCATGCTGTTGGTCTATATCACAGCCTTGAAATGGAGTTGATAATGATAATCTGTTTCAGTTTGGAAGTGTCTCAGTGTAAACATTTCTGGGGAGATCTCTGGGGAAGAAGAATATTGCATATTGGTATAATTCTTTCATTATCTACTTATTCATTTATTTATTCATTACTGTTTTAGTCTCTGGAGATATGGAGAACAAAGTGTCTTGACAGTGTAGAACTTACATAACTCAGAGACAGAATAAAAGATAATAGTCCTATAAAGAAAGAAAATAGAGTATAGATAAGCACTATGAAGACAATGCATGAGTAATGAAATAAGCTAGGTTGAAAATTTATAGTTTGAGTGGTCAAGGATAGTTTAAAAGGTACAATTTTAATAGAAATGTGAAAGTGGCCAACAATTTTTTTTTAATGGAGCAAATTATTCTAGATAAATAGCATAGGTTTTCATCAAGAAGGGCCCAAAATCTTGGCCCATTTTGGGAAACAGAAAAGAGGGCATAATTGCTAGAGAACATTGAGTAACGGGGAAGAATGGTTAAGAGAAAATATTGGAGAGATTTGTAGAGATCAGAACATTCAGCATTACACAAGACTAAATATTTTGGGTGTTTCTCTAAAAAGAAAGGGTAGAATCAAGGAAATTAGTACCCATTATATTAAACTCTGACAAGCTCAATATACATTATTGAATAAATTTGTGTATGAATAAATGAATTGACATAATAATAGTGGATTGAAATAGAACATTGAACTTCCTCTGAAGCAATTTCATAGCTACATGTTGATCATATTATTTGGCCAATATACCCCCAACATTTTCTATATAACCTACATTGAGAATTCCACATTAACCTAGAAATACACAGGGAAAGAAGAAAATAGTAAAGTGTCCAGAAAATAGTTACAGTAAATTGTATTATTCTGGTGCATTGCCATCAAAGCAATTTCAAATGAAGTGAGAATAACTTTTAACTTTTGAAGCAGTAAGAATAGTTTCCATGTTTGTGCCCAATCTGATGTCCATTATGTGTTTCCTATCATAATCTGGTAGTACTTAGCTATAAGAAAGACATGTGTATATAGCAATATCAAGAATAACCTGGAAAAAAATAGGAAAATCAGTAGAGTTGGGGGAAATAAAAGCAGAATCAAGATGTGAGCTGAGAAGAATGGAATTCTCTTGGCAAAACTTAGAGTTTTATTCATTCTCCCTATAAGACCTAATAGATAGTTTATATCAGAATTTCACTCCTTTTATCTTATGTTAACTATATAGCAAAATGAATATTTTTCCTTCTATCATAAAGTGAATTTTCTAGTGTAAACAACTATTCTTATAAATTTTGCTAATTATAGAATCCAAACTATTCATTTTCTCATTGCTATACTTGTCCAATAAACAAATATTTGTAGAGTGCTAATATATGCCATGGACATAAGGTAAACTAGTGGGTGGTTGTAGATGCTTCCTCTGCCATCAATGAACTTTTTGGTCTAAGGGTTTATATATTATAAGGTGCAATTTCAACATAATGTGATCAATACTATGATGGAATAGATATAGAATTATGCCTTCATAGGAAAGTATATTATTTATTTTTTTTAAGATTTTATTTATTTGACAGATAGTGAGAGAGAGAACACAAGCTGGGGAGTAGGAGAGGGAGAAGCAGGATTCCTGCTGAGTAGGGAGCCCAATGCGGGGCTCTATCCCAGGACCCTGGGATCATGAGCTGAGCTGAAGGTAGACGCTTACCGACTGAGACACCCAGGCACCCCAGGAAAGTTTTTTATTCCCAATATATACAACCAAATTTTCTTTCTAGTAGATATAGAAAGAAATCTAACCTAAATCTAACCTAAATCCTAAAAGTTGAGTAGCACTTAGCCAAATGAAGATAAAGGGGTAATATTGACATAAATAACTTAGAGAAAGTTATTCTATAAACAAATAACTTAAGAAATCTGGAAAACTAGTGTCTCATAAGAATGGATAATTATGTCTGGATGAAAACTGTATGTAGTATGTGGTATGTATGGTGGTAGAGTGAGTTATGTGAGCAGAGGTATAGGATAATACAAGAGAAAAGAAGTGTGGATAATAGGAAGAGTCTTGATTTCCCAGGGCTTATAAGCTGTATTAACATGATTGTCTTTTGTCCAATTGCTTTGTAAAGCCACAGAAAAGTTTTAATCAGATGTATCACATAATTAAATATAATTTTAAAAAGGTTATTCTCACTGCAATGTGGGGAATTTATTGAAAAATGATAAAATGAGCACAAAGAGTATAGATGTTTAGATTCAGCAATCTCTTTCTTGACTCTTCCAGTTGAAAGTATCCTATCAACATAGGGCACATTCAAATAATTGCTGTAGCACCACATAAAAAGTATTTCTTGAGCAATGCATATTTATGGTAAAGCTCCTTTTTATGTATATGCAATAACAAAAAGTTCATATTTTTCTTGTGTTACTAAATTCTATTCAGAGCTGCATAATACAAATACTTAAATAAAATAAAGGACAATTTGAATATTCAGAAAGCACCTTTTCATGCTGAATTTGAAGTTTACCATATATAATTGTATGCTGATATTCTGATTCCAAAATGGAGATTTCTTTTTAATTCTTTTCAACAAGTGAAACTGTTCTATAGCATTCAGAAAGGAATTCACATTATAACAGCATTTACCAAGAAGCAGTGGAAAAATTCAAAATAGTACATGGAGAGGGGGGAGAGAAGAAAATAGCATACACTGTAATCACTGTAAGGAGCCAAGAAATGACTCAGTGTATATTTGTAATGATGTGTGCAAATGAAGGAGAAGTTTTAAAAAGAAAGCTCAAGACCTCAAAATTGTGTTAAATGGAAAGAATCATTCTCTTGTTTTTGTTAACAAAATAGCAGGCTCTAGGATGCTTCTCTACTTATGCACATGTGAGATGGACTGAAAAGAACCACCGACGTTCCAACATGATATTACCTTTATCCTATATCTACTATTTAAAAAAAAATGTACAGTGCTCTTTCTTAAGAACTCATATCATTTTGGTTTCAAAGTACCATCTCATAAATAGCAATAACATTTAGAAAGCAACTTTTAATTATATATGCTGGTTCTTTATAATAGTTGTATGCTTGACCCAGTATTTATATTTCTAGGAATCTTTCCTAAAAGAAAATAAAGAAAATGTTTGGTCAGCATGTGCAGTGATGTTTATTACACAGTTACAACTAAAAAATAAAAGGAAATTAAATCAGTATTTCAAATTAAGGAGTCATTTAATATGGTAGTATGCATCTATATGATGGGCCATAAGGTCATTTTGAAAAATACAGATTTAAAATAATTTTAATGAAATCAAATTTAGTGTTAAGTGAAAAAACAATACAAAAGCTGTGTGTTATTATCTTAATTTATAAATGTATATGCTATTTTATAAATCCAATACATCTCTAAACACACACATTTATATGTGCAGATATCAGTCCACAAACACACACACACACACACACCCCAAATTTGGATACTAATCTACTAAACATTGTAATGGATTTTGAGTTCTACAGATTAAGTCAATGCTATTTTCAGCCTGCCTTGTTAGTGTTTCCACACTATATTTTAGGACATAATACCTAGAAAGTTATTGTGGGCTGTTGATGCTTTACTCCTGTATTGGTATTATCATGAAATAGGATTGATCTCCTCATCCTAATTTCCATGCCTATGTAAGTCAACATTAAAACTATGTATTACTCTACTCTATATTCTTTCATTTCTGTTCCATGCATGCCTCTCTTCTCCATAATGAATATTTATCTTTTCTTCAGTTATCTCAAACAAGTTTTCTTTTTTCTTTTTTATCTGTTTTCTTCATTTTTTAAAGTAACTTTTTTAATATATAATGTATTATTTGCCCCAGGGTACATGTCTGAGACTCATCAGGCTTATACACTTCACAGCACTTACCATAGCACATACCTTCCCCAATGTCCATAACCCAGCCACCTTATACCTACCCCTCTACCCTCCAGCCACCTTCAGTTTGTTTTGTGAGTTTAGGAGTCTTTTATGATTTGTCTCCTTCCTGATTCCATCTTGTTTCATTTCCCTCCCCCATCCCCCACGACCCCATGCCCTGCCTCTCAAATTCTTCATATCAGAGAGATCATATGATAATCATCTTTCTCTGACTTATTTTGGTTAGCATAATACCCTCTAGTTCTATCCACGTTGTTGCAAATGGCAAGATTTCACTTCTTTTGATGGCTGCGTAGTATTCTAGAGTGTGTGTGTGTGTGTGTATGTGTGTGTGTGTGTGTATCACATCTTCTTTATCCAATCATCAGTTGATGGACATCTATGTTCTTTCCATATTTTGGCTATTGTGGACATTGCTGCTTTAAACATTTGGGTGCATGTGCCCCTTCAGATCACTACATTTGTATCTTTAGGGTAAATACCCAGTAGTGCAATTGCTGGGTAGCTCTATTTTCAACTTTTTGAGGAACCTCCATACTGTTTTGCAGAGTGGCTGCACCAGCTTGCATTCCCACCAACAATGTAAGAGTGTTCCCCTTTATCCATATCCTCGCCAACATCTGTCATTTCCTGACTTGCTAATTTTAGCCATTCTGATTGGTGTGAGGTGGTGAGCACTTTTTCATGTGTCTGTCGGCCATTTGGATGTCCTCTTTGCAGAAATGTCTGTTCATATCTTCTGCCCATTTCTTGATCAGATTATTTGTTCTTTGGGTGTTGAGTTTGAGAAGTTCTTTATAAATTTTGGATACTAGCCCTTTATCTGATATGTCATTTGTGAATATCTTCACAGCTGTCTTTGGTTTTGTTGATCGTTTCCTTTGCTGTGCAAAAGCTATTGATCTTGATGAAGTTGCAATAGTTCATTTTGGTCCTTGCTTCCCTTGCCTCTGGTGATGTTTCTAGGAAGAAGTTGCTGAGGTTGAGGTTGAAGAGGTTGCTGCCTGTGTTCTCCTCCAGGATTTTGATGGATTCCTGTCTCACATTGAGGTCTTTGATCCATTTTGAGTCTATTTTTGTGTGTGGTGTAAAAAAATGGTCCAGTTTCATTCTTCTGCATGTGGCTGTCCAGTTTTCCCAACACCATTTGTTGAAGAGACTGTCTTTTTTCCACTGGATATTCTTCCCTGCCTTGTCAAAGATTAGTTGAACATAGAGTTGGGGGTCTTCTGGGTTCTCTATTCTGTTCCATTGATCTATGTGTCTGTTTTTGTGCCAGTACTACACTGTCTTAATGATTATAGCTTTGTAATAGAGCTTGAAGTCTGGAATTGTGATGCCACCAACTTTGGTTTGCTTTTTCAACATTCCTCTAGCTATTCATGGTCTTTTCTCGTTCCATATAAATTTTAGGATTATTTGTCCCATTTCTTTGAAATAAATTGATGGTATTT
>CM053604.1:39112888-39174766 GCA_028646535.1 Procyon lotor
TACAGATTCTTTGCCTCTTTGGTTAGGTTTATTCCTAGGTGTCTTATGGCATTGGGTGCAATTGTAAATGCAATTGACTCCTTAATTTCTCTGTCTTCTGTTTTGCTGTTGGTGTATAGAAATGCAACTGATTTCTGTGCATTAATTTTGTATCCTGACACTTGACTGAATTCCTGTATGAGTTTTAGCAGTCTTGGAGTGGATTCTTTTGGATTTTCCACATAAAGTATCATCTCATCTGCAAAGAGTGAGAGTTTGACTTCTTCTTTGCCAATTTGGATGCCTTTATTTCTTTCCATTGTCTGATTGCTGAGGCTAGGACTTCTAGGACTATGTTGAATAGCAGTGGAGATAGTGGGCATCCCTGCCATGTTCCTGATCTCAGGGGAAAAGGTGAGAGCTTTTGAGCTCTCAGAATTGAGAATGATATACACTGTGGGTTTTTCATAAATGTCCTTGATGATGTTGAGGAATGTATCCTCTATGCCTACACTGTGAAGCGTTTTGATCAAGAAGGGATGCTGTACTTTGTCGAAAGCTTTTTCAGCATCAATTGAGAGTATCATATGGTTCTTGTTCTTTCGTTTATTAATGTATCACATTGATGGATTTGCAGATGTTGAACCAACTTTGCATCCCAGGAATAAGTCCCACTCGATCATGGTAAATAATCCTTTTAATGTACTGTTGGATCCTATTGGCTAGTATTTTGGTGAGAATTTTTACGTCCATGTTCATCAAAGATATTGGTCTATAATTCTCCTTTTTGATGGGGTCTTTGTCTGGTTTTGGGATCAAGGTAATCCTGGCCTCATAAAATGAGTTTGGAAGTTTCCCTTCCATTTCTATTTTCTGGAACAATTTCAGGAGAATAGGTATTAATTCTTCTTTAAATGTTTGGTAGAATTCCCCTGGGAAGTCATCTGGCCCTGGGCTCTTGTTTGTTGGGAGATTTTTGATGACTGCTTCAATCTCCTCACTGGTTATGTGTTTGTTCAGGTTTTCTATTTCTTCCTGGTTCAGTTTTGGTAGTTTATGAGTCTCTAGGAATGCATCTATTTCTTCCAGATGTCTAATTTGCAGGCGTATAGTGGCTCATAATATGTTATGTAATATATGTAATATAATTGTTTGTATTTCTTTGGTGTTGGTTGTGATTTCTGCTCTTTCATTCATGATTTTATTAATTTGGGTCCTTTCTCTTTTCTTTTTGATAAGTCTGGTCAGGGGTTTATCAATTTTATTAATTCTTTCAAAGAACCAGCTCCTAGTTTCGTTACTTTGTTCTACTGTTCTTCTGGTTTCTATTTCATTGATTTCTGTTCGGATCTTTATTATTTCTCTCCTTCTGCTGGGTTTGGGCTTTCCTTGTTGTTCTTTCTCCAGCTCCTTTAGGTGTAGGGTTAGGTTGTGTATTTGAGATCTTTCTTGTTTTTTGAGAAAGGCTTGTATTGCTATATACTTTCCTCTCAGGACGGCCTTTGCTGTGTCCCAAAGATTTTGAACAGTTGTGTTTTCATTTTCATTTGTTTCCATGAATTTTTTAAATTCTTCTTTAATTTCCTGGTTATCCCATTCATTCTTTAGTAGGATGTTGTTTAGCCTCCATGTATTTGAGTTCTTTCCAACTTTCCTCTTGTGATTGAGTTCTAGTTTCATGGCATTGTGGTCTGAAAATATGCAGGGAATGATCCCAATCTTTTGGTACTGATTAAGACGTGATTTGTGTCCCAGGATGTGATCTATTCTGGAGAATGTTCCAGGTGCACCAGAGAAGGATGTGTATTCTGTTGCTTTACGATGGAATGTCCTGAATATATCTGTGATGTCCATCTGGTCCAGTGTGTCATTTAGAGCCCTAATTTCCTTTTTGATCTTTTGCTTAGATGATCTGTCCATTTCGGTGAGGGGGGTATCAAAGTCCCCTACTATTATAGCATTATTGTTGATGTGTTTCTTTGACTTTGTTAATAATTGGTTTATATAATTGGCTGCTCCCATGTTAGGGGCATAGATATTTACAATTGTTAGATCTTCTTGTTGGACCTTCCCTTTAAATATGACATAATGCCCTTCCTCATCTCTTATTATATTCTTTGGCTCAAAATCTAATTTATCTGATATAAGGATTGCCACCCCAGCTTTCTTTTGATGTCCATTAGCATGGTAAATTGTTTTCCACCCCCTCACTTTAAATCTGGAGGTGTCTTTGGGTCTAAGATGAGTTTCTTGTGGACATCATATCCATGGTTCTTGGTTTTTTATCCATTCTGATACTCTGTGTCTTTTGATTGGGGCATTTAGTCCATTTACATTCAGGATGAATATTGACAGATATGAATTTAGTGCCATTGTATTGCCTGTAAGGTGAATGTTAACTGCGTATTGTCTCTGTTCCTTTCTGATCTATGTTCCTTTTAAGCTCTCTCTTTGCTTAGAGGACTCCTTTTAGTGTTTCCTGTAAGGCTGGTTTGGTGTTTGCAAATTCTTTCAGTTTTTGTTTGTCTTGGAAGCTTTTTTTTTTTTTTTTAAGATTTTATTTATTTGACAGAGAGAAACACAGCGAGAGAGGGAACACAAGCAGAGGGAATGGTAGTGGGAGAAGCAGGTCTCCTGCCTAGCAGGGAGTCCGATGCGGGGCTCTATCCCAGGACCCTGGGATCATGACCTGAGCCGAAGGCAGACGCTTAATGACTGAGCCACCCAGGCGCCCCTGTCCTGGAAGCTTTTTATCTCTCCCTCTATTTTCAGTGGCAGCCTAGCTGGATATAGTATTCTTGGCTGCATATTTTTCTCATTTAGTGCTCTGAATATATCATGCCTGTCCTTTCTGGCCTGCCAGGTCTCTGTGGATAGATCTGCTGCCAATCTATTATTTCTGCCTTTGTATGTTACAGACTTCTTGTTCCAAGCTGCTTTCAGGATTTTTTCTTTGTCACTAAGATCTGTAAGTTTTGCTATTAGATGATGGAGGTAGACATATTTTTATTGATTTTGAGGGGATTCTCTGTGCCTCCTGGATTTTGAGGCTTGTTCCCTTCTCCAGATTTGGGTAATTCTCTACAATAATTTGCTCCAATATGCTTTCTGCCCCTCTCTCTCTTTCTTCTTCTGGGATCCAATTATTCTAATATTGTTACGTCATATGATATCACTTATCTCTCGAATTCTCCCCTTGTCGTCCAGTAGTTGTTTGTCTTTCTTTTTCTCAGCTTTTTTATTCTCTGTCATTTGGTCTTCTATATCGCTGATTCTTTCTTCAGCCTCATTTGTCCTAGCAATAAAAGCCTCCATTTTTTATTGTACCTCATTAATAGCTTTTTTGATTTCAACTTGATTAGATTTTAGTTCTTTTATTTCTCCAGAAAGGAATTCTCTAATATCTTCCATGCTTTTTTTGAGTCTAGCTAGCACCTTGATAATTGTCATTTTGAACTCTATTTCTGACATATTACTAATGTCCGTATTGATTAGGTCCCTAGCCGTCAGTACTGCCTCTTGTTCTTTTTTTTTTTTTGTGCTGAGTTTTTCCGCCTTTTCATTTTATCAAGATAAGAATAGGTGAATGAGAGAGCCAAATACTTCTGAAAAGTGGTCAATTTTCTGCTCCTAGAATTGCTGTTCTTCCTCTCTATCTCTTGTTGAGTTTACAGGCATTAAGAATGGTTTGATAACTATCCAGCTGAACTTCTGGGATCTGACACTATATCAGCCTCCTATTCCTCTACCATCTTGCTCCTCCCTCTCACTAGTTCTCTTTTCTATATCTACTATTTCACTCTCCCAGTAAAATGTTTTTTTTTTCCAGTAAAATGGTTTTACTGAAGTATTTCATATTAGTTTTTGGTAAACAACATCTTGATTCAATATTTGCGTACAGTGCAAAACAATCACCACAATAAGTCTAGTTAACATCCACCACCATACATTCTTATGGTTTATTTTCTTGTGATGAGAACTTTAAAATCTACTCTCCTAACAACTTTCAAATCTGTGCTACATTGTTAAATGTAGTTCCCTACTCTACATTTTATTCTTAAACTGTGTAATGGCTTAGAACTATAGAGATAGATCCAGAAATTCCATCTATCAAAGAATATAAAATAAAACCATAAGAAAGAAGAATAATTATATTATCATAAATGACCTATATATTGCTAACATTTGGACCTGATAGGATAAAAAGGTTATCTAATGCTATCTTTGTGTTGCCTTTCTTGACCTCTGAGTTCTATTGAACTAATGTACATGGAAATATTACTTGAGAAGGAAATTTTTGAAGCAGAATAGCAACATCTAATCAAATTTTGCTGGTCATCAAATTCTCATATGAAACCATTTAGGCACAATATGTCAGTATACTTGCACCTAAAATTTATCTGCACACTAATGGGTAAGACAAGCGATTGGAAAATTAGATGAAGAGAAAACATGCTCCTAACACCAAACACTTATTTGCTCTGAAGACTTTGGCTTAAAAAGACCTTTCACTACCTTTCTTAAATACATGTGGAGTTCTCAATCACTCAGTGAAGTCTGCATTAAGCAATTAAAATATAAAAGTATATAAGATCCAGATCAAGAAACAGTGTCTGGTTGGAAAGACTTAATCTCTGTTTTTGCTTTGTATTCCCAAGATAGTCTATGTCCTAATTTTAATATGAGCTAAATTTGCCAAGTCTTCAAATTGCAGGATCATTAGCACTGAGAGTTATATGTATGAGGACACATGAGAGAATGACTATATGCATTAAAAAAATATACTGTGCATGTTGAAGTGAATTCCTTATATGCAAACACATATCTACAGTAGCCACACCCAATTATCTGTATGTCCTTCCCATGTCTCTAACTGCCTTTTTTCTTCACATTATTCCTAAAATATAAGTAACTCGAAGGCATTTCATGTCTGTTCTTTGACAACTCAATTGTACCTTTTCATTTATTTCTTCAAATATCTTTCTCTTCTCCTGATATTCTGATTATGCAAATCCTACTACTTTTTATATTGTCCCAGATTTCTTGGCCAAAATGCTCAATATTTAAATTATTTTCCCTCTGTTTCAATTTGGGACGTTGCTATTGACCTATCATAAAGTTCTCTAACATTTTCCCTCATTTTTGTCAAGTCTACTGATGAGCCTATCAAATATACTCAGTTCTCTTATTTAGTTTCTTACTTCTAGCCATTCTTTTTTTGATTCTTGTAGTTTTCATCTCCATGCTGAGATTATACCCATCTCATTTTGCATGTTTCTTACTTACTTCCATTAGATTCTCTCTTGAGATCCCTCAGACTACCGCACACTTGGTAACACTAGAAGGACTTAGAGGACGTAGAAAAACTTATTTATGTATGGCTTGTTACATTCAAAGAATACAGATGAAAATTTAAGGGAAAGGATCCATGGAAAGAAGTCTAGTAGACAGAAAGCACATGCTTTCAGGTGTTGTCTCCCAGTGGAGTGTCACAAAGATGTTTAATGCTTTTGCAGTGATATATGATAACACAGAGTACAGGCATACATTGTTGTATTGCACTTCACTTTATCAAACTTTGAAGATACTACATTTTTAAAAGTTGAAGGTCTGTAGCAATTCTGTATGGAGTGAGTCTATTGGCAGCATTTTTCCAACAGCATTTGATCATTTTTGTGTCTCTGCCTCACATTTTGTTAATTCTCACAATGTTTCAAACTTTCATTACTGTATTTGTAATGGTTATCTATGATTAGTAAACTTTAATTTGATGGTAACCAGAGCTGTGTGAGTGGAGAAGGGTTCCAGAAGGCAGATGGCACATGTGTAGAGCTCAGAAAAATCCTTGGAGTGCATGGGTGGCCTATCCCAGCACAGGCCCTCCTTCTAAGAGATGGAATGTAAAGTTTTTGTGTATCTATTTTGTATTTGATCCATCAAACAGATTTCTCTTTCATTTAATAAAACTTCCTTTGGTTAAAAAAAAAAAAAAAGGTGGAAATGATTAAGCTTAGTGAAAAAGCCATGTCAAAGCTGCAGTAAGCTGAAATCTAGGCCCACTGTGCCCAACAATTAGCCAAATTGTGAGTGCAAAGGAAAAGTTGTTAATGGAAACTAAATGTAATACTATAGATTACACATGAATGCTAAAAGGGAAATAGCCTTCTTGCTGATAGGGAGAAAGTGTGAGTGATCCGGATAGAAGATCAAATAAGCCACAGCATTCCATTCAGCCAAAGCCATATCCAGAGCAAGACCCTAAGTCTTTTCAATTCTTTGAAGGCTGAGAGAGGCGAGGAAGCTGTGTAAGAAAAGTATGAAGCTAGTAGAGATTAGTCCATGTGGTTTAAGGAAATAAGCCATCTTCCCAACATCAAAGTGCTAGGTGAAATAGCAAGTTATCCAGAAGATCGAGTTAAGATAATTACTGCAAATGGCTATACTCCACACATTTTCAGTGTAGCTGGAATAGTCTTCTGTTGGAGCAAGATAACATTAGGATTTTCATAGCTCCAGAGAAGTCAATGTTTGGCTTCAAAGGGAAGGCCAACTCTCTTATGGGGCTAATGCATTGATGACTTTCAGTTGAAGCCAATGTTCATTTGCTATTACAAAAATCCTAGCACCCTTAAGAATTATTCTAAATCTACTCTACCTGTACCCTGCAATGGAACAACAGAGCCTGGATGACAGCACATCTGTTTATAACATGGTTTATTGAATATTTTAAGCCCACTGTTGAATCTGGTGCTCAGGAAAAAAAGAATTCTTATTGAAATATGGCTGCTCATTGACAATGTACCAAGACCTCTGCTGAGAATTTACATTGAGATTTATGTTGTTTTCAATATTCTCTGCTATAACAACATTCATTTTATAGCCCATGGATCTAAGAGTAATTTTGACTTTTAAATCTTATTATTTAAGAAATGCATAATGCACAGCTATAGGTTGCCATGATAGCGATTCTTCTAATGTATCTGAGCAAAGTGAGTTGAAAACCTACAGAAAAGATTCACTGTTCTAGATGCCATTAGGAACTTTTGTGAGTCATGGGAAAAAGTCAAAATATTGAAATGAAAAAGAGTTTGCAAGAAGATGATTTCAGTCCTTATGGATGATTTTGAGGGGTCCAAGACTTCAGTGGAAGAATCACTGCAGATGTGGCAGAAATAACAAGAGAATTAGAAGTGAAGCCTGAAGATATCACTGAATTGCTGCAAGCTCATGATAAAACTTGAAAGGATAAGCAGTTCCTTGTTATGGATGAGCAAAGAAAGTGGTTTCTTGAGATGAAATCTTCTGATGTTGTTGTGAAAATTGTTGAAATGACAGGAAAGGATTTAAATATTATATAAACTTAGCTGATAAACAGTGGCAGGATTTAATGGGGTTGACTGATTTTTGAAATAAGTTCTACTTTGGGTAAAATGCAATCAAACAGCATCACATGCTACAGAGAAAATTTTCATGAAAGAAAGTCAATGCAACAAACTTTACTGTTGATTCATTTTAAGAAATTGTTACATAGCCAATCCAACCTTCAGCAACCAACACCCTGATCAGTCAGCAGCCTAACATCAAGGCAAGACCCTTCACCAGCAAAAAGATTACAACTAAGCCAAAAGATCAGATGAGGGTTAGCATTTTTTAATCAGTAAAGCATATTTTGGTCATCATGTATAATTTATTTATGAAGTAATTTTCATATTAAAAAATCTACATTTTTTTTTGGTAAAGGCCAAAGTATTATTTAGGTGTTACTTTGAATAATTTGGAAAAGTAACTTTCTGGCTGTACTGACTTCTTAAAAATAAGATAGTTGACATACAATACTAATTTCAGGTGTACAACTTAGTGATTTTACAATTATGTACATTACAAAATGCTCACCAGGATAAGTATAGCTACCATGTTTCACCATTCAAAGTTATTACAATATTATTGACTATATTCCATATGCTGTACCTTTCATCCTCATGACTTATTTTATAACTGGAAATGTGTAGATCATAATTCCCACATCTTTTGTCTATTCCTGTACACCCTTCTCCTCTGACAATTGCCAGTTTATTCTCTGTACTTATGAGTCAGCTTCTGTTTTTGTTTGTTGACTAGTTTATTTTGTTTTTACAAAATTCTACTTATAAGAAAAATCATATGGTATTTATATTTGTCTGATTTATTTCATTTAGCAAAATACCATTTCAGTCCATTTATCTTATACCCAATGGCAGTTTAAATTCTTTTATGGCTGAATAACATTGCCTCATATATAGGTACCACGTCTTTTTTTTTTTAAGATTTTTTTGTGTTTATTTGACAGATACAGAGCACAAGTAGGCAGAGCAGCAGGCAGAGGGAGAAGAAGTCAGCTCTCTACTGACCAGGGAGCCCCATGAAGGGCTCAGTCCCAGGACTCTGGGATCATGATCTGAGCTGAAGGCAGATGCTTAACCAACTGTGCCACCCAGGCACCCCACATCTTTTTTAATTTTTATTTTAATTCCAATGTAGTTAACATACAGTGTTATATTAGTTGCAGGTGTACAATATTGTGATTCAATAGTTCCATAAATCACCCAGTGTTCATTATAAGTGTACTCCTTTATCCCCATTACCTATTTCACCCATTCTCTCCACTTACTTGTCCTCTGGTAACAGTCAGTTTATTCTCAATAGTTAAGAGGCTATTTCTTGGCTTCTCTCTCTCTCTCTCTCTCTCTCTCTCTCTCCCTCCCTCTCTCTCATTCTTTTCCTGTACTTGTTTGTTTCTTAAATTCCACACATTAGGGAAATCGTGTGGTATTTGTCTTTCTCTGACTTCACTTGGCATTATATTCTCTAGATCCATCCATGTCACTACAAATGGTAAGATTGCATTCCTTTTTTATGACTGAATAATAGTCCATTATCTGTCTGTCTATCTACCATCTATATCACTTCCTCTCTACCCATTCATCTATCGATGGACACATAGGCGACTCCCATAATTCGGCTATTGTAAATAATGCTGTTGTAAACATTGAGTTGCATGTACCCCTTTTGAATTAGCGGTCTTGTATTCTTTGGGTAAATACCCAGTAGTTCAATTGCTGGATCATAAGGTAGTTCTCTTTTTAACTTTTTGAAGAATTTCCATACTGTTTTCCACAGTAGTTGCACCAGTTTACATTCCCACCAACAGTGCAAGAGAATTCCTTTTTCTCCACATTCTTACCAACACCTGTTGTTTATGTTTTTGGTTTTAGCCATTCTGATAGGTATGAGGTGGTATCTTACTGTAATTTTGATATGCATTTCCCTGATAAGTGATGTTGAGTATTGTTTCATGTGTCTGTTGCCCATCTGAATGTCTTCCTTGGAGAAATGTCTGTAGGTTTCTTCTGCCCATTTTTAATTGGATTATTTGTTTTTGAGTGTTGATTTTTATACGTTCTTTATATGCTTTAGGTACTAACCCTTTATCAGATATGTCATTTGCAAGTATGTTCTCCCATTCTGTAGGTTGCCTTTTAATTTTGTTGATTGTTTCCTTCACTGTGCAGCTTTTTATTTTGTTGTAGTCCAAATAATTTATTTTCACTTATATATCCTTGGTCTCAGAAGACGTATCTAGAAAAAAATGTTACTATGGCCTCTGTTAAGACCATGCTGCTTGTGTTCTCTTCTAGTATTTTTATGGTTTCAGGTGTCACATTTAGATCTGTAATCTCTTTTGAGTTTATTTTTGGGTATGGTGTAAGAAAGTGATCCACTTTGATTCTTCTACATATAGCTAACCAGTCTTCACAACACTATTTGTTGAACGGATGGTCTTTTCCATTGGATATTCTTTCATGCTTTATTGAAGACTAACTGAACATATAATCAAGGCTCTATTTCTGGGTTTTCCATTCTGTTGATCTCTGTGTCTATTTTTGTGCCAGTACCATACTGTCTTGTTTACTACAACTGTGTAATATAACTTCAAGTCTGGAATTGTGATACCTCCAGCTTTGTTTTTCTTCAAAATTAGTTGGCTATCCAGGGTCTTTTGTGGTTCCACATAAATTTTAGGATTGTTCTTGTTCTGTGAAAAGTGCTTTGATATTTTGATAGGGATTGCATTAAATGTGTAGATTGCTTTGGGTAATATAGACATTTTAATAATATTTGTTTTTCTACTCCATGAGCATGAAATGCATTTGTTTGTTTGTGTCTTCAGTTTCTTTCCTCAGTGTTTTATAGTTTTCAGAGTACAGGTCTTTAACCTCTTTGGTTGGGTTTATTCCTAGGCATCCTATTTTTGGTAAAACTGTCAACAGGATTGTTTTCTTAATTTCTCTATCTGCTGCTATATTTTTAATATATAAAAGTGCAATGGATTTTTGTAGATTGATTTATTTTATCCTGTGACTTTATTGAATTCATTTATCATTTCTAGTAGTTTCTTGGTGGAGACTAGGTTTTTTACATGAACTATCATGTCACCTGCAAATAGTTTTACTTCTTCCTTACCAATTTGGATGCTATTTGTTTATTGTTGTCTAATTGCTAGGACTTCCAATACGATGTTGAATAAAAGTGATGAGGGAGCAACTGGGTGGCTCAGTCTGTTTAAGTGTCTGAATCTAGGTTTCAGCTCAGATGATGATTTCAGGGTCATGAGATTGAGAGCCTTGCATTGGGCTCTGCATGCTGGTTGTGGTGCCTGCTTAAGATTCTCTCTCTTCTCCCTCTGCCCCCACTCATGATCTTTCTCTCTTAAAAAAAAAAAATACTGGTGAGAGTGGACATCCTTGTCTTGTTCCTGACTTTAGGGGGAAAGCTCTTAGTTTTTCCCTATTAAGTATGATGTTAGCTGTGGGTTTTTCATATATAGCCTTTATTATGTTTAGGTATGTTCCCTTTAAACTTACTTTGTTAAGAGCTTTTATCATGGGTGGATGCTGTAATTGGTCAGATGCTTTTTCTGCACCTACTGAAATGATCATGTGGTTTTTATACTTTTTCTTATAGATATGATATATCACATTGATTGTCTTGTAAATATTGAACCACTCTTGCATACTGGGAATAAAGTTCATTTGATCAGGGTGAGAATTTTTTTTAATGTTTTCTTAGATTCAGTTTGATAGCTAGCATTTTATTGTGGATTTTTGCATCTGTGTCTATTGGAGATATTGGACTGTAGATCTCTATTTTAGTGGTGTCTTTATCTGGTTTTGGTATCAGGGTAATGCTAACTTCATAGAATGAATTTGGAAGTTTTCTTTCCTCTTCTGTTTTTTGAAATAGTTTGAGAATAGGTATTAACTCTTCTTTAAATGTTTGGTAGAATTTGCCTATAAAGCTCACTGGTACTGAACTTTTATTGGGAGTTTTTTGATTACTAATTCACTCTCCTCACTGGTAATTAGCCTGGCCAAATTTTCTATTTCTTCCTGCTTCAGTTTTGCTGGTTATATGTTTCAAGGAATTTATACATTTCTTCTAGACTGTCCAACTCTTTGGCATATAGTTTTTCAAATATTCTCTTACAATTATTTGCATTTCTTTTGTATTTGCTCTTTCTCCTTTTTAATTTATAATTTTATTTGATTCCTTTCTACTTGTTTTTTTTTTTTTTTTTAGTCTGGCTAGAGGTTTATGAATTTAATCTTTTGAAAGAACCAGCTCCTGGTACACCTGAGTGGCTCAGTGGGTTAAGGCCTCTGCCTTCAGCTCAGGTCATGAGCTCAGGGTCCTGGGATGGAGCCCCACATTGGGCTCTCTGCTCATCGGGAGCCTTCTTCCCCCTCTCTCTCTGCCTGCCTCTCTGCCTGCTTGTGATCTTTCTCTCTCTGTCAAATAAATAAAAAATAAAAAAAACCTAGAAAGAAAGAAAGAAAGAAAGAAAGAAAGAAAGAAAGAAAGAAAGAAAGAAAGAAAGAAAGAAAGAAAGAACCAGCTCCTGGTTTCATTTATCTGTTCTACTGGTTTTTGTTGTTGTTGTTTGTTTGTTTGTTTGTTTGTCTTAGTTTCTATATCATTTATTTCTTCCCTAATCTTTATTATATCCTGTCTTCTGTCAGTTTCAGTTTTTGTTTTTTCCTAGCTCCTTTAGCTGTAAGTTTAGGTTGTTTGAGATTTTTCTTGCTTCCTGAGGTAGGCTTGTACTGCTATAAACTTTCTTCTTAGAATCACTTTTGCTTCATCCCAAAGGTTTGGACCATTGTTTTCATTTTCATTTGTTTCCATGGACTTTTTTATTTTTTCCTTGATTAACGTATTCATTATTTAGTAGCTTGCTATTTAGCTTCCATGTATTTGTGATTTTTTTTCCCAGATTTTTTTCTTGTGGTTGATTTCTAGCTTCATAGCATTGTGTTCAGAAAAGATGTATAGTATGATTTTAATCTTTTTGAATTTTGAGACTTGTTTTGTGGCTTATTATGTGAACTATTCTGGAGAATGTTCCATGCGAACCTGAAAAGAATGCATATCTGGTTGTTTTAGGAATATATCTATTCTAAATATATCTGTTAAATCCAACTGGTCCAATATGTCATTCAAGGCCATTGTTTCCTATTTGATTTTCTGATTGGCTGTCCTGTCCATTGATGTAAATGGTGAGTTAAAGTACCCTGCTATTGTATTACTATTTTCTTTTTAAATTTTTTCCCCCAAATATGCTTATTTTATTTTTTCAGTGTTGTAAGAAGCCTGGTGGTGGGTGTTGAGGAGGGCACGTATTGTATTACTATTGATTAGTTTATGTTTGTTATTAACTATGCTATGTATTTGGGTTATCCCATGTTAGATGCATAGCTGTTTACAATTGTTGGATTGTTGCCTTTATTATTATAGAATGTCTCTTTGTCTCTTGTTACAGACTTTCTTTAAAATCAATTTTTTCCAACATAAGTATTGCTACTCTGGCTTTCTTTTGACATCCATTTACATGATAAATGTATCTTCATTCCCTAACTTTGAATCTGCCTGTGTCTTTAGGTCTAAAATGAATCTCTTGTAGGCAGCATATAGATTTTTTATTCATTTTATCATGCTATATCTTCATTAGAATGTTCAATCCATTTGCATTCAAAGTAATTTTTGATATATATTTATTGCCATTTTATTACTTGTGGTTGTTTATAAAGTTTTTCTCTGATACTTTCTTCTTTCTCTAATGGTTTACTCGTTTTCTTTAGTGATATATTTGGATTTCTTTCTCTTTATTCTTTACATATCTATTAGTAGTTTTTGATTTGTGGTTACCATTAGGTTTGTATATAACATCTTCTGCATATAGCAGTCTATATTAAATTTATGGTCATTTAAGTTTGAACCTATTCTTTACTCCTCTCCCCTCAATGTTTTAGGCATATAGTGTCCTATTTTACATCTTTTTATTTTATAAGTTCCATGACTTTTTTTTTACTGAAATATTCATTTTTTTTTTACTCTTTTGTGTTTCCTACTTCCAAATTGTCATTTTAGTCTTTTCTTTCTACTCATAGTCCCTTTTAATACTTTAAAAAATTATTTATTTATTTGAGAGAGAGAGAGAGAGAGAAGGAGGGGCAGAGGGAGAGAGAATCTCAAGCAGACTCTGCACTGAGCACAGAGCCTGACACGGGGCTTGATCTCATGACCCTGAGATCACGACATGAGTTGAAACCAAGAGTCAGACTCTTAATTTACTAGGCCACCCAGTTGCCCTCCTTTAATATTTCTTGCAAGACTGGCTTAGTGGTCACGAACTCCTTTAATTTTTGTTTGTTTGGGAAACTCTTATTTTGGAGGGGTCCTTTTTTATTTAAATTCAATTAACATATAGTGTATTATTAGTTTCAGAGGTAGAGTTCAGTGATTCATCAGTTGCATATAACAACCGATGCTAATTCCATCAAGTGCCCTCCTTAATGTCCATCACCTTCTTTATCTCTCCTTTTATTCTGAATGATAGCCTTACTGGATTGAGTATCCTTGCCTGCAGGTTTTTCCCAGTCATTACTCTAAATATATCATGCCACTTTCTTCTGGCTTGCAAAGTTTCTGCTAAAAACTCCATTGATAGCCTTATGGAGATTCCCTTGTATGCATGTCTTTTGTCTTTCTGCTTTAAAAATTTTTTTCTTTATCACTACATTCTGTCATTTTAATTATAATGTCTTGGTATGGATTTGCTTATTGGGGGTTCTTTGTGCCTCATGGATCTGGATATCTGCCTAGACAAGGGACATTTTCAGCTATTATTTCTTCAAATAAATTTTCTGCCCCCCTTTCTCTCTCTTTTCTTACTGGGATCTCATAATATGGATGTTATATGTTTGAGGGAGTCACTGAGTTTCCTAGGTCTATTCTCATTTTGCATAGTTCTTTGTTCTCTTGTTCATTTTGACTACTCAACACTATTTCTGTCTTCTAAGTCATTAATTCATACTTCTGCTTCTTCCATTCTGCTGTTCATTTCATGAAGTGTATTTCTCATTTCATTTATTGAGCACTTTATCTCTGCTATGGTAATCTTTATCTCTGTGTTAAGCATCTCACTGATACCTTCCACTCTTTTCTAAAGTCCATTGAGTATCTTTATGATTATTATTTTAAATTGTCTACCAGGCTTGTTATTTATATCTCTTTCACTTAGATCTCTGATTATAGCCTTGTTCTGTTATTTCATCTGGGACAAATTACTCTGTGTTCTCATTTTGTCTAAGTTTCTGTGCCTGTTTCTGTGTGTTAGGAAAGTCAGATTATCTCCTATTCTTGAGGGTAATGGCCTTATGAAGAAGAGATCCTATAGTACCCTGCAGTGGAGTGTCCCCTGTTCCCCAGGACCTGATGCTCATGGGAGTTTCTCCAGTGCATGTTATTTGTGCTCTGATGTTGTGTCCTGGCCACTTTATCCTTCAGGCTAGTCATTTGCAGAGGGTCTTTTCCAGTTCATGGGCAGTGTTTGGTCCTTGGCCTGAATGTGGTGTGTTCTAATAGGTGTGCTCTAATCTGCTTGTGACCTGTCACCACTATCACTGGAACTGTGGCCTTGCAAAACTCCCAGTCAAGAGATACAGTGTTGGTAGGGGTTTGGGCTGGTCTTCTTGGGGAGGGGTCCACTGCTGGGACTGAGGCAAGCTTGATTAGGAGGGGGCAATTCCACTAGAACTCAGGGTGGGGGTTGGCATAACGAAGTTAGGTAATGTGTCAGAACTGTGCTGGTTCCTACAGATGTTCCTGTACTTATGCTGAGGGCTGAGGAGGGAAATGTCACCTGACTGTTCTTTGTTCCTGGAGGGGACTCTGTGAATGCTGACTCTCTGGAACATGTTCTAAGATGAGCAATTCACCTCCCCAGTGTGAGCTCCAGGTGCTCTTTGGATAGCTATTTCCACACAATGTCTGTGGGTTGTTTACCTATCTTCTTTCCAAGAGCAGCACAATTCCCTGTAGGCTTTATTCCAGCTAAGCCTGCTGCTGACTTTTAAAACTCCAGACTTTAAGCCCTGCTGATTCCAAGAGCTCTTGACATTCAGTTCCTCTTTGCTTTCCAAGCTAATTGTTATGGGAATTTATTTTCTGCATGTGCTTCCCTGTGTGTTAGTCTATCTTTTACCCTTCTCTGCGATCATGATTCCTTCCCCCACCTCAGCAGCCATGACCCATTTCCCTCTCAAACTTTGTCTCTGCACTTCTTTGATGTAGCCTCTTCTTTACCTTTAATTGTGGAGTTTGTTCTGCCAGTCTTCTGGTTAATTTCTGGGGTATTTAGGATGATTTGATAGTTATCTAGTTGTAAGATGAGGTGAGCCTAGGGTCCTTCTACTCTGCTGCCATCTTCCCTGTCCTATACCACATCTTCTTTAGCCATTTGTCTATGAATGGACACTTAGGTTGCTTCCATATCTTAGCTATTGTAAATAGTGCTGCAGTAAACATAGGGGAACATATATCTTTTGAATTACTATTTGCATCTTTTTCAGATAAATGCCCAGATTTGGAATTACTGGATCATAGGGCTGCTCTATTTTTAATTTTTTGAGGAAATCCATAGTGGTTCTATCAATTTACATTCTCACCAACAGTTCATGAAGGCTTCTTTTCTACAGGTCTTCAACAACTCTTATTTCTTATCTTTTTGATACTGGTCATTCTGACTGGTGTGAGATGATATCTAATTGTGGCTTTGGTTTCGATTTCCATGATGATTAGCTATGTTGAATGTCTTTTCATGTGTCTCTTGGCCATCTGTATGTATTAGGAAAAATATGTATTCAGGTCTTCTCATTTTTAATCAGATTTGTTTTGGTATTGACTTGTAGGAGTTCTTTATATATTTTGGATGTTAACACCTTATCTTCTAACACATATCTTCTCCCATTCATTAGGCTGCCTTTTCATTTTGTTGATGCTTTCCTTCACTGCGCAAAAACTTTTTAGTTTAATGTGCTTCTAATTGTTATTTTTGCTTTTTTTCCCCTTTGGCTGAAGAGAGAGATAAAAAAATTATATATATTGCTTAAGCCTATGTCCAAGAGTTTGCTGCCTATGTTTTCTTCTAGTCATTTTGTTTTCAGGTCCTACATTTAGTAGGGTTTTAATCCATTTTGAGGTTATTTTTTAAATGATATATGAAAGTGATCCAGTTTTATTTTTTGCATGTACTGTTCAGTTTTTCCAACAGCTTTATTAAATTACCTTTTCCCAATGTATTTTCTTCCCTCTTTTATCATAGATTAATTGACCATACAATTGTGAATTTATTTCTGAGCTGTTTTGTTCTATTGATCAGTGTCTTTCTGTACTACAACATTTTTATTTCTACAGATTTGAAGTATAATTTGAAATCTGGAGTCATAACTCCAGCTTTGTTTTTTCTCAAGATTGCTTTGGCTATTCATGGTCTTTTATGGACATTTTTCCATGCACATTTTAGGATTATTTGCTCTAGTTCTGAGAAAAATACTATTGGTACTTCAATAGGGATTGCATTAAGTAGATTGCCTTGGGTAGTATAGACATTTAAACAATAATAATTCTTCCAATACACGGTATGTCTTTCCAATTATTTGTGTTGTTTTCAGTTTCTTATAGTTATCTTAATACAGGTCTTTTACCCCCTTTATTAAATTTATTCCCAGGTATTTTATTCTTTTTGATGAAATAGTAAGTGGAATTATTTTCTTAATTTCTCTTTTTTATGTTTTGTTATTAGTTTACAGAAGTACAACAAATTTCTGTATATTTTATATTTTTGAGGTAGGCCTATAACTCTATAAACTTCCCTTTAAGATAGCTTTTGTTATTGGACTATTGTGTTTCCATTTTTTTTGTCTCCAGATGTTTTTTTATTTCTTCTTTGATTTCTTTGTCAACACATTGGTGGTTTGGTAACATTTTGTTTAGCCTCCATGTGATTGTGTTTTCTCCTATTTTTTTCTTGTGATTGATTTCTAGCTTCATTGTTTTTTAAAAAATGCTTGATGTGATTTTAATCTTTTACATTTATTGAGGCTTGTTTTGTAGCCTATCATGTGATCTATCCTGGAGAATCTTCTATTGCAATTGAGAAGAATATGTACCCTGCTTTTTCTTAGTGATTGAGCTATTACCCTTATTATATGTTTGCTCTTAAGAGTGAATATTTTTCCTTTCATAATTTTATTACTTGTAGTTCTGGCCTTCTTTTCCTCTTAAAGAAGTCCTTGTAAAATCACTTACAAATCAGTTTAGTGGTGATGAACTTCTTTAACTTTTGTTTGTCTGGGAAACTCTTTGTCTCTCAGTTCTCAGTGCTAATCTTACTTGGCAGAGTATTCTTGGTTGTAGCCCCCCTACTCCCTCATTCCACCAGTGCTTTCAATATATCATTCTGCTTTCTTCTGCTTGCAAAGTTTCTGCTTGGAAATGCGATAATAGCCTATGGAGTTTCTCTAGCATGTAACTATTTGCTTTTCTCTTGCTACTTTTAAGATTTTACCTTTATCTTTAATTTCTGACATTTTAATTATTATGTGTCTTGGTGTGGATCTCCTGGGCCCATCTTGTTTGAGACTCTGAGCTTCCTGGATTTGGTTGTCTATTTCCCACCACTGATTAGGAAAGTTTTCAATTATTTTTTCAAGTATGTTTCCTGCTCCTCTTTTTTTTTTCTGGGACCCTTTTGATGCAAATGTTACTTTTTTCATAGGTCTCTTAACCTATCCTCATTTTTAAATTCCTTTTTATTTTTTGCTATTCAACTTGGGTGATTTCCATTACCCTGTCTTCCAAATCACTAGTTCATTCTGCATCCTCTAATCTGCTATTGAGTCCCTCTAGTGTATTTCTCATTCAGTTATTAAATTATTCATCACTAATTCTTGTTTTTATTTTCTATCTCTTTCTTGTTTACTAAGTTTGTTCCCCCTCCCTTTTTTTAATCCAGTGAGCATCTTTATGACCCTTACTTCAAACTCTTTATCAGATAGATTTTTTAATGTCTATTTTATTTAGTTCTTTTTCTGAGGTTTTGTCTTATTTGTTTGTTTGTTTGTTTGTTTATCTAGAGATGGGGTAAAGGGGAGGGCCAGCAGGAGAGCAATCAAGAGGGATAATCTTAAGTAGGCTCCATGTCCATCACAGATCCTGACACAGGGCTGAATCTCAAAACCCTGAGACCATGACCTGAGCCAAAATCAAGAGTCAGACACTTAACTTACTGAGCCACTCCAGGAACCTCTTTTGTTCTTTCATATTCCTGTGTCTCATCACTTTATCCAACTCTCTGTGTTTGTTTCTATCTGTTAGGTAGGTAAGCTATTCCTCACAGTCTGGAAAGTAGTGGCCTTATGTAGAAGGCATCCTGTGTGGCTCAGTAGTGTAATCCCTCCTGTTCACCAGAAGCAGGTGCTCCAGGTATGTCCTCTATGTGGGCTGCATGCATCCTACTGTTGTGGCTAGGCTGTGACTACTGCAAGTACACTAGTAAGCTATGTCCCTGGTGTAGCTGGCTGAAAGACCCAGCTATAACTGCTGCAGGCTTGCCAGTGGACAGGGCTGGATGCCCACCTCTCCCAGGCAGGAGTTACTTTGAAGAGGCACCAGTCTTGTCGAGGGCTGCCCCCCAGGTATGACAGTTTGGGAGGCACTCCTGCTGGAGTGGGAGTTTTGACAGCCATGGAGGCACTCCTGATGGAGTGGGAGGGAGTTTTAGATGGATAGGTCTGCAGTGGAATGCTGGGGCTGAGCAAGCAGTGGTTGCAAGGAAGATGGAGGTTGTCAAAAATGGCTCCCACCAGTGTTTGGGAAGCTAGGCTAAATGAGGGTAAAAAAAAGTTGTGCCTTGGCTTCCTGGCACATTTCCTAAAATTAATCAATAAATCCTTTTTGGGTATAAACCAAGTACTTTTCAAATAGCTTTTATGGTGGGTCTTGGGCTGAGTAATATAGTGCACCGGCCCATTAAGAACACAATCTCAGTTTCCTATAGGCCTCCAGCTCTCCTGGAGTGAAGCCCCACTGACTTTCTTCCCAAGGTCAGGCATGCCCAATAAGGAGCTTGAAACCCTCCTCAAGGAGGATTTCTGTGCCTCTTATATCCCTTCTTCTTGTGAGTTGTCATACCAGGAATTTGGTTTCCAGCAGTGGCTCTGCCCCTCTTACCCCTCTCTAAGTATCTTTTTCTTTATATATCTAGCTGTTGAAGAGCTGTTCTGCTAGTCTGCCAGTCAATTTCAGAGTTACATTATAGGTAGTTTCAGCCTTGATGTATCAAGGTTCACAATATTTGATTGTTAAATGTTCAAAATTTGTAAGCTAGTAATTAAACCATTGGTACCTTGAAATTAGCCATTGTAGGGAGTATTTACACCACAGAAATCAGCAAACACTATAAATTGGGATTCTTTTCCCTCCAGAATGTTGGCTAATGAGTATATCAATACTCATTCTTTTCCTTTTAGGTTAAACAATCAGATGGCTACTAACTGAAAAGTCCTTTCCCTGCCTCTTACCAGAGGTATAGTCAAGAGGAAACAGTCAGTTGGCCATAATGCAACTGACATCTGTTCTTATTCACTTCTTGCCTTGCCCGTCTATGTAGACCAAAAGCACCCTGCAAATCTCTGAGCAGTACTGGGATAAAACTTGAGCAGGTGAATTATGCATAGAATCCAGACTTTTCACAATCTTCCTTAAAGCATAATTTGTATTCTCCTACCAAGTACAGAATTGGTAATTGGTAAAACTGTCAAATAACTGGGAACTTTTATGTCCATAAGCCACAATAGTCACAATTACAATGTAGCACAAGTAATATGAAGGGTATTAAGCATAAAAATAATACAGAGGAGTGTAATTAAGCTGATAAATCTCAAAGAGCTAATTTGTAGGACATTTTTAGAAATCAGACATGAGTAAAATAAGCCAATCAATAGCATGCCCTTCCTGTGTATATGAAATGCATTAGAAGTAAGTTGTCATTTTCTACATATGAATTTCAAGTCAGAACAAAAGGTAAAGCTTAGGCTACTAAACGATAGCTAGTGTTTTAATTCTGACATTTTCATGTTAAAATCTATAAGCTTCAGCTGATAAAATTATTCTCTATAATTATAATTTGGAGCATGTTTGGTGTCCACATACATTTTTATCATGTTCCGTGTTGTTTGTTGAACAATAAGGAAATTATTTAAATTTTTCCAGAGTGCTCGTGTTCAGGAATTGCCAGATTGTTTCAATCCATGGAACTAAATATTATAAACTCTATTAATTATTCCTATTTGGAAACTGTGGTGACTAAGTGTTTTTTCTTCTTTACTTCCTTTTTATTGTTTCTATGTTCATTAAGTTGGACTACAGAATATTCCATTTTACATAATCAGAAATGAGTCTTATGTCTCAAAACTTGGTTGGATTCTGAAAAGAGGAAAAGGAAAAAATCAGTGATAAGCTTCTGAAGTTATTACTTAGAAAATCAATGATCTACTGTGAGGTAACAATAGTGAACAGCTTTCTGGAAAGATGAGAGAGAAAAGCAGTGAGAGAGGATTAATGGAGCAGTTAGCACAGTATTGATTAGACCTCAGTCTAGCAAATTTAAGTCTGGATCTTGCTAAAAAGGAGCAAAAGTCAATTTGCCCAAATAATAGTTTAATAACTATTTGATGAGAAAAACTTTGAGACATTGCATCATATTATGTGGTAGAGAACTACATACGATGGGTAAATCAGATACACAAGAACATGCACACAGACAAAAAATATAAGTGAAAAACATTCCAATGGCATCATTTAATTTTATTTTTCAGATTTTTACCTTCTCTTGATAATATACTAATTATCAGGTGAAATATTAAGAAGTCATAATATTAACCTTTAGGAGCTTAAACAGTGCAACAGGGAGAAATAGATTCTTCTACAGACTTTAAAGTAGTGGGCTTTTGAGACCTATACTAGGCAGTTTATTTCCAGGGGAATAAAGCATTAATGTAATGATTAACTTAAAAAAAAAAAAACACAGAAAATTTGAATGAGCTGAATATTTTTTTCTACTTTGAAAATTTCTGACAGTCCTAATCTTACATTTTGAGAGATTTATATATACTTAGGATTTGAACTAATTCTCATTAGTCAGAATATCAAGACTCATACTATTAACTAAATAAAACTTACATGCTTTGATATTCTTTAAGGTCCCTAAACTACTAAAAAAGCAAATGATTAAAAGAAATTGTTGTGCATGTGTGTCACTATTCATGTGGAGGTGCTATTTGCAATATATGTGACAGATAAAAATTATATAAGGAACATAGTAAAATCATTTAAATAAATACACCTATATATATACCATACTCAAACTATGGTGGATAAATTTATAAAGAGGGATTAGGGTTTATGTTTTGATATTCCACTTTTTGTACAACTTGAAACTTTTAAATCTTCTATGCTTTCAATTTTCATTTAAAAATAAGGATGAAGTGTGAATCAGGATGTTAGTGCATTTTGGATTCCATATGTATACATATAATGGTTTTCAAAGTTAAAAAAAAAAAAAACTGTTCCTTTATTCCAAGAATATTTCAGTGTATATCTCCCTTTTTTTAACTTTAATGTTCTTTTTCTCAAGTTTCACTATCAAAATCATACTCTCATGACTTGAAGATAGAAACAAACAACAAAAATAATTGTCAAGTTTGATGGAAAACAAATAGTTGCATTTCACATTACACTAATGTAGTGGCTGGATAGATATGGTATTTTAAGATAATATACTACCACTGATAGTTATGTGTCAGCTTGATAAATGAGTTGTATAGGACATCTCATGCCTTCCAGCATTCCACTTTGACTTGTTTTTATTTGGATTTCTTTGCCAATCAATAATTTTCACTATAGCACTGTAGTTTACACATTATCAAATAAAAACTAAAAAACTTCTGGATAGATATAATGTAAAGAGATAGTATTAGGGTCACATTTATGTTTATAGACCTTAGAGGCAAATTTCTATTTAATATTTGAACTATGACCTCTTCATTAATAAAGTGGTAAAGCTTTACATAAGCTATGACTATGATCGATAGTTATACCACAAGCATTAGCTGTTTAGATAAACCATCTGGCTACATGCTCTACAAATATCCTAAGAGCAGAAAATGTAGTTATATAACAACAAATCAAGAAATGAATAGAGTTATAAAAATGTTTCATGTGTTCAAAAATATATATGTGTATAACTTACTGAATTTTAGCTAGAAATTTTTCATTTTGTCACAGCATTAAGTTTATATGACCAAAGACATGCCATTGAAAAATTCTTAAATAATTACTGAGTAGGATAAAAATCATAGAAAGTTCATTGACAGTATTTATATTAAGCAAGTACAGTGTTCAAATGAATACATGAATCAGCTTGACCTTAATTTAGTTGCCTACTAAAAATTGATTTGTATTATTCCTTAGTTATGCTTGATCACTAATTATAGAATAAATTTCTGGTGTTTTATGTATTTATGTCTACCTCGCATCAAGATGGACTGATTAGATAAGTGAAATACAGAATTTAAGTAAAAAATAAAATAACTTTGAATTGAATTGAAAAGTGGCAGCTCTTAGTTATCCAAAAGGTAAAAAACAAGAATAGAATAAATGCCTAATTAAATTGGAGGGTAACCCAAAATTTGTATCATACTATCAGAATAACACAATTCAGAATATTTTTAAATGTCCTAAGCCCAGGGCACTTGGGTGGTTAAGCATCTGACTCTTGGTTTTGGCTCAGGTCATGATCAGGTCATGATCTCAGGGTCATGAGATCTAGCCCCACATTAGGCTCTACCCTTAGTGGGGAGTCTGCTAAGGTTTCTCTCTCCCTCTCCCTTTCCCCCTCCTCCCTGCTTGCACACACTCTCTAAAGTAAAAATAAATCTTTAATAAATAAGTAAACAAATGTCCCTAATCCAGGACCATTACACCTTTTGAATGTGATTTCTAAGAAGTCTCAAGATTTATTTCCAGTAATGGCCAGTAACAAGCTGGATTGTTTTTTGTCTTGTTTTCCTATTTTAGTATTTGTTCATTTAACAACTATGTACTGAGCAGACCCTACGTTGAAATAGTAACTAAAATTTTACTATATAATATTTAAGAAAAAAGTACCACCTGATCACCAAAATTTATAATCTTAATATGAATTTTAGGTTCCAGAAATAAAACAACATTCCTTAGTAGTGTTCATTTATGACTAAATAGAATACAAATAATTATTTTGAATCATGTCTTTCAGTCTTAAAACATCAATGTATTAAATAGAAGACTGAATATGAAAATAGTGGGTTTGGATGAAGGAGAGGGTATGATATGAAATAGAATTTAGACATAATGAGTTCAAGGTGATGATAAATCAATAGAAGTAGAATGAAATAGCTGAAATAAAACTTTTCTTAAATGGCATATTATCTGTTACAGGTTTTTCCTTTATAAAAATTGAATGCTATATGTTATATAAGGAAGTACTTATTTTGATAGTATTTGAGGTAAACTGGAAATTTGCTAGTTTAGAACTGGAAAGATCCTTTTCAGTTGAATAAAGCTGTGTAATTATGTCTCTATCAAACAGATAAAAAACAAAACTGTGCTTACTAAGGAAGGTTTGGGCCTGCATTCCCATGTACTTGGTTTCACCATTCAGTTATACAGTTGCATTTGTGCACCTAAGACAGATGGCTGGCTAAAATAATCTAATGAGTTTCCTATATTTGCAGCTATTTCTCTATGTCAATGACAACATGAATGTATAAAAAAGATTTCTTTCCTATCAGGTCTTTGCTAGTTTTTGCTAACTGCAATGTTTAAGGAAAAAAAAAAAGCCAAATTTGATTTATTTAAATGGACAACTGTATCCTCAATTAAAACAATCTAGAACAACATTAGAACTTGACATAGTCACGTGGTAAATTATAATTAAACCCTCACAGATTGTCAATCAGTGCAACAACTACCGCCAGTCTTTTTGCATTTGGAGAACATGACATAAAATATATACATCATACACAATGCAGTTTTTTATAAAGTGCTAATTCATATTATATATCATATTTATATATCATTTGGGACTACTTAAACTGCTAACTCTCAGGGCTTTAATTAGAGATGCAAAGCAGATAGTTCACATCTTTTGTTATTTTATAGCAACCCCTAGTATCCTTAGTATTAGGAAAGATCTGAGAGAGGTTATAATTAAATTGAATGTAAGACAACTATGTTTACAAAAATAAGAATGGATACCAAATAATGCCTTTTTATAGCATGTTTATAAATCAAACACCATCATAAAAATAATCCCAAGAATAATAATCCCATAAATTAAAAGAACAATTTTAGTAACTACTTATTAGTGCTTTTTAAAGTATTGAGGAATTTTGATAAATATTAGTAAAATAAAATTGAATTGTTATATATATAAAATCTTTTTCTGAAAATGTTAACACTTTGCATTAAAGAGCATGTTAGTAAATACTTTTAACTTTAAAATTATTTTTCATTAAGTACCTTTGATTTCTTTAACCAAAAGGGTTAATAATTGCTCATATTATGAACTTATAAATACTAATGCTCATGATTCATTTTTTTTTTTATGATTCATTTTCTTATGGAAGTTCAACATATCTTCCCTAGATTATTTCAGGAACTATCTAGTCAAACTAATTCAAACTTGTATTATTGAGTCTAGACATTGCATCAACAGTTGCTTAATCACAATGCGCATGTGATTTTAACATTACTCTGCTGCATTGAAAAGGTAAATGTATGTTCTCAAATATTTAACAGCTAAGAAGTGAAGCAGGCCTTCTCTGATAATTTTTAAGTTTGTAAAAATAAAAATCTGGCATTGTTGCTGCTGAAAGCATCTGCCAGTAGGACTTTGACTCAAATTAATTGACACTTGGTATATTTAAGTATTTAGGACAAAAAGGATAAAAGCCATGTGATAAGAATTTGCCAAGCAAAGAACTGAAAGAAGCCAGCTTATGTTCTTATGAAGGGAGATGCCAAGAAGGGTGAAGTGAAGCATAGTCATGAGAGGACTGGAACTGCAAAGAGTGAAAAAAAAATGTAAATCAAGGAAAAAAGCAAGCTGTAATCAGGAATGAGGTGAAGCATTCATCAAGAAGGCATAAAGCCAGTTATCTCAGGAGATAATAGAGCAAAAGCTACATATCAAGGAAAGTGAATCAGTTCTCTTTATTTTTATTTATTTATTATTTCTCTGTGTGTATCTCCTGGTTTTGCCACAGCAGACATTTGGCACAATCTGCATTCATTGGTTAGCTGCAAGATTTAATGGAAAGGTCTCATCCTCATGCTTGTTATGTACCTATTAATCAAAGGTCACACAGGTTTCATTTCATGTTAGAATTGTAGCTGTCAAAGTCTAGGAGATCTTCAAATAGATCTGTAATTTGACCAGAGAGAATCATTGTTAGGACATAGAAATATATTACTAGGTAATAGGTTTTTAAGACCCAAAAATTCAATTATGAATGAGATGTAGTTTCAATTTCTCAGTGTGAGGAGTCAGTGGTTTACTTAACAGTGACCATGTAGAATATTGGAGTCATTTGAGTTGCTGACTAAGAGGACTGGATCCATTTTATGGTAGGGTAATAGTTGGGTTTTGTTTAGTTTTATTGTTTAGGTCTTTTAGAGGGAAAGTTTTTGATGAAATGGGAAACTTATGCTTCTAAAACACAACTTCGCCCTGAGTGTTTTGAAGTCTGGGACACATCAATAACATTAGAAAGAAAAAAGTCCATTATGTATACCTTTTCCTAAATGTGTATGCTATTAAAAATACTCCAGATAGGTCTCTAAGGGAGTGGAGTTTTGTATCTAGAATACATTTTGTTTCTGGTGATAAAGTTGAAATCACCTATGATTAATTTCTGTAAGAAGAAATAAAGGAAAAAAAAAAGTAGATGAATAGATATAAGCCAAGAGGGAACAAGACTCCAATGTTATAATTAAGTATATTGGTTTTATATGCCAGATATTGGAGCAGACTAATTATGGAAACAAAGCCAAGCAATGCTTGGGTTTGTGAAATATTTTTCCCCCTGAGGGTAGAGTGTGAAGCATACTTTTTATTAGAATACAAGAAGCAAGAAGTATCAGAAATGTAAACACCCATTGAAATAAATTTCTGGAAACTATTACGTTTAGTAAGTACATTTCTCTTTAAATTTGTGATGACTTGATATATCACAACAAATATAAGAAGAGAAACCATTTCTGGCCTTATTTGCATTTTTGGGGATTTAAACAAAAAATTTCAGAGATGGTAATAAGTGCATTAGATTTTATATGCCGACCTTCATTCTTGTGGTAGATGAAGTTATTTACATTGTCCTATTACATTTTCAATCCTAAATTTTATAATTTATAATAAAAAATCAGACCCCTACACCTTTGGAACATTGGCTGCTATGAGTCTAAAGGAATATGCAAACATACAATTAGTTGTCATAGACTCCTAAAATATGAAATTTTCTACTTATATTATTACAGCTCAAAATTCAACTTTGTGTCTGTTAATCTCATAATTGTAAGTTTGTGTTTTTGTGGTATCAGTTGTAAAGTCTCCTCTTTCATTTCTGATTTTGAGTCCTTTTATTTTCATTCTTGGTGAGTCTAGCTAAAGATTTGACAATTTTATCTTTTCAAAGAACCAGCTCTTAGTTTTATTGATATTTTATATTGTCTTGTTAGTGTTTGTTTCATTTGTTTCCTTTCTGATCTTTATTTCCTACCCAATACTAACTTTGGCTTCATTTTTTGTTTTTTGATTTTGTTTTCTGTTTTGTTGTTTTTTTAGTTCCTTAAATATAAAGTTAGGTTGTTTGAGATTTTTCCTGTATCTTGAGCTAGGCATTTATCTCTATGAACCTCCCTTTTAGAGCTCTTTTTTGCTGCACCCCATAAGTTTTGGTACATTGTATTTCCATCTTTATTTGTCTCAAGGTATTTCTCTTTTGATATCTTTGTTGACCCACTGGTTATTTAGTAATATGTTGCTTAATTTTCACACATTTCTGAATTTTACAGTTTTCTTCTTATAATCGTTTTTCTGGCTTTATACTGTAGTATTCAGAAAAGATGCTTGCTATAAATTCTATCTCCTTAAATTTATTAAGACTCACTTTGTGGCCTAACATATGGTCTATCCTGGGAATGTTCCATATGCACTTGAAGAACGTGTATTCTGTTGCTTTTGGATGGAATGTTTTGTATATATGCTAAGTCCTTCCTAGTCTAATTTTTTTAAGGCCAATATTTCCTTACTGATTTTCTGTCTGAGTGGTCTATCCATTGATATAAGTGGGGTATTAAAGTCTTCTACTATTATTGTATTTGTCTATTTTTCCCCTTTTGGTTTTTAATATATTCTTTATATATTTAGGTACTCCTATGTTGAGTGCATATATATTTACAAATGTTTGATTTTGTTGGATTGACACCTTTATCATTATGTATTGCCCTTCTTTGTCTTTTGTTACGGTGTTTGTTTACAAGTCTATTTTGGATAGGAATATAGCTACACCAGCATTTTTTGTTTGTTTCTATATGCATGGAATGTCAGTGTGACTCTGAGTAAGTTAACTTTTAGCTGCAAAATAACATTAAATACTCCATAGTAACATGAAAAGTAAAGTATCAAAGCTATGCCTAGAAAATATATTTATTGAAGACTTAATTAGAAGAAGAGGAGGAAGAGAAGAGAATAAGAATAAGAACAGGAGTTAGTGATGACTGAATTGAATACTGGACAAATTATCACTATGATTTAGATTCAGATTCAGAACCGGTAAAAGAATCCAGTAATTATGTTAACATGGAATCTGCTCACATAAGGCTCATAAGCTAGAGTTGGACCAAGATATCAGAGCTGAAATTGCCATGGATTTGACTTGCTTCTGAGTCACCTACACATCAAGATATGTACAAATCCCTCTGGATTTTTCTAAATTGCCAAAAAAAAAAAAAAGTGTAGTAGATATCAACTGTGGATACTGATGACTCTAACATAATCCAAGCAAATTCTGTAACCTAGGATAAGAACAAGACCATGAAAAGACACACATACTTCAGCCTAGACCTCTAAAATTTCAGGTTTCTCACAAAGTAGCTTTGCTTTGGACAGCAACCTTGTGAAAACTTTGAGTATGTTTTCTGGATACTAGATATGCTTCTAACCTATCACTAGGTTAGAAGCAGCACTTTTAAAAGAAAGTTAGAAGCCAAGTCAGGTTTTGTTCACAAAACCACATTCCAAACACAAACTTCATTGTCATATTCAGAATATACAGAATGTGCTATCTAGGGAAATCCACTGATTTCCATAGCCTGGATTTTTGTGAGTGTTTACTGTGGTCTGTCAAGGTTACCTTCAGAGACAGATTTGCAAGTGTAAATCTATTTGATATATTATAATTCCGCTAAACTTATAATCTATATTTAAACTTCTCATGTTTTCTCTTCTTTTGCTTGATTTGATTAGATAGAACAAAATTTATGTCTCCTCTCAAATCTTCTGTTGGTTATACACACAAGACTCTTCGTAAGCATATTAAAATGATTCGGTAATTGACAGTTTACAAACAGGAGATCAAGTTATGTCTCCTTTGCAGGATGGTGTTTCTACTTAGGTGGAATGCAATTTTGGCCACTCATAAGAAAGTGATAGTATATGTTCTTTGATCTACCTGCTTCTTCAAGATTCTCTGCATTAGTGATGTCCTTCTGTGAGATTATTATATAAATACATTGAACCACTCATATATTTATTCACCATATAAATTATAACACAGGTGTTATAAAATAAGATATAATAGAGATATTACAGCCATATTGATTTATTTACCAATCCTGACTTGGCTACTGATTAGTCTGGCAATCAATTTTTCTCTTATCAAAAATTAACAATAATGCTCAAATTTTAAGCCTATTATGAAAAGTTTATACAATAAGCATACACAATTTCTAATTTAGTGCTTAATCAGTAATGCACTCAATAAACAGTGTGTGTATGTTTGTCTATATCCTTGATAGAATAGTAAACTGGATTTCTAACTTAAGCATCAGATAGTTATTCTAGGTTTAAGTAAAATAAGAGTTTTCATCCTGTATTTGATTATTGGTACCTGATTATTAGTACACCAGGGATGAGCTTCATTCTTGGTATTCTGATGCAATCCATCACTCAGTGTCAGATTTATTTTTGCCCTTTAAAATTCTAAATAAATGTGTATGTCAGTCACATTAATGGAAATATTGTGTGTGATCAAGTATAAAGTAACCTCATTAGGTACATCCTATTTAATCAGTGTAATCCTAGTACTATGAAAAATATATTTATTAGAGTGATTACCTTAATATTAATTTTAAAACATACTTATATTGTAGATATAACTTGTATTGAAAAATTCCTTTCTATTCTTTACATATTCAATTTCTATCAGTTTGTATATATGTACTTAAGTAGCATATATGTATATAATTGGACATAAATAATGTTAATGTTAATATTAAATATTTTAATACAGAAATAGATTTATAAAATTATTAAAGCAATATTAACCACATATTTTTATTAGAAAAATATCCTCGAGTCCACAAGTCTCTCTGATTTTTAACTATTGATATCAGGCAAGATTACAGTGACTATAATATAGTATAACTCTAATTTTGTATAGTTTGGGATATTAGCTTTCATATCAAAATAGCTCTTGAGCAATTCTTTAAATTTCATGTTTCTACACAAGTTATAAGTATCTAAAAAATTCTATTTTGAAACTGCATATCTTATAAGAATGCTAACTTTTTGACATATTTGTAATTTGACAAATCCCAAATGTCAATAATATTAATCACATATATATAAAAAAATGAAAAAAGTATGTTTTCCAAAATAAGCTTTATTCTCACTAATTAATTTTTTTAAGATTTTATTTCATTTATTTGACAGAGAGATCACAAGTAGGTAGAGAGACAGAGAGTGAAGCAGGCTCTCTGCTGGGCAGATAGCCCATTTTGGGGCTCAATCCCAGGACCCTGGGACCTGAGCCAAAGGCAGAGTTTTAACCCACTGAGCCACCCAGGCTCCCTGTCGCTAATTAAATTTTAAACGGATTTTCTAAAACTGCTCAAAAATACATTTCTTTATAATTTGTCATTTTGGAAGCTCAAAATTTAAATAAAAATTGTCAAATAATTTGTTAGAAACTGTCATCATTTTCAGCACTTGCAGAAGAATTTTCAATATTGGTTTAAAGTTATGGCCCCCAGGAAATTTAAGGAAAAAAAATTATCAGAACATTTCCTTTAATTACATGTTACTATTCCCCTGTGTTATTAAAACCATTAAATGTCTTATTTTTTGCTTTATTCATCAGATATCTAGACATACAGAAACCATCAGAATTCTATCTTAAGTTCAAAGGATGATGAGTCATTGCTTTTCCTTCACTTGCTGTCACAAGATGTAGAGGCATAACACACCAAAATCATGGTGAATCTGATTGAATAAATATAGGAAGGAAAATCAGTGAGGAAAATATGCATGTAAATTTCAGTAGCAATGGGACAAAAAGTTGTAAAGTTTATTAAAATCATAAGGATAATTCCCCTAATATACCTTAATTGAATGTTCAGAATGAATTATATCAATGAATATGAGAATTGGTTGACCATATGTGAAAACTAGTGGGCCACTTCTGTCATTTTTCTTCAACTGATTTTGAAATTTTCTACCAAGTTAAAGTTATTTGAAAAAATGGAGAAGTAACTAAAAAAATGTGTAAAAGGAGCTTGAATCAAAGAATCTTTATAGTGTAAGGTAACGAGATCAATACTAAAATAGCAAGATTATACCAATAACTAATCCTCTAAATTATTGTTAATGACTATCGTTTTAGTAGTTAAAGGGATTTTTGAGATTAACCCAAATAGTTTGCCAGAAACTTGAACAAAATTGTTGAAGTGCTGAGCCTCTTAGGTAAAATAATTCTGACTTGCTACTTGCCATAAAAATCCTTTATTCTGGGCATATGGGTGGCATGTAGTCAGCTCAGGTTGTGGTCTCAGGCTTGTGAGTTCAAGATTGGTACTGAGCTATGTGCTCAGTGTGGGGTCTGCTTGTGACTCTCTCTCCCTCTCCCTCTGTCCCTCCTCTCCACACCGCCCCTAAAATAAATCAATCCTTAAAAAAATCTCCTTAATTCTTCTACTAAAAGATGATACAGATAAAACTTCAGAAATTATTTCATATCTTTGAATATTAATTACTCAAATGTCACTTTTCTAGAACCATGGTATAACAACATCTTTTTCTAGTAATTATGTAAAGAAATGGATGTATGTAAAAATAGGATAAAATTCTTGGTAAAATTTCTCTTCTTTTGGCATTGTATAACTATTCAGTTTGTGTTACAGCGAACTTAAATATCATCAACTTCATTACCACCACCATCAAATCTTCAAATTCAAAGACTGAAGAGGAAAATAGTCTTTATCTTACTTGCTATTAAAGATAAATGTAATAACTTGTCACCAGCATCCTTTTAACAATAACCTTTTATTGGATCCTTTTAATATCCTTTTTACTTCTCGTGAAAAAGCCAAAAGAAGACCTCGTGCTCCTTTACCAATAGCAAATGAATATGAACGACACCTGTTTATAACACAAATGTGAAGGATAATGACCTCTGAAAGCATCTAAGTGATTCTTCTGCTGAAAAACTACTGTGCCCATGCAAAAAGTTCAGATTTTTAAAAAATCTGTCTACCAAAGCTTTAGTAATACAATTATAATAATAATCTCCAATTTTGGATTATTCTTGTATCCCAATTCAGTCTACACTTTCAATATAATGACAATGATAGATACCTTAATTCTCAAACTTAGCATTTGGCCAGAATATGTATTTGACTCCCTTCTGAAAGTGTGACATCTTTTTTACTTTTTCTTTCTTTTTATTTCTCTCTCTTTCTTTCTTTCTTTCTTTCTTTCTTTCTTTCTTTCTTTCTTTCTTTCTTTCTTTCTTTCTTTCTTCTTTCTCTCTCTCTCTCTCTTTTTTTCCTTCCTTCCTTCCTTCCTTCCTTCCTTCCTTCCTTCCTTCCTTCCTTCCTTCCTTCCTTCCTTCCTTCCTTCCGAGAGAGAGAGAGAGAGAAAGAAAGAGAGAAAGCAGGGGGAGAAGCAGAGAGAGAATCCCAAGCAGACTTCCCACTGAGTGCACAGAGCTGGAGATGGGGCTATATCTCAGGACCCTGAGGTCATGACTGGAGCAAAAATTAAGATTCAGATGGTTAACTGAGTCATCCAGGCACTCCTAAAAGTGTGGCATCTTAATAAAACCTCCACTCCTTTGTCCTAAGACTGTACCTCTTCTCTGCTGATAAATAAGATCTGTATAATTTTGGTTATCAGGCTGATTTATTTATAATGGGAAAGTGGAAGTGACTAAACATTAAAATATCTGTAAAGCCTGGATCCTTTTGTGCTTAAAGGAAAAATATTATAGCATACCCAAAACTCATAAAGATATCTGTGTCCTTTTAGATATTAAATCAAAGGTGAAGTGAAGCATGCGCAGGCAACCTAATTTCTTTCAAAGGTATCAAAGGCTTAAGAACATGTATAATTGTTCTGTCACAGTTAGAAATTATGCACTTTATACCAGGTGACTAAAAAGCATCTTGGATTTGATCAAAGTAATTGTTCACAAATAAATCTGAAAACAAAGTAGAATTTTTTGCTTTATGTCTTTCTTGCTAATATTCAGGAAGAATAATTACAAAATAATTAACATTGTTGATCTTCTCTAAATACAAATGCCTGCATTCAGGGTTGGATTGAAATTGCCTTGAATTTGATAAGCCCAAAGAATATATAATAGTTTTTCATACCTTTCATCTATCTGTAAATGAGTGGTACTTATTGGATGTTCTAGCATGCAAGGGGCTATGTGGCTTATATAAATCACAACAATGAATTAAATTGTAATATCAATATTTACAAAGAATGAAGAGTGTTCTGGGGGAGAAATATCCAACTATTAAAATACTTTTATTAGTTGAAAGAAATATTTACCAAATATTTCATTTACAAGTAGATTTTGCTTGTGCTTATTTCACTTTCTTTAGGAGTCTGCCAAGTCCTTCTTTGACCTGTTAATACAACCTTTGCTTTCTTGCCATGTGTTGTTTGCACTGGCTTTAGTGATTTAGTGATTACACACACTTATACACACAATAGCTATCACCTTCAGAGGGTCTTTTAAAAACAAGCCATCCCTATTTTAAGACATTTTCAGTATTATGATAATGGCAGAAGTACTATCTCAAATAAATTACTTAGAAAAAATAGAAATAAGAAGGAACTAAGAAGAGAAAAGAAGACTAAAACTAATCTTATGATAGTAATAGTTTTCACTTTTTACACTTTTAATAATGTAATTTAAATACAAAAGTATATGTAAAGCAACCTAAGGTGCTCTGAATCTTGCACTTGCTAACGGTAGAGATTTGAGATTTGGGTGGAGGAATAAGACAAATCTTGAAAGATGCATAAGATCAAAGAAAGAATCTACATATATGATATATATGTATTTTGTATATGCAATTGATTTTCTCCTAAAATGGAGTTACTTGGGTAGTTTAGGTGATTGAACTAAACTTTTCTAATCTTAATTATCAGCAGAAATATTGGTTCTTGTGCATATGTGGAAATGGAATGGGTGACTGTACTAGTATCCTAAGAATGGGATTAAGATATTTATGGTTATTGTTTAATATCCATAGGATACTTCGGATCTGTAGGAACAGAACTATATGAATTGGAGATAACAATACCAAAAAAAATCAAGAGATTTTCAAAAATTATATCTATTCAGGAGACTGTAGGGATTTATTTCCTCTACAAAGGAGAATAAATAGTATTTAAAGTTTGATATTGACATTCTTAGTTACAAATTTCCTTCTATTCTCCATTATAGTTTATCTTATTTTAAATATTTGATTATTCAATTTTATATTCCTTAGATGGAAACCTTTCAATCCATAATCTACATTCTATTTATTTCTCTAATTTACTCATCTCAGAAATATGTACCACTATCTAATCAGTTACTCAAGTAAAAGAAACTAGTCTTTTTTTGATTCCCAAATTCATATCTCTACATGACCTTTTCTCTGAACTCTAGACCAGTATTGTCCAATTAAAACTTCTGCAATGGCAGACATGTTCCATATGTGTACTGTCCAATAGGGTGGGCAGTAGTCCCATGTACCTATTTAGCTCTTGAAATCTAGCAAGTCTAAATGATGAACTGAATTTTAATTGTATTTAATTTAAATTTAAATAGTCGTATGTGACTAGTGGTGACCATATTGGACAGCATAGTTCTAGGCATATATAGTCAAGTATCTAATTTAGATCTCCTTTTAGATATGCTGCAAGAAAGTTACTATCCACTGGACTCTGTGCTCTTCATTTTTCAGGCCCACTTACTAACTCAATCCCTTTCATTTTCCTATATAAAATCTGTCGTTACTATTTATCTCTTTACATCATTAAAATTTGATAGCACTAGAACTGTTTTAAACTCTAGTTGCTTATGTATTTTTGCTGTTTCCTTGATTATGGATAGGGTGGTGATATAGATGGATAAGCTCCCTTCTTCATGTTTCTTACATTATAGTCTAGAATGGTGTTATCATATAGGAATTCTTCAATATCTCCTGAATCTGTGAATTAATTAATAACATGCATTAAAGAGAAAACTCACAATTCTAGAGTCAGAGATCAACAGTGCTGAGATTAAAGACAAGTTTTTAGCTAAATATTAATTATATTGGATCTTCCTTTTATTAAATAATCTATCCTCAGGAAAATTACTAATTTAACCTCAGTTCCCTTCTATGTACAAATAGATTATAAAAATACCTACTTTATTAAGTTATTTTAGTGCTGGGATAATATAAAGCTTGTGTATGGGATATAGTTGATAAATGATGACCATCAATAGAATGGTAATATTGTTATTTTAGTTTTGACTTTGATGTAATGGATATCCTCAGCCAAGTTTCTTATGTTTTCTGGGATCTGTTTATTCATCTGTTCCATGGAGCAGTTGGATGCTATAATCTGTTTTTAGAACTAGCAAACCTCCAGAATTCTGAATATGAATTCATTCTCTTGAGCATATTTCAAGTGAACTGAACTTGTGCTAAATATGAACATACAGTAAAATACAGTTTTCTTCCCCCTATTCAGTATCTTTGATCAGTATTTTAGAAAATTGACATTTTTCTACCTCTTCAGTTCAAAATACCTCACGGAATTACATATTGACCATTTAAAATAATCAATTACTATCTAGGTTTGCTTTGCTAAGTACAAATTTCAGACTATTAGCATTATCTAGTTTTTCTTAAAATTTTATCATTTTACCTTTTGAAAATTTTGTCTCCTTGACAAATTTAACTTGCAAAAGAAAAAGGCAGGAAGACATAATCCTATCTGAGTGCAAACTGTAAGACCTTTAAATGTTATTTAGTGATTTTAACTGGCATCTTTATAAGCCGCACAACAATGCCAAATAGATAAAAAGTAAAATGACCCAAAATTCTGATGCACAACATGTGTTACATTCAGAAGCAATGAAAGGAAAGTACATCTGGAAGAAAAAGATAATGGCTTTGTCTTGGACTGAGCAGTAGAAACCCTAACTGCTGCACATGTCCATTAATCTTCAAGTTACAGTAGCAGGATCTGGCAATTGGATAGAATGGACTATTTGCATTAAAAATCTGTCAATTTAAAATGCAATAAAAACAAAAAAATCAATAATAATACATTTAAATTCAAAGAGTCATCACAACACTGCAATCACAATCAGTCATATTTACCAAGGCCACATATGTAATAATCCTCCTGATCCCTATATAATTACTAGCTTTGCCTCTTGAATTATCAACAGCTCTCACGGCTTATTGCCTCATACTTGCTTAATAAGCATCTGCAATCAATAATCTTGCCACAGTGTAAGAGGCAACCAGCCAGTCAGGCTTAGGGTATAAATGCTGCAGAAGCCATCATTACATCCATGTGAATGACAAGGAGGTGGCTGTGCTAATGGAAGAGGCATGCAGTAAAGAGGTAATTTAGAAAATTTGTTTACTGGAATGTGTGGATCTTCCCATGGCTGCTGGTGTCTCAGCTGTGTGGAACAGTCACCCTTGAAAACACATCTTCAAATTCTTCCCAGAGGTGTTTTTATGGTGATCGTCTCCAGCAGCTGTCCTCTGTATCTTGCTATCAACATAACACATCCAGTTCACCTGAACTACTTTTATCGAGCTGAAAAGCAAACATTTATTTTATTCATTCACATGTCATATGATGGAGAACAGGAATTTATATGCAAATCTGAGTATTGTTGACACTTTGATGACAAGAGTTTAAGGACCAATTGTAGTTGTCAAAAATGTTTTAAAACCCCTATTAATGCCATTCACATGAAAATGAAATTGAAAATCCCAATAGGGAAAGTGTGTTGTATGGATAGCAAGGTAGAGCTTATTTTATTCAGTCTGTTGAATTAAAAAGATTCCCATGGTTTTACAAAAGGGACAATTGGAAACACCATCAGGATGATATAATTTCATTTTTACCTTGTAAATATTAACTATGCTCATTGCTATTATTACTTAAAATTCAATATTTATCCATAGTTTAGGAGACATAAAGAACATACAAAAACTTCATTTCCTCCCAATAACAAAGGAAAAATAATCATTTTAAAAAGGCTCTGGGGGCACCTGGGTGGCTCAATGGGTTAAAGCCTCTGCCTTTGGCTCAGGTCATGATCTCAGGGTCCTGAGATGAAGCCCCGCATTAGGCTCTCTGCTCAGGAGGGAGCCTGCTTCCCCTCTCTCTCTGCCTGCCTCTCTGCCTTCTTGTGATCTCTCTCCTCTCTGTCAAATAAATAAACAAAATATTAAGAAAAAATAAAATGAAAAAGGCTCTGGATTGCTTGTTTTATATTCTTATTTGGAAGTGAAATTACAGATCCATTAACTTTTTTGATTTTCCACATTTTTATTGAAGTACAGTTCTTACACAATGTTACATTCATTTCACGTGTGCAATATAGTGACTTGAACTCTATACATTGTCATGTTCACAAGTGTAGATACCATTTGTCACAATGCAGTGCTATTATGACACCATTGACTATATCCCCTATGCTATACTTTTCATCTCTGAGACTATTTATTCTGTAACTGGAAGCCTGTACTTCCCACTCCCCTTAACCCATTTGCCCATCCCTCCAGCTCCCTCCCTTCTAGGAACGAACAGTTCTCTGTATTGATAGGATTTTTTTTTCTGCCTTTTTTTTGTGTCTTTGTTTTCTATTTTAGATTCCACATTTAAGTGAAATTATATGATATTTGTCTTTCTCTGACTGGCTTTTTCACTTAGCATAATACATCTGGGTCTATTCATGTTGTTGCAAATGTCACACTTTTTTTCTTATGGCTACTATTCCACACATATATGGAACATATATGGAATATATATGTGTATGTAAATATATATATAGATTTTTTTTTCACATCCTCCTGATCAATTTCTTTTTTAAAAGATTTTATTTATTTTTTTGACAGAGAGAAAGAGATCACAAGTAAGCAGAGAGAGGAGGAAGCAGGCTCCCTGCTGAACAGAGCCCTATGCAGGGCTCAATCCCAGGACCCTGGGATCATGACCTGATCTGAAGGCAGAGGCTTTAACCCACTGAGCCACCCAGGCGCCCCCAATTTATTTCTCAATGGACACTTAGTTACTTCTATATCTTGACTATTGTAAATAATGCTGCAATAAACAAAAGGGTACATACCTTTTTTTGCTTTTATTTGCTTTGGGTAAATACATAGTACTGGAATTACTGGATTATACTGTAGTTCTATTTTTAGTTTTTTGAGGAACCTCCATACTGTTTTCCATAGGGGCTACACCAGTTCCCACCATCAGTACATGAGGGTTCCTTTTTCTTCAATCTCTCCAATATTTGTTTCTTGTCTTTTTGATACTAGCCATTCTGACTGGTGTGAGGGGATATCTCACTGTGGTTTTTATATTTTTTTGATTAAGAAAGATGTTGAATATCTTTTTACTTGTCTGTTGGCCATTTGTATGTCTTCTTTGAAAAAAAATGTTTAGCTCCTCTATTTTTAAATCAGACATTTTATGTTGTATGAGTTCTTCATATATTTTGGGTATTAACTCCTTCTCAAATATATAATTTGCAAGTGACTTCTATTCAGTAGGTTACCTTTTTGTTTTGTCGATAGTTTCCTTTGCTGTGCAAAAGCTTATTAAAAACAAAAACTTTTTATTTTTGTGTAGTGCCAATAGTTTATTTTTCTTTTGTTTCCCTTGTCCCTTGAGACATATCTGAAAAAAAGTGTTGCTAAGTTCAGTGTCAAAGTTATTACCACTTAGGTTTTATTCTAGGACTTTCATGGTTTCAGGTCTCATATTTAAATCTTTAATCCATTTTGAGTTTATTTTTATATATAAGAGAGTGGTCCAGTTTTCCCAGCATCATTTATTGAAAAGACCTTTTTCCCATTGTATATTCTTGCCTCCTCTATTATGGGTTAATTGACCATGTAAGCATGGGTTTACTTCTGTTCTGTTGATCTATGTGTCTTTTTGTGCCAGTACCATACTGCTTGATTACCATAGCTTTGTAGTATATCTCTTTAAAAAATATTTGAGAGGGTGGGGACAGAGAGAGAGGAGGGGCAGAGGGAGAGGGAGAGAATCTCAGACTCCCTGCTGAGCATGAAGTCCTACTTGGGGCTTGATCTCACAACCCAGAAATCACGACCGGAGCCAAAATCAAGAATTGACTGCTGAACTGTTTGAGCCACCCAGGTGCCCCTGTAGTGTATCTTGAAATCTGAGATTGTGTTACCTCCAGTTTTGTTTTCTTTCTCAAGATTGTTTAGGCTATTTGGGATCTTTTGTGTTCCCATATAAAGTTTAAAATTATTTTAGTTCTGTGAAAAATGCTATTGGTATTTTGATAGGGATGACATTGAATCTGTAGATTGCATGTGTAGTATGAACCTTTTAATTACTTTAATTCTTCTAATCCATGAGCATGGACTATCTTTCCATTTGTGTTATCATTAATTTCTTTCATCACTGTTTTATATTTTTCAGAGTACATGTCTTTTACCTCCTTGGTTAAGTTTATTTCTAGGTATTTTATTATTTTGGTATAATTATAAATGGAATTATTTTCTTAATTTCTGATATTTCATTATTCATGTATAGAAGTACAACACATTTCTATATATTAATTTTGTACCTATAACCTAAATTAATTCATTTATTACTTGTAATAGCTTTTTGGGGAAGTCTTTAGGGCTTTTATGTATAGTAGCATGCCATCTGCAAATAGTGACAGTTTCTTACCAATGTAGATGCCTTTTAGCTTTCTTTCTTATCTTATAGCTATAGCAGGATTTCCAGTATTAAGTTGAATAAAAATGATGAGAGTGGACATCCTTGTCTTGTTCCCAGTCCTAAAGGAAAAGCTCTCAATTTTTCACCCCTGAATATGATGTTGCTATGGGTTTTTCCTATGTAGGCTTCATCATGTGTAGGTATGTTCCGTCTAAACCCACTTCATTGAGAATTTTTATCAGGATGTTGAATGGATGTTGAATTTTGTCAAGTGCTTTTTCTGCATATTGAGATGAAATACTTTTTATTCATTTTGTTAGTGTGATATATCATATTAATCTACAAATATTGAACTGTTGTTGCATCTCTAGAGTAATTGCACTCATCACGGTGAATGATCTTTCTTTTAATTTTTATTAACATATAATGTATTATTTGGTGAATGATCCTTTTAATGTGTTGAATGTGATTCATTCATATTTTGTGAGAGCTAAACTATATTTTACACGAATTTTAGCATAGTTCAATACTGTAAAATGTGCTGCATAGTACAGAATTAAAATGTGCCCCCAGTTATTGGGTGAGATTTATTTCAGGGCTTCTACCCATAAGAGTGGAGCAGAATTTTACTAATTTATGATAAAGATCTCCTCAGACCCTTATGGAGACTTCATTAAGGAAGGGCTGAGTGTGATAACCTTTTCATGGTGAGAATTTGAAGGGTAGGAGAGCATTGCCGAGTGTCAACACCAGGAATACAACTAAGGGTATAAGTAAATTAGGACAAGTAATTTTTATTACAGTATGCTATCTAAGGGCTGTCAATTTGGATTTTCAGTAGTTTCTAGAATGGTACTTTCATTTATTTGTTACCCTTATACCTTTTGGAAATTCTTTATAATGCTAATATTTTATTTTAGTAATTTTGGGGAAGCAAAAAAAGAAAATAGACAAAACTCTATGTAAATTTCAGGCTTGTGGAGAATAGTCAAGCGCAGGATTAGTAGAATCAATGGAAACAAATGATTCTCTAGGGTTTATTATAAGAAGATAAGAAAAGCATAGGGAATTATGTTAGGATAACATGTGGCTGTTATATTAAATAGAAGATATTCACATGTGCTTTAGAAATAGAGTAAACCAACAAAGAAAAAGAGTAAACCTAGCAAAGAAAACTATATTGTCATTGCAACAATTGGCTCCTTTTATTTCCTATATAGGGAGCATCTCCATTTTAGTATTTTACTAATATCTCAAAATATTTAGTACTAAATTTATCAGTTTTTCTCTTTACATTTTTTTTTCTTTTGTCCAAAATTAGAACACATTTAGAATCTTTCATTGTTAGGAATATATTATATATTCTCAGCAATTTCATGCAAGTAACTGATTAAATATGTATCTAAAATATATAACTATAAAGCTTTATTTGTTAAACGGGAGGACCACATTCATATTTATGAAGTTCTGCAAAATCTCTAGGTTTAAAAATTTGGGCTTTTAATATAATAAGCTGAAGAAAAAATTAAGCAGAGCATAATTATCTGTATTATCACTTCATAATAAATACAGAAAAAGGGGCACCTGGGTGCCTCAGTTGGTTAAGCAGATGCCATTGGCTCAGGTCATGATTCCAAGGTCCTGGGATCAAGCCCTGCATCAGGCTTCCTGTTCTGTGGAGAGCCTGCTTCTCTCTCTCCTTCTGCCTGTCTCTCTGCTTAATTGTGCTCGCTCTCTCTCTCTCTCTGTCAAATAAATAAATAAATAATATTTAACAAAAATAAATACTGAATAAAAATCTCAATGGGCACATGTGTTTGTGTGACCAGTTATGTTGGCACCAAGTCATGCTACTTTAATTTTCCTGAGCTAACAATAAAAGTATTGAGTTAAATATTCTACCTTTGTGATACATTCAGTCATAGAAAGGAAACAAATGATGTCCTGTACAGAAAACTGTATAGTTCAGGTATAGAAAAGAAATGGGAGAATTGAGGTAGACTATGTCACATAACCATAGAAACCTCCAGAATTAAGAACCTATTATCAGTTATGTCAGCAGCAGTGATTTTCAAATGTCAATCATATTAATGCTGTTAATTTGAATCTTAAGATTTTTATTCACATTTGACATACACACTTGATTTGATACACTATTCTTCAAAAGCTAGAAGCATTAAATGTTGCATTTGTGCATATTCAAGTGACATTATAAGAAAATAGTCAACACGGGTTGTTCGCATATTACTCAGGTTTGAGACACATGGCTGTAATAGAACTGCTGATTGTAGAAAGAGTCTGTGTGTATTAATCCTTAACGAATCCCTAAAGTTCAAGAAGTAGAGCCAATCTATCTAAAATTTTCTCCCCACTAGAATATTTCATAAGACCTATCATTCATCCCCAGTGTTTTTCTAACACATCAGGTATATTTCCCACTGTCTCATCTATTTTCCTTGCTTACTCCCTTGACTCAAATTGCTCTCTGTCCCACCCTCACTGCCTTTACTTGACTAAATATCTCAACTAACAGCTTCTCTCCATTCCTGACGTACTGCAATATGTATTCTTCTGAAAGTATTGTCACTTGACACATTTTACTAATTCATTCATTAGAGAAGAAATCTAGTCATGAGATTTTCTTTGTGGAAATTATTTTGATTATTAATTCAATATCTGTACTTTCGTAGTTCTATTCAGATTTTCTATTATTTTAGTCAATTTCTGTAGTTTTTGTCTCTAAGAATCTGTCTATTTTATCTAAGTAATGTAATTTTTAGCATATAATTGTTCATAAGATTCTCTAATAATATATTTTATTTCTATAACCTTGTTTATTTAAATTGTGAGTTTAGGAAATTGCGTCTTCTCATATCTTTGCTTGGCTTGTGAATCTGTTGATTTTTAAAATTTCTGAAAGCTAACTGGTTTTGTTGCCATTCTGTATTATTTCTATTCTATAATACATTTATTTCTGTTCCAATACTTATCAATTTTTCTAGTTTATGTGGAAACTACAGTATCTGAAAATATTCTTATGTGTTTAGAACTATAATTTTTTTCTGCAAGCATAAATTTACCTGCATTTTATAAATTTTGATGTTTTTGTTTTCATTCATTTACACTTATTTTCTAATTTTCCTTGTGACTTATTCTTTGATGTGTTGGTTAAATTGTAGCTTAAATTTCACATTAACTTTCTCAAATTTTCTTCTAACTTTGTTCATTGGTGGTGAGAGAACATATTTTGTATAATTTATACCCTTTTAAATTTATTGAAATTTGTTTTATGGCCTCAAAATCTCTATTTTGGTGAATGTTCCAAGTGCACTTAAAATGAGTATGTATTCTGCTGCTGTGGAATGGTGTGCCAATCTGTCTTTTAATTGCATTGTTTAATCCATTCACAGGACACAGGTAGAATTTATGTCTGTCATTTTGTTATTGACTTATACATATGTTACGTATTTTTCTATTTATTCCTCCATTCCTCCTGTCCTTTTTGATAAATTGATATTTTTTAGTATAGAATTTAACACAATTGTCATTCCTGTTACTATATATTTTGTGTGTGCTTAGTGATTGCTTAAAATGATTACAATCTAGTTTAGATTAATAGCAACTAAATTTCAATGGGATACAAAAATCTATTCCAATATAGATTCATTCCCTCTTCTTTCCTTTGTACTTTTATGTTCATATATATTACATCTTTATACACTATATTTCCATAAACATATCTCTGACTATAGCTTTATGCAGTTGTCTTTGAAATCAGATAGGAAGAAAGAGCATTTACAAAAAATCAATTACATTATTTATTTATCTGTTTAGTTACCTTTATTAGTTTATTTAAGTGATTTTGAGATACTGTTTAGTGTTTGTTTCAGTGAAAAGGCACCCATATATTGTATCTTATACAGAAGATTTAGGGACTGTTTTTATTTTGGTGGACCTTAATTGTTCCATTATTTAAAAAAGAAAGTACTCGTTTGAATATAGAATTCTTGGCTGACAGGTTTTTTTTCTTTGTTTCAAAATTTTGAATATGTTTCAAAATCTCATAAAAACATTTCACTGCCCCTGGCTTCCATAATTTCCGATGAGAAATCAGTTGTAAATCTTATTGAGGAGCCCCTGAATGAGAGGAGTCATTTCTCTGGGCTTTCAAGATTCTATGTCCTATCTTTTGATAGTTTGATTATAAAGTGTCTAGTTATGGATCTCTTTGAATTTATCCTAATCACAGGTCACTGAATATTATAGATGCATAGATTAATATTTGTCACTAGATTTTGTAAATTTTCAGAACTTTTTTTTTTCCTCCAAGTATTTTTTTGTCCATCTCTTCCTTCTCTTTCTGGAACTCCCATTGTACAAGCACATTGGTACACTTAATTTTCATAGAACTCTGGGAGTTTATTAATTTTCATTAAAAAAAAAAAGTTGCTTCCACAGACCAAATAATCTCAATTGACTCTTCAGGTTGGCTGATTCTTCTCTCTACCTATGCAGCACTGCTACTATGATGTCAAATGAAATTTTAAATTTTAGTTATTGTAGTTTTCAACTTTAGCATTTCTTTTGGTTCTGTTTTATAATTTTTATTTTCTGTAATAGTCTCTATTTGCTGAAATATTACCCCATATCTGCCTTAAGTCTTTAGACTATTTCCTTCTGTTCTTTGGACATTATCAAAATAGTTGGTTTAAATCTTTGGCTATTAGGTAAAACATCCAGGCTTCCTCAGGGACAGTTTATATTGACATTTTTTGGGGGGAGATATGGGAAATAAATAATATCCTGTTTCTTTCAATGACATAATTTCCTTTTGAAGGTAAGGTTCAGCAGTTTTCCTTGAATAAATAAGCCTCAGATTCTGGTAAGTTTTTGGTTAATTTCCAGACTTCTAAAAAGGTGACTCTAACAAATTTATTTCCAGTGTTTTGGTTTTTTTACAGATGACAAGAATTTTTGAGGTCCTTATTTTCCATTCACTGACATCATTCCCAAAATATCATTAAAATTAAATCCCTTTAGTCATGATTCATTAATGAAATTTCCACTATTCCCTATTTCCTTATGCCTAGCACTCTATTCATACTCTTTGCCCTGCTTATGAGGACTTTGAGTGTGCAGCCCTTCGTATCAATTCATGTATTTTGAATTTCTAGGTCAAATGTGGAACTATTATTTTGGTAATTTATAACCCAAGGAATTATAAAGGTCACCACCTAAGCACACACCTACTAAAATTTAGTACTATATTATTTTTACATCTTTGCTAATGTGAAACTTTAAAAGTGCTCTCGTGCTTGCTTAAATTTGCATTTTTTTTTTACAAAAGATTGGATTCCACGTATTAATTTATAATCTATGTTTCTGCTTATGTTAATTGCTTAATCATCTAGTTTGCCCTTTTCACCCATAGTTTAATTTGTGTTTAGTTGTATTCTATTGAATTGAAAAAAGCAAATTACAGACTGTGTTAGTTAAGGGGGATTTACTGGATGACTGTGCAGAGAAATGTTTAAGAAACTTCAAGCTAGACTTCTTATGAACCTAAATTTTATATAGTGTTTGGCATACTATGGAGGATTTTTGAATACGAAAGCAGGTTTAATGCCCCAACAGTAGCAGGCTGTTCTATTCATGACCTAGTTCTTTCACTGTTTATTACTATATCCATATTTTTTCTTCTTTGTATTCTATTAATCTCTATAGCACACTTATACTTTTAATGCTTCTACTTCCTCATGGATTCTATTGTTTCTGTTTGCTATTCTTTTGTGTTATTCTCTGTAACTGCTTATTTATTCCTTTTAGTTGATATTCAAGCAACCAAGAGAGATTTTTTTAATTGGATAAGACTATAACAACCCATTATGAATCCTGTCAGTTGCATAAAACTTTCATACTTGTCCACTTCATAAGTTATTGGCCATTATAGACAGCTGAATTTGTTAATGTGTCCATCTAGCTAGTTTTTGTAGAGTTGATATGGTGAAGTTAGGTTATAAAAGCAAAAGGAAACTGCCAAATATGAGTAATGAGCAAACTGATAAACTAAGAGTTTTTGTAAGATTGCATCTTTCATACCACATCTAATGAAGAACTTCATTTGCTTGAGAATATATACATTCCATCAAATTTATACTCCTCTATATTGTATTCCTATTCTTGGTGAATAACAAATTGCCACAGTTGCATAAAAAATATCAACCATTATTATATTATCTCTGGGTCAAGAATCTGAATATTGTTTAGCTGAGTCCTGTGTTAAGGGCCTCATCATTCCTAAATCAAAAAGTTGGCTGTGTTTTCAGCTCAGATTTTAGGTCCTCTTCCAAGCTCCCTAAGTGTCAAAAAAAATTTTTTTTAATAGTTTTAGTATAGAAGAGCCCATTTTCTTGCAAGCTGTTGGGAAAGGACTACCGTTTCTTTGCCACCCCCATAGGTCCTCAAATAACACTGTAGCTTACATCAAGGCCAGCAAAGTAATTCCTTCTAATTCTATGACAGAGTCTTATATATCATAATTATGGAGCAGCTTATCCTAATACCTTGTCAAACAATGTAACCTAAATAAAGTATATATGCCTTCAGATTCACAATATCAACCCAAACTCAAGGGGGGATGGTTATACAGAGCATATACATCAAGGGACAGGAATCTTGAGGGAGCATCTTATATTTCTCATAAAGTATGATTTTATATATGAATTTAGATCATTTCTTATCAATAAATTTAGATCATTTATCATCACCACAGTTGTCATGTCTCTGACAATATAGATTACCCTCATGCTACTGTTTTCACTTGAGCTCTAAAGCTGTTCTATATTTCTTGATTTGTAAAAAGCTTCTTCATCCTGCTTAGAATGCCAAATGCATCTAGCCCTACATGCTGTATCTGTGACCTAAATTAGTGGAAATTCCAAAGGATGCTTTTAATCTCACCTTAACTTAAACATTTGTAGTTAAATACTATCCCAAATGTGTACACTCAGCTTGTCAGGAACTCCTGGGGCAAAAAATTGTGGGATAGGAGAGTTACAAAGAGAAATTTGTTATTTTCTATCCCCTCCTCTACCGATACAAATTTGTAAAGTACTTGAGGTAAAACATATGTATACATATATAAACTAAGTATGGGACCAAATCAAGCTTCATAGAATTCACACATAGAACCACAAACTACATAAATACAGTCTAGACTATTAATCCAGAAATTCCTTTTGAGAGCTATCCTATCACTTTTTTCCAGAGGTAGATGCTATTCTTAGTTTATCTTTATGCTCTATGTAAATTAAACAATTTACAACAATACGGTCCTTCATGTCTGGTTTCTTATTGTCAACATTTGGTTTGAGAGATTCTTTCATGAGTTTGCTATGTATAAGTGTTTGATTGAATGAATACACTACAATTTTTTGATCTACTTTCTTTGGCTGCTTTTGGAGATTTTCTTTTTGTGTATGCTTTTTGAAAATTTTACTGATATATGTATCAGTAATATATATTTCTTTCCTTTCTTCCTTTCTTTCTTTGTTTGGGGTTTCATAACTTGAAGCTTTGGGCTGATGCCCTTTATTAGGTTTTGAAAATTGTTAACTATTTCTTCATATATTATTTCTATTCAACCCTTTCATTACTCCAATTATACACATGATAAAATATTTTCACTGTGTCCTGCTTTTCTTTTATACTCTTTCCTATGTTTGTAATCAATTATCATCCCTGTAGAGAAGTTTGTATATTTCCTGTTGACCTGTCTTCAAATCTACTGGGAAACTTTCCTTATGTGTTCTCTTCTGTCACATGAGTATTCCTTCTTAAATATTTTTTTTTAATTGAGAGATAATTGACATATAACATCAATTTGGTTTCAGGTTGTACCATATTTGTATGCATTATAAAATGATCACTATGGTAAGTCTAGTCACCATCTGCCATCATAAAAAGTTAACTTTTAAAAGATTTACTTCTTTGACACCATTCAAGTATGCTTTACAATATTATTGACTATAGTTAGCATGCTCTACATTATATCCCCATATCTTACTTTATAACTGAAAGTCTGCACTTTTTAACCCCCTTCACTTATATCATCACATTTCTTCTGGTAATCATCATTCTGTTCTCTGTATCTGTGATTTTTGTTTGTCCACTTGTTTTTTATTTTTATTTTTATTTTTTATTATGTTAGTCACCATACAGTAAATTATTAGTCAACTTGTTTTTTAGACTCCATATATAATGGAATTTGTCTTTGTCCTGTTTATATCACTTTTCACAATTACCTTAAGTTCCATCCATGTTGTCACGAACAGCAAGGCTTCATTTTTCTATGACTGAATAATATTCCACTGTATGTATATACCACATTTGCTTTATCTATTAACCCCCTAATGGGCATATAGGTTGTTTCCATATCCTGCATATCAGTAAATAATGCTACAATAAACACTGTCTTTTTGAATTAGTGTTTTCATTTTCTCCAGGTAAATACCCAGAAGTGGGATTGCTGCGTTATATGGCAGTTCTATTTTTAAATTTTGGAGAAAAATTCAGTTTTCCACAGTGACTACACCAGTTTACATTCCCACCAAGGGTGCACAAGGGCCCCCATTTTTCTGCATCCTTTCAAAACTTGTTATTTCTTGCCTTTTTGATAAAGGCAACAAGTGTGAGGTAGTATCTCCTTGTGGTTTTGATTTGCACTTTCCTGATGATTGGTGGTGGTCAACACCTTCTCATGTACCTTGGAAAAATGTCTATTCAGGACTTCTGCCCATTTTTTAGATTTTTTTGTTATTGTGTTTTATGATTTTTTTTAATATATTTTTAAGATCAATCTCTTTATTAGATAAGGATTTGCAAATATTTTCTCCCCTAGTGGGCTTTTTATTTTGTTCATTTCCTTTGCTATATAGAAACTTTTCAGTTTGATGTCTCATTTGTTTTTCTTTGTTGTTTTTCTTTGTTGTCTTTGCTTTTATTTTTTTCAAAGATTTATTTACTTGACAGAGAGAGTGAGAGAGGGAAGGAGAAGCAGGATCCCCACTGAGTGGGAAGCCTTACATGGGGCTTGATCCCAGGACCCAGGGATCATGACTTGAGATGAAAGCAGTGGCTTAACCAACTGAGTCACTCAGGCACTCCTGTGTTTGCTTTAAAAGTGAGATCCTGGTATTCACTGCCAGGACCGATGTGAAGTAGATGACCACCTGTTTTCTTTTAAAAGTTTTATGGTTTCAGTTCTTATATTTAAGTCTTTAATCCATTTTGAATTAATTTTTGTGTATGGTATAAGACAGCAGTCCAGTTTCATTCTTTAGTATGTGACTATTTTCTCCATACCATTTATTAAAGAGACCAACCTTTCCCTATTATATATCCTTGGCTTTTTAGGTCATAAATGGACATATATGCATGTTTGTTTCTGGGATTGCTATTCTGTTTCATTATTCTGTCTGTTTTTATATGTCAGTTCCATAAGGTTTTCATTACTATAGCTTTGTGTAGTATAGTTTGAAACTAGTGAATAATGCCTTCAGATTTGTTCTTTTTCAATATTGGTTTGGCTCTTCAGGATCTTCTGTGGTTCCACACACATTTTAGGATTGTTCTATTTCAGTGAATTTTGGTGGGGATTGCACTGAATCTGTATATTGCTTTGTGTAATATGGACATTTTAACAATATTAATTCTTCTAGTCCTGTGCACTGATTATCTTTCTATTTCTTTGTATCATCTTCAGTTTTGTTTTGTTTTTTTTATCAATGACGTAGTTTTTCAGTGTTCAGTTCTTTGACCTCCAGAAGTGTTCTTTCTTGTTATTTAAACTTAGTTAGCTCGGCAGTTGGGATTGTGGGGAAAAGTTTCTTTTGTTTTGATTATGCTTCAAATTTATCTTGCCTTTTTCCCTTTGAACTTACTTAAATAACTTTTGCAACCACAACCAAACCCAAAAATGGTTCTTAATGTCTTCATTTGTTAAATATAGCAATTTCAATCTTTATCTTGTTTGACCATAGTATAATGTTCTTATCAAAACATATCCTGCACATGGCTTCCAGGATTCTAAATTTGCATCATTTCTTCTCAACACCTTTGCAGAGTAACTTTTATTTGCACATGCTATCAACAGTAGGGTTCTCCAGACTTGTTTTTGGTCTTTTAATCTTTATATCTATGCTAATTCCTAAATGATGTCATCTAATAGCATGCCCTTACATGTATCTATGTACTGATGATTCCTAAATTTGGTATTTCTAAGAATGTATTTCTCCCTTAATACCAAAACAGGAGTAATTAATACCTATTTTTTTTCCTCAAAAAGGGATTTTATTACTCCTCTTATATTTTATCACTAGTAAATCTATCTTCTGTTAAGTGCCAGCCCCGTAGATATATAACATGTCTTTTAAACTGTTCATTTAACTTTTTATTTCTGTACTTCCCTAGCTAGTCGAACATTCCCTAGCTTGATTTAGATTTTTCTATCATAAAAGATCATGCATATGTTTCTCAACTTCAAGATTATAAAGGATATTATCATTCTCTGATATTTTCTAAGAGGTAAGTCAATAGGCCTAGTCAGGCCTGACCTGCTATCCAGTAGTCAGGAAAGCAAGCATGGTGCAGCAGTTAAAGAAATGTGGTGGCTGAGGAACACTGACTTACAGAATATCAGTATCCAGTTCTACAAAACTTTAAAGCTGTTCCTAATAAAAAGCTTCACCAAGTTTGGAAAATAGATCATGTTTCCAACAAGCTGAGATTCATTTTAAGATCTTTATTAGGTACTTCTCTGGGAGATGGGAAAAATGGGAACCCATAGGTGGCTATGCAGTAGGGGTAGATAAGGAAAGTAGAGGGGGAAAAAAATCTAACCAACCAACCGAAAGGCCTTGATAATTACATCAATATTCTTGCTCTACTTATTCTCCACAGTTGTTGTTAAAGCTAATAAAAATCTTCTTGGTTTAGGTACAATAATGCAAGGTTACTTTCTTTTCAAGCAATCTCAATAGTTACATAAATTCTGTTAACCCAAGGGATGCATCGCCTCCTTAAAGTCTTTTCAAGGTATGATCGTATTGTAAAAATGTCTAAGAAGACTTTTCCATATGACATTTAAAGGCAGACTATATTATTCACATTTCCTTGTGGATTTTAAAATTTATCTTCAATTCCAACCATAACCATTGTTATTATTAATGTGCAATGATTAAGGAATTACTATGTGTTAAGTATTATAGTTTATAGAGTCATTTGACTTCCCCTCATTATAGAAAAAAAGTTGCATTTTAAAACAAGTCATTGATCAACTTTCTTTCATTTCACTTTCCAGGCAGATCCACATCATACTGTCTCTACTTAGAGCTTGCAATTCTTCCCCGTTATCTCTTCATGACAGTTTCTCATGTATTATAGCTCCATGGAGATGTTTCATATTTTATTCTTACTCCTGTCATTTGCTTGACACACCACTTCTTAAAAAAAAAAAAAAAAAGTATACTGCTTATTAGTGTTTCTCATAGGAAAGCTTTGGCATTTTGTGTGAGATGATTATTCATTATATAGGAATGCCCCTCTTTTTATAAAAAGATTACTGTTCCTGACCCTTTCCTTAAACTTATTACATATACTTGCAAGTATAGAACAAAAATGTTACCATTCTTTCCCAAATGCCCTTTGAGACTGATGCCATACTTAAGAACTACTGCATCTAAACAAACTAAACATTTTCCAAAATCTATACATTACTATTTAACAATGTTGGAGATGATAATTCTACTAACATATATTTGGTTCAGTCTCATATACTCATATTTCACATTTTATCAAAAGAATATAAAAAATGACTTTAGGGGCACCTGGGTGGCTCAGTCAGTTAAGCATCTGCCTTCAGCTCAAGTCATGATCCCAGGATCCTGGGATGGAGTCCCATGGGGTCCGTGCTCAGCAGGGGAGTCTGCTTCTCTCTTTATTGCCACTCTCTTTGCTTGTGCACTGGCTTTCTCTCTCTGACAAATAAAATCTTAAAACAAAAACAAAAAAATAATTATATCTACAATTTTTTAACACAAATATCCCAGGCTTTATCTACTTCCTAAGTTTTTATTTCTATTTCTAGCATATCTAATAGCTTATTTGCTCCTTATTACAACATTTGAAGGTATCTTATGTCCTCCAAAAGCTGAAAATTAGGAATTATAAAAATTCACATTTTAAATACCACACAAATAAGCAAGCTACAGCAATATTTATATGTAAATCTGTATATTTGTAAGCATATTAAGCAATATTTACTATTGAAGTTAGATAATTAAAATAAACACATAAATGTATCATAATTTGAGGTTCTGTATGTTAGAAAGCACAGATTGGCATTAGTTACTTACCTGGCATAGTTATGTCATGTAGATAATCATGGCAATTTTTGCTTCTAGACTTGCTCTCTTTGTGGTCATCTTTAAAAATTTTCTGTATCATTGAGCTGAAAGATAAATACCCTTTCCATATTATTTAAGAAATTAATTTATAATGATTTTTGTTATAAAATGTATACAACTATGTTTATTATGGATAATTTGGAAGACAGTCTAAAAAAAGTATAGGTCAAAATTAACCAATGCCATATAGCTATAATCCCTGGGTCTATATGTTGCTATCTATGCTTCCAGAAAAGAGCTCAGCTACAGAATCAGGCAACTTTGACAGGGACTGAAGAACTGCCTTTTATATTAAAAAAAATTCAATGAAAAGTGTTTGATAACATATTCACATCATAATGAATTACACTCAATACCTTGTAGTTTTAAGCATATGAGTAAAAAGGTGAGGCCAACCTTTTGTAAAACATACAGAGCTGAATCATTTCAAGTTTAACTTGAAATTAAACTTTCACTCAACCAAAAGTGTTTTAGTTTAGGCAAGAGTTGTTTGTTATAAAGGCTGCCCCAGCAGGATTGACTTTAATATCTTGTTTTGCTTACTCTTAGAATAATTGGACTAGATTGAGAATTCAAGATGAAAGAATATGACCAGGGATGCAACATAAATCTAATTATTAAATAAGTTAAGAGCAATTGCTGATACCTATATGAGTTAATAATACATAATACCTTATATAGTTTCATGTTTTTTCCTGAAGCTTAGGATTTTATCAAAAACAAAAATAAAACAGCATTTCCTTAAGTTTATTCCTCAAAAAAAGATACTTTAAGAAAATTAAATTGAAAGGTGATGAGAGAGATTTGAAAATTGTATCATGTCAATAAATTCCTGATTTTGAGGATTTTACTTTGCGTATGAAAGAGGAGCACTTTGTTTATAAGACATGCACATTGAAATATTTAAGGATATATAAACCTGGTATTGTAATTGATTACTCACATTAAGCAATTGAAAAAAATGCAAACAATTTCTGAATCTGGAAAATGCATATACAGCATTTTAAGTATTGTAGTATTCTTGCTATTATCCTTTGTTTTAAAGAACCAGAAAACAAACAAACAAAAAAAAACCAGCTTACTAATCCAGGTTAAGTGCCTTTCTCAGTTAAGATAGAATACAAGCAGGAGCAAAATGGAGGAGGAGTAGGAGACCTAAATATCATCAGGTTCCAGGAGTTCAGCTAGGTAGTTATCAAACTATTCTGAATAGCTAGGTAGTTATCAAACTATTCTGAATAGCTACAAACTCAACAAAAGATTGGAGAGAAGAAGAGCAGCAATTCTAGGAACAGAAAATCGACCAATTTCTGGAAGGTAGGACATGTGGAGAAGTGAATATTCAAGAAATGAATACCCAAGGAGATATAGGGGAAGAGAGACCATGGGGGGAGGGGCTGGTTTCTGACAAGTGGTAGAGCAGCAGAGCACAAAATCAGAATTTTTAGAAGTCCGCTCTACTGAGATGTTGGTCAAGAGGAGGGTAGAGCCCTTGTGGGGATAGTGTGGTCTCAGGACCCACAGGGTCAAAGAAAGATTGGGATGCCTGAGTGTGGCAGAGATCTGAGGTATTAGAGCAGGGACGCTGGCTGTGGAGACAGAGCTGAGGATTGGACTCTCAGCTCAGGGTTACCTTCAACTGTGATCCAAGGCATAGTTGGTCCACTGCTCTTTGGGTAGGGACCACATAAGTGGCAGATCCAGGGAGACCCCCTCCTTCCTCTGCTGGTAGGAGTAGAGCTGAAGCACACTGCAGGAATCTGCTGGGTTTGGAGACTCCAAACGGAGGCATGCACCAGAAATAGAAACACTCAGACACAGGCTGGGTGAGCTCAGAGTGTGGCTGGTGACCAGGGAGATGGGAGGGATTGACTGCTTTTCTCTGAGGGCACACTGAAGAGTGGGGCCCTGAGCTCTCAGCTCCTGTGGGGCTAGAGATTGGGAGGCCACCATTTTCATTCACGTCCTCCAAAGCTGTAAGGAAAGCATTAAGGGAACAAAAGTTCCCAAGAGCAAAACTGAAATTACTTAACCTAGCTCCTGGCAAGGGTGGTACAATTACATCTTGGGCAAAAACATTTGAGAATCACTGCAAAAGACCCGTCCCCAGAAGATCAGCAAGAACATGCTGCCAAGACCAAGTTCACCAATCACTGAGAACTGTGGAACTCCAGAGCTAGGGGAAAGCAACAAATAGAATTCATGGCTTTCTTCCCATGATGCTTAATATTTCAAAGTTAAATTATTTTTAATTTTATTTTTTCTTATTCTATTTTTAAAAATTTTTCCTCTTTCCTATTTTAATGTTTAACTATTTTAAAAAGCTTTTTAAATTTTCATTGTTATATTCTATCCTTTCATTGTATTTAACCTTACTTTTTATACACATATAGGTTTTTCTTTAAAATTTTGGGATACAATTTCTTCTAACAAATCAAACTATACTCTAAATCTAGCACATGGCTTTGTTCTAGTCTCCAGCCTGATCACATTTTATCCTTCTTTTCCCCCATTTTTCAATGAACTTCTTTTCAATTCCTTTTCTTAGAATCTTTTTAAGTTTTCATCTTTATAGTCATATCCCATCGTTTCCTTGTGTTTACCCTTATATTTGTATAAGTGTTTTTTCTTTAAAATTTTGGAAGGAAGTTTCTTCTAAAAGACCAAAATACACCCCAAATCAAGTGTGTGGCTCTGTTCTATTATATATCATACACACACACACACACACATACATTTATATGTATGTATATTTTTTTCTCTTCCTTTCTTCTCTTCTCCCCTTGGTTTTGGGTCTCTTCTGGTTTGGTTAGTGTATAGTTTTCTGGGGTCATTGCTACCCTTTTAGTATTTTGTTCTCATCTATTCTTACCTGGATAAAATGACAAGATGGAAAAACTCTACACACACAAAAAAGAACAAGAGGCAGTACTGATGGCTAGGGATCTAATCAATATGGACATTAGTAATATGTCAGAACTAGAGTTCAGAATGATAATTACCATGGTGCTAGTTGGGCTTGAAAAAAGCATGGAAGATACAAGAGAATCCCTTTCTGTAGAAATAAAAGCCCTAAAATCTAAGCAAGTTGAAATCAAAAAAGCTATTAATGAGATGCAGTCAAAAACTGCAAGAGAATTTCCTTGATTTGGTGAAGGGAACAAGGATCAAAATCCAGGAGGCACAGAGAACCCCCCTCAAAATCAATAAAAATAAGTCCATGCCCCATCATTCAACATTAAAACTTACAAGTCTCAGAGACAAAGAGAAAATCCTGGAAGCAACTCGGTATGAGAGGTATGTAACATACAATGGTAGAAATATTAGATTGGCAGCAGACCTATCCACAGAGACCTGGCAGGCCAGAAAGGACTGGCATGATATATTCAGAGCACTAAACGAGAAAAATATGCAGCCAAGAATACTATATCCAGCTAGGCTGTCACTGAAAATAGAGGGAGAGATAAAAAGCTTGCAGGACAAACAAAAACTGAAAGAATTTGCAAACACCAAACCAGCCCTACAGGAAATATAGAAAGGGTCCTCTACACAAAGAGCGAGCCTAAAAGAAACACAGACCAGAAAGGAACAGAGACAAGATACAGTAACAGTCACCTTACATGCAACACAATGCCACTAAATGGTAACATTCAATAGTTACCCTGAATGTAAATGGGCTAAATGCCCCAATCAAAAGACACAGGGTATCAGAAAGGATAAAAAAAAAAAAAAAAAAAAAAAAAAAAAAAAAAAAAAAGACCCATTGATATATTGGCTTATTTTCTGTAAGAAACTCATTTTAGACCCAAAGATACCTCCAGATTTAAACTGAGGGTGTGGAAAACAATTTACCATGCTAAGGGACATCAAAAGAAAGCTGGGGTGGCAATCCTTATATCAGATAAATTAGATTTTAAGCCAAGGACTATAGTAAGAGATGAGGAAGGACACTATATCACACTTTAAAGGTCTGTACAACAAAATCTAACAATTGTAAATATATATACCCCTAACATGGAAGCAGCCAACTATATAAACCAATTAATAACAAAATCAAAGAAACACAACAATACAGTAGGAATAGGGTACTTTAATATCCCCATCACTGAAATGGATAGATCAACTAAACAAAAGATCAACAAGGAAATAAAGGCTTTAAATGACACAGTGAACAAGATGGACATCACAGATATATTCAGGACATTCCATCCCAAAGCAACAAAATACACATTCTTCTCTAGTGCATATGGGACATTCTCCAGAATAAATCACATCCTGTGTCACAAATCAGGTCCCAACTGATACAAAAGATTGGGATTCCCTGCATATTTATAGACTACAGTGCTTTGAAACTAGAACTGAACCACAAAAGGAAAGTTGCAAAGAACTCAAACTCAAATACATGGAGGCTAAAGGGCATCCTACTAAAGAACGAATGGGTCAGCCAGGAAATTAAAAAATTCACGGAAACAAATGAAAATGAAAACACAACTGTTCAAAATCTTTGGGACACAGCAAAGGCAGTGCTGAGAGGAAAGTATATAGCAATACAAGCCTTTCAAGAAAATAGAAAGCTCTTAAGTACACAAGTAAAGGAGTTGGAGAAAGAACAGCAAAGAAAGCCTAAACCCAGCAGAAGAAGACAAATAATAAAGATCAGAGCAGAAATCAATGAAATAGAAACCAAAAGAACAGTAGAACAAATCAACGAAACTAGGAGCTGGTTCTCTGAAAGAATAAGATTGATAACCCCCTGGCCGGACTTATCAAAAAGAAAAGAGAAAGGACTCAAATTAATAAAATCATGAATGAAAGAGGAGAAATCACAACCAACACCAAGGGAATACAAACAATTTAAGAACAAATTATGAGCCACTATACACAATCAAATTTGACAATCTGGAAGAAATGGATGCATTCCTAGAGACACACAAACTACCAAGACTGAACCAGGAAGAAATAGAAAACCTGAACAGACCCATAACCAATAAGGAGATTGAAGCAGTCATCAAAAATTTCCTAATAAACAAGAGCCCAGACCCAGATGGCCTTCCAGGGTAATTTCACTAAACGTTTAAAGAAGAATTAATGCCTATTCTCCTGAAACTGTTCCAAAAGATAGAAATGGAAAAAAAAAAAAAAAAAAAAACCCTTCCAATCTCATTTTATGAGGCCTGCATTACCCTGATCCAAAAACCAAAGACCCATCAAAAAGAATTACAGATCAATATCACTGATGAACACAGATTCAAAAATTCTCACCAAAATACTAGCCAATAGGATCCAACAGTACATTAAAAGACTTATTCACCATGACCATGTGGGATTTATTCCTGGGCTGCAAGTTTGGTTCAACACCCCCAAATCAACCAATGTGATACAATACATTAATAAAAGAAAGAACAAGAACCATATGATACTCTCAATTGATGCTGAAAAAGCATTTGACAAAGTACAACATCCTTTCTTGATCAAAACTCTTCACAGGGTAGGCATAGAGGGTATGTACCTCAATATCACAAAAGCCATCTATGAAAAACCCACAGCAAATATCATTCTCAATGGAGAAAAACTGAGAGCTTTTCCCTAGGGTCTGTTACATGGCATAGCTGTCCACTGCTATTCAACATAGTACAAGAAGTCCTAGCTTCAGCAATCAGACAACAAAAAGAAATAAAATGCATCTGAATTGGAAAAGAAGTCATCAAACTATCCTTCTCTGCAGATGATAGGACACTTTATATGGAAAACCCAAAAGACTCCACTCCCAAATGGCTGGAACTCATCTAAGAATTTAGTAAAGTGCAGGATATAAAACCAATGCACAGAAATCAGTTGCATTTCTACACACCAACAGCAAGACACAAGAAAGAAATTAAGGAGTCAATCCCATTTACAACTGCACCCTAAACCATAAAATACCTAGGAATAAACCTAACCAAAGAGGCAAAGAATCTGTACTCAGAAAACTGTAAAGTACCCATGAAAGGAATTGAGGAAGACTTTGTACAAATGGAAAAATGTTCCATGCTCATGGATTGGAAGAACAAATATTGTGAAAATGTCTATTCTACCTAGAGCAATCTACACATTTAATGCAATCCCTATCAAAATACCATCAATTTATTTCAAAGAAATGGAACAAATAATCCTAAAATTTATATGGAACCAGAAGAGACCATGAATAGCCAGAGGAATGTTTGAAAAGCAAACCAAAGTTGGTGGCATCACAATTCCAGACTTCAAGCTCTATTACAAAGCTGTAATCATCAAGACAGTGTGGTACTGGCACAAAAACAGACACATAGATCAATGGAACAGAATAGAGAGCCCAGAAGTGGATCCTCAACTTTATGGTCAACTAATCTTTGACAAAGCAGGAAAGAATGTCCAATGGAAAAAAGACAGTATCTTCAACAAATGGTGTTGAGCAAATTGGACAGCCACATGCAGAAGAATGGAACTGAACCACTGTCTTACACCACACACAAAAATAGACTCAAAATGGATGAAAGACCTCAATGTGAGATTAGGAATCCATCAAAATGCTTGAGGAGAAGCAGGCAGCATCCTCTCCAACCTCAGCCATAGCAACTTCTTCCTAGAAACGTTACCAAAGTCAATGAAAACAAGGGCAAAAATGAACTATTGGGACTTCATCAAGATCAAAAGCTTTTGCACAGCAAAGGAAACAGTCAACAAAACCAAAAGACAACTGACAGAATGGGAGAAGATATTTGCAAATGACATATCAGATAAAGGGCTAGTATCCAAAATCTATAAAGAACTTCTCAAACTCAACACTCAAAGAACAAATAATCCAATCAAGAAACGGGCAAAAGACATGAATAAGACATTTCTGCAAGAAGACATCCAAATGGCCAAAAGACACATGAAGAAATATTCAACATCATTTGGCATCAGGGAAATATAAATCAAAACCACAGTGAGATACCACCTCACACCAGTCAGAATGGCTAAAATTAACAAGTCTTGAAATGACAGATGTTGTCGAGGATGCGGAGAAAGGGGAATCCTCCTACACTCTTGGTGGGAATGCAAGCTGGTGCAGCCACTCTGGAAAACAGTATGGAGGTTCCTCCAAAAGTTGAAAATAGAGTACTCTATGACCCAGCAATTGCACTACTGGTATTTACCTTAAAGATACAAATGTAGTGATCCAAAGGGGCACATGCACCTGAATGTTTATAGCAGCAATGTCCACAACAGCCAAACTATGGAAAGATGTACATCAACAGATTAATGGCAAAGAAGATGTGGAATACACACACACACACACACACACACACACACACACACACACACACACACAGGAATACTATGCAGCCATCAAAACCCCCGAATTCTTGCCATTTGCAATGACATAGATGGAACTAGAGGGTATTATTCTAAATGAAATAAGTCAATAAGAGAAAGACAATTATCATATTGTCTCTCTGATATGAGGAATTTGAGGGGCAGGGTGGGGGTTGTGGGGAGAAGGAAGGGAATAAATGAAATAAGTTGGGACCAGGGAAGGCGACAAACCATAAGACACTCTTAATCTCAGGAAACAAACTGAGGGTTGCTGGGGTTAGGGGGTAGGGATAGAGTGGCTGGGTTATGGACATTGGAGAGTGTATGTACTATGGTGAGTGCTGTGAAATGTGTAAGCCTGATGGTTCAGAGACCTGTACCCCTGGGGCAAATAATACATTATATGTTAATTAAAAATAAAATATATACTGCAAGTAGTTTCAGTTACTCCTTTAGTCCTCAGATTTTTAATTTTTTTAATGTAGTAATAATGTTGCCTATACAATTTATTGCAAATAAAGCAATCACAGATTAGCAAAGCACAATTGAAGGCTTTTGAAAAGGAGTTAACCAAATAATATTTAATATACCAATTATAATAGATAACATTATACAAAGGAAAATGCCTATCATTTTTTGTTGATGTCAAAATGTGCTGAAACCATATATTAAAAGTTGTTGTCTAAAAACAAGTTGTGGGACTAAACCATCAAGGTTCTAATCCATATTTTGGCTCTGGAAGCTTTGTGCTCCTAGGCAAGTTACTTAAATCCTCTTCCTTTAGTTCACAAACCTGTAAAATGGGTACAATAACAAATAGCCTCAAACAGAGTTAAGCAAATACATATATGTAAACTGTTTAGAAAAAATATATATGGTACAGATCACACTGGTAAGTTATTAAATTTTTGTAACTTGAATATTTTCTTCAGTGGAAGTTTTATAGAGCTGACCTGAAGCTCTTTTTTTTTAATTTTTTTTTTTTTTAAGATTTTATTCATTTATTTGAGAGACAAAGAGCAAGTGAGAGCATGAGCAGGGAGGTGGGGAAGCAGTTCTCTGTGAAGAGGGAGCCTGATGCGGGGCTCGATCCCAGGACCCTGAGATCATGGCCTGAGCCAAAGGCAGATGCTCAACCAACTGAGCTACCTAGGCACCCCAGCAAGCATTCCTCTTTGCTACTCTGTAGCATTCACTGTCTAAGAAAATATTTGTAGTTTGGTCAGGGGTCATTTTATGTAGGCAACTTATTCATAATTCACATATTCACTCAGCTCTTCATTTATATATTGAATAATCTAGTAATTTGCCAGTCTATAAGAGGAAATGCATAGAAATACCTAAAATGAAAGATATAGATAAATTTTCTGTGCTTCATCTGAGAGAATTTAAGGATGTGTGAGGTCTTAGGAAGGGTCAACAGAGAAGATCTAATGTAGAGGCTATTTAAAGTGTGTTTTGAAGGATCAGTTTCATAAATTAAAATGGGATAGAATAGCATTCCAAGTGAAAAAGTTACCCTGCTGAAAATTTGCTGAACAGATTCTCAAAACCGCAATAGCATTAAAAGCTTTATTTTTAAGCTATAGTTGATACCATCTCTTCTTCATAGTCTCCTTAAAACATTCTGCTCCTCTTTAATTTTTTAATTGAGAATGCCAGACCTTTAAAAACAGAGCTTTCAAGATTAGTCAGTATTAGGACTCATTCAATATGTGTGTGTATGAAAGGTGATTCCAGTTGTGACATATAACCATGTGCCAGGAAGGATCCCAACAGCAAACAATAAAAAGAGTTTGGCTACAGGAACTATAAAATGCCACAGACTATATTTAACAAAGAATTAGGCCAAGAAACATAACCTCTATAAAGAATACTGTAAAATTTTATTAATATAAAAAGATTTGAATAAATGGAGAGATACATTAGATTCTTGGATAGAAAACTGGATAATGCAAAGATCGTTAACTGCTAGGGTTAGTGCATTTTAATCTAAACCCTGGAAGGGTTTTAATCCAAACCCTAAAAGATTTTCTCTTAAGATTCTCCAAAATCATTCCAAATTTCATCTAGAAAAGTAAATAAATCAACTATTTGAATTAGCTTGCTTTTTGAGTATTTCTATCAGATACATTT
>CM053604.1:39186307-39248942 GCA_028646535.1 Procyon lotor
ACTCATTTCAACAAAAAATTAAAATATACACATAAGAATTGAGACTTTTCTTCTATGAAAAATGTTAATATGGAATTTTATTCTGGAATAAACATATTTTGTCAAGTTTTCACTGAATTCCTTCTTTACTCATTCAGAAGTATTTGACAGCTTATGACAAAAACAATGTGAAGTCATGTAAAATTACCTACATGACATTATTTTGCAAGTGCCTTTTTTATTCATGTGATTCTCATTCAGTTCAATATCAGAATTTACTCTCAAATCTTCCAGTGAATTTTGTAGATTACTCACCAGTGCAGAAAATATTTTTGAAATTTGTTTTATTAATGATCTCAATTTTTAAAAGAATATACCTGACCTATGTAATTTGTGTACTCCAAATCATTTTGCATTAGTTCACAGTATGATCATAAATACTATTTATGAATGTGTACATAGCATGTATAAGTGTGTATGTACATATAAAAAACATACAAACATATTCATTAAGAGAAGTGAAACTTTCTGTAGAATTATATTCATGTGACGATTATTAAATGCATTCTTCAGAATCCCTTTATGTTTTCTCATTTTTCTAGTTTGGGGAAAAATATATATATATCTTGGTATGGCAATAATTTTTTTTTAAAGGCTTTATTTCTTTATCTGACAGCGAGGAGAGAGATCACAAGTAGGCAGAGAGGCAGGCAGAGAGATGGGGAAGCAGGAAACCTGCTGAACAGAGAGCCAGATGCGGGCTCCATCCCAGGACCTTGAGAGCATGACCTGAGCTGAAGGCAGAGGCTTTAACCCACTGAGCCACCCAGGTGCCCCTTGGTATGGCAATAATTTTGAAGGAAATAGATACTTTCAAGACAAACTAATTTTGTTTTCCAAAGAAATTATTCATATTTAAATAGAGCAAGCAAATAATCATCCACAACATAATAGTGCATATAGATACAAACACACAATAGGATTATATATATTTTAAGATGCTATTTCTATTTAATTATGTTCATTCTTAATTATTGGACCTATTACATATTTAGAAAATGAATAGTTTTAAAATATTTTAAGCTTATTTGAAATATGTATTATAAAGGGGCCCCGCATCAGGCTCCCTGCTCAGCGGGGAGACTGCTTCACCCTCTCTCTCTGCCTGCCTCTCTGCCTACTTGTGATCTCTCTGTAAAATAAATAAAATCTTTAAAAAAAAAAAAAAGAAATATTATAAAAATTGTGTTATTTTTCTAAGTGATCCAGTAATTGTTTTATATTTGTATTATTAGGAACCTAAATTGGGTAGGATACTATACCAATGGTGAAAATGTCCCAGAATTGAGCTTGTTTATGAGATCCCAAAATGCTGATTAAGCTTGTAATGGAGGAAATCTTTTAATTTGAACAATAGTCTAAGTGCTTTGTTGCCTAAAAATAATTTAACTGCTGTTTTCTAAAACCAGGGCTTAATTTTGAGTTCTTAAATAATAATTGATAGACCTCAAAACATTAGGTCTGTGAGTCTCAAAATTTGCTAATTTCATATCCCAATTTTGTAATTTTTTAAATGTATGTACTTTAACAAGCATTTAATCTCAGTAACTGTGTTATTCATTGTATGCAATAAATGTTGGAAATAATAATGCCAAGCTTATAAGATTTTAAAAAGTAAATGATTAGTGTATATAGAAATAGATGTGTGGTGCCTTATGTTTTGTATTATTACTGTGCAGATATCATAAAATTTTAACTTACTGGTAGTATCTATTCTCAGAATTCAGTTATTCTACTTTAACTTGTATTATGTAGAATATTGTAATTTAAAAAATTGAAATAGGTAAGAGTCCTTCATTTCTTGCTTTTTAATCACTAGCAAGTATTTACTCTTTTTCTCACTGTGTATCACTCATCAGTTTGAGATAAAAACAAATCTTTTTTCTGTCAAGATTTCCTTTCCCCTCATGGCAAATCACTCCAAAGAGAAGAGAGCTCAGAAGAAATCGCGGGTTCTCTGTAGCACTGTCTCCCCATTTTATATATATATGCCCCAAGACATATACCCATATACCCATGTGCCCCAAGACATTTTTTAAAAATGGTAGTGGTAGGCATTTCTGTGTTCCTGACTTTAAATGAAATTTTAATTTGTCCTATATTTAAATAAGGTTTCCTATTTTTCAAGGAAATTTCTATTTATATAATTTTACATGTTTAATATTAGAAATGGTTGATTTTTTTCCCAAATATGTTTACACTTTCTAATATGATTAATTTCTTCATACGAAGTATTTTTTGTTTAGGAATGCAGACATATTGGGACATCTGGGTGGCTCAGTGGGTTAAAGCCTCTGCCTTCAGCTCTGGTCGTGAACTCAGTCCTGGGATCAAGCCCCACATCGGGGCTCTCTGCTCAGCAGGGAGCCTGCTTCTCCCCCAACCCCCACCAGCCTCTCTGCCTACTTGTGATCTGTCAAATAACAATAATAATAATAAAGAAACGAATGCAGACATTTCACAGAATCAAGAAGTATTAATAAAATTGGTCTATCTATTGTTTTACAATGTTTCTGTTAGCACTGTGTGTCTCTGGCTAAGTTTTATTAATCTGTTTCATTTTATGTTCTTTTTTTAAGCCAGGCAACAATATTCTTGGTATTTTTATAAAACACTATGTCCTAAAAATTATTATAATCTTATTTCTGAAAAACAAATGTTTTTATCTCAAAATAATTTGTTGAATTTCTAGTTTTCTTTGCTTTTTTCAATTATTCTGGCATTTAAATTATTTCTTAAAATATACTCTACAGTTGTAAACTATTTTTATTACAGTAACTTTTAGATTAGTTCATCTGATTTTTTGGGGCAGTGATATTTGAATCATTTCAATGTATACTGTGGTTTATTAGTGATCACTATATATTTAAATTTTTGGGTCAACTGCTAACATAAGTGAATAAAGCTATAATAATTTTACTTAATGTATTTGCAGTTGTTTACATTATATCTATTTTTGCTCTTACATGACCATATGAGAAACTGGAGTTAACCAAATGACTAATGAATACATATAAAATATAGAAGTGTCCTTCTAATACAATTTATATGATTATAGTGGGTACTTATGTTTTACATGTGATAGGAACTAATCTCTAGATAGTAAAACAACTTGATCAGTACTCTATTAGAGATCAAATCACGTAATTGAGAGAAAATTTAGGCACACCAAAATAGAATACTGACATACTCAAAGATGGTTTTATTTTGGTGACAATAATGCTGAAAAATATACATAGAGAATTCATGGGCATTGTAAAAGCTGATTTCAATATATTCCAGTTGCCTAAAGCAATTTATGGCACATAAAAAATAATCAAACACAATGAATATAAGCTCCATGAGGACAGGGTCCTTTCTTTTAGTTTTGGCTGCATTCCCATTATTTAGTACCATGGTAGGCTTATAATAAGATAGCAGTGGTTATCTGTTGAATGAATCAATGAATAAATATAAGCTACTATCCTCCATATATACAAAAGATTAATCAAAAATCAAAAGGAGCATTTGGGTTCAGAAAACATTCTTTGAGGGACTTTTTTGTGCATGTGTGTTATGTTAGTCACCATACAATATATCACTAGTTTTTGATGTGGTGTTCCAAGATTCATTGTTTATGTATAACACCCAGTGCTCCATGCAATACGTGCCCTCCTTAATATCAACCACCAGGCTCCCCATTCCTTCACCCCCTTCCCCTCTAAAACCCTCAGTTTCTTTCCCATGTTCACAGTCTCTCATGGTTCATCTCCCCCTCTGATTTCTCCCAATTCACTTTTCCTTTCTTTCTCCTAATGTCCTTCATGTTATTCCTTATGTTCCACAAGTAAGTGAAACCATATGGTAATTGACTTTCTCTGCTTGACTTATTTCACTCAACAGTAATTTGAGGGACAATTTTAATGGCAACAGTATAAAAAGTTACTAACATATTTTTGTAAATTTTTCCTGTCCCATGTCAGTTAAAGAACTAAGCAAAAAAATTTTACTGCAGTCCTAATGGCTACATTTTTATTTATTAGACATAATTAGGACTCAGTTATTCATATTCACTTATTCTAAAAGTTGATATCCTTTTCTTACACTCCTTATGGAGAAGTTCAAGGCTTCTCCATAATCTAAGGTCAGATACTCTTAAATCCTAAGTACAACATTTAGGCACTCAACCCTGTTGAATACAGGAGGCTATGTATTTATTGAATTGCAAATTTCTCTCTCCCAAGAGAATTTGAGAGTTATAGAAGGTGATAGTCTATTTCTAGTAAGAATCCATGAAGTACAGTTTGGCCAAAAACACAAAACCAACCAAACAAAAATCCCCAAAACAATAATAAGCTAAAGGAAACATGAAAAATTATAGAAACAACAAAAACAAACAAGAACTAAGAAATTAAATCAAAAACAAGATAAAAATACAAACATGCACGCATATCTTTTATAACATTAAATGCCAGACCACAATGGAGGCATCTGTAGAATATTAGAAATACGGGGCACCTGGGTGGCTCAGTGGTTAAGCGTCTGCCTTCGGCTCAGGTCACGATCCCAGAGTCCTGGGATGGAGCCCTGCATCGGGCTCCCTGCTCGGCGGGGAACCTGCTTCTCCCACTACCATTCCCTCCGCTTGTATTCCCTCTCTCACTGTGTTTCTCTCTGTCAAATAAATAAAAAAATCTTTAAAAAGAAAAAAAAATATTATAAATACAACATCAAAAGTGGATGAAATCACCAAATCCTAATAGATGTATTAGAAAGTAAAATATCAAAAACTATGAGATACTGAAATCATTACAGAAAAACAGATTAACTATAAAAATATCACAAAAGATATAAAGTTTTAGAAATAAATTAGTGTTTATACAAAATTATAGCAAGTGATCATACAACACAGTGATTTTATATGTGGCTCTGAAGTCAACTTATTAAGAATCAGTTCTGCCACCTATCATTTCTGAACATTTATAAATTGTTCAATGTCCCTTTAACTCACAATAATGGTAACTATGCCAAACAACTGTTGATACTATTGGATGTGCCTGGATTGCCACACGGTTTAGCACTAAATAGAACTTTATAAAATTAGCCATTATTCCTGGACAATATAATAGGGGTTGAATATTTAATCTTTATAAATCTTCACGCACATCACAAAAAGAAATAAAGCCCAAAGTTTGTGGAAGGAAAGAAATGCAGAAAAAAGTGATAGACTTAAAAGAAAATAAAAAAGATAAATGAAATCAAATGCTGATTATTTTGTTTATATTTTCAACCTAGCAAACCATCAGTTAGACTTAAGAAAAACCTCAAAATAAAAAATGAAATGGGAGTTTATAAATGATACCAGAGAAATACAAAGGATCATGAGACTATTATGAACAGTTATACACCAAAAAATTTGACAACCTAGAAGAAATAAATTCCTAGACATACAAATTATCAAGATTGAATTATGAAATAGAAAATCTAAACAGACCAATTACTACCAAGGAGATTGAATTATTAATCATAAATCTCTTGGTGACATCAGCATAATAGTAGTGTGAGTCATTCCTTTCTTTCCCTTTTGATTTACAAGCAATTGGACATCTCCACAGCACACTAGGACAGCAGAGATCCATCTATCTGTGCATCTGTAAGTGAGTAGTTTGGACCACAGAGGAGGCTATACTGTCAAGGGAGTTGTGAGCTAGAGCAGCAGTGGTGACCACTCTAAAAACATGGGATGCAGCCAGAAAGAGCCCATTTCTCTTTTTGAGGAGGGGCCTCCATAACTGAGAAGAGGAAATTGAAAGGGCTGAAGAGAGAGAAAGAAAACTACAGATGAGATGTACACTCAAGGAGGGCTTCTGGAACTCTCACTTGAAGATCTGCCTACTGGGCCATGGGCACACTCAGGCCCCAGGCACTCAGCCCACTTCCACCCACTCTGCCATCAATTTTTGTTTTTACTCCAGCATTTTACATATGCCAAAGCAATCCTGAAAAACAACAACAACAAAAACAAAACAAGCCAGAGCTACCTTTTTGCCTAATTTCAAGCTATACTATGAAACCACAGTCATAAAAACAATATGGTAGGGGCATAAAAACAAACACATAAACCCATGGAACAAAATAGATCAGATTAAATTTTGACATATATGGTCAACTGATATTTAACAAAAGAGATAAGAAACCAACAGAGGGAAGTATAGCTTCTGCAACCAATGCTGCTGGAACAAATTGAAAAAACACATGAAGAACAATGAAATTGGACCACTGTCCCACAACACTCACAAAAATTAACTCAAAATGGATTAAACACTTAAACATAAGACTGATACCTCAAAACTAGAAGAAAACCTAAGGAAGAAGTGCTTCAACATTGGTCTTTGCAGTGTTATTTTGGATAACACTAAAACATCAACAAAAGCAAGAGTTAATAAATGGGACTATATCAAACTCAAAAACTTCTACACAGCAGAATTAAAAATAAAAAGATAACCTATGAGAGAAATGGGAGAAAATTTTTGCAAACTGTATATTGGAAAGGGGGTTAAATATATAAGGAAAAAGCTAAAATATATGAAGAATTCATACAACTTAACAAAAGACAAGCAATCTGATTAAGACTGCAGAAGAACTAAATAGTTACTTTGATGTCCTATTTGGAAAAATGTCTAACGGGCAAGTGAAAAGATAGATACTCAACAGGGAAATGCAAATCAAAACCAAAATGAAATATCACCTCACACCTGTTACTATGGCAATCATCAAGAAGACAAGTGTCAACAGGTAGCAAGAATGTGGTGAAAAGCAAACACTTATACACTGTTGATGGGAATATAAATTGCTGTAACCACTATGGAAAAACATATGAGGATCCTCCAAAATATAAAAGTAGATTGACTATATGATCCAGCAATTCCACTTTTGGGTATACACCCAAAGGAAATGAAAATAGGAGTTTGAAGAAATATACATACTCCTACGTTTATCTCAGCATTAGTCACAAAAACCAAGATATAACAACAAACTAAATGTCCCATCAATGCACAAAAACTTATCTATATACATACATATATATGTATATATATATGTAAATTTGTATATATATATGTACATATATGTATTGCATATTTGAAAGTTGCTAGGAGTACGTCTTAAGTTTTTGTCACAAGAAGTAGTTTGTAATGTATGATAAAGTTTGTAATGTATGGATGTTAACTAGAGTTATTGTGGTAATCATTTCATAATATACACAAATACTGAATTATTACCATATAAACCTGAAATTAATGTTATATGTCAATTGTATCTAAATAAAAGTACAAATATGTAAAATATAAAAGTGTCATTATGTGTATTAATAGAAAAGAAAATAGTGTCTGCTCTTATATTTTTCTTCCTTTTAATTATTTTGTTTTTCTGAGTAGTTTTATTTAGTCTTATAAGACTCCTGTTTTATGTAACCAGGCTGAAATGGAATCCCATTCATAGAGCCAGCAGAGGGGAGAATTGATAGTCTGTACTATTTTGGAAGGAAGGACCTTTCATAAATAAATCTGTAAGTAAGTAAGTAAGTAAATCAATCAATCAATCAATCTGTAAAATTATCCTTAACTGGCATGAAGATTAGATAGATATTTAGCTGTAGATATGTAGATATAGATATGTATAAACAGATATATCAGCTTTAACCATTAAGGTTAAAGCATTTTATCTTAATTACTTTTAAATACCTTTATCATTTATCTTGTGATTGTGAAAATTATGGATTTTTTAAAAAGATTTATCTATTTGAGACAGAGAGAGCATATGAGCAGCGGAAGAGGCAGAGGGAGCGAGAGGGGAAGTGTGAGAGAGAAAGGGGGGGAAAGGGAGAGAAAAGACAGAAAAGCAGAGTCCCTGCTGAGCATGGAGTCCCATGTGGGGCTGGATCTCATGACACTGAGATCACGACCTGAGTGGAGATCATGATCTGAGTTGAAATCAAGAGTTTGATGCATAATTGACTGAGCCGCCTATGTGCCCCCAAAATTATGGATTTTGAAAATTAAGAATTGCCACAAATTAAATAGATATGCACTATCTCCCATGTATAAAAACCACAAACTGCGTATCATACATTATCCCATTAAGAGTCCTCAGAATCTGCTAATATAGAGATTGTACCCCTTATTCATTAAAGTACATTTATTCACGCAAACCTGTAGCATCCTAATACATGTGATCATATAGCTAATGTGATTCTACTACAACTAATCCAAAAGTAGTTAATGTGCTGAAAAATTAGTATATTCTAGGAACTGTGTTAAACTTTTCTACTTGTACTTTTTTCCACTAATGTTAATAAAAATACAAAATAACAAAACAGCCTATGTGTTTCTCACACATAATAAGCCTATGTGTTTTTGACTCTAGATTTCATGGCCTCAGCCATTAAACTTCCACATAGCAGAAATGGAATCAGAGCTCCACATCTCTGACTGTAGAGAGTATGTAGACGTACTTTATTCAGAATATGGAATGCTTCCACTCCCTGATCTCACACTTAAATGCCATGCATGAAATCTAGAAATATAACTAGGTGAGATATGGAAATTTTGTGTTCTATACTCAATTATTTCAAAATACAAATATCAAGAAGGTACTCATATTAATGATTGAAAAGATGTTAATTCTGATCTAAATAAATGTGTTAGATTATGAAGTATATGTTGCTTTTTTTAAAATATTTTTTATTGATTTATTTGACAGAGAGAGATCACAAATAGGCAGAGACACAGACAAAGAGAGAGGGGGAAGCAGGCTCCTCACTGAGCAGAGAGCCCAATGTGGGACTCGATCCCAAGACCCTGAGATCATGACCAGAGCCAAAGGCAGAGGCTTTAACCCAATGAGCTACCTAGGCACCCTGTATATGTTGCTTTTATTTAAAATTTATTTTGGAGGAAACATCATGCTTTCCTTTCAAAAATATTTATTTACTTTTTTCAGGCTGATTAACATTAAAGAAATAAAAGTGGACTTTGCTAGTGAAAGATTATATTATCTTGTTTTACTTTAAGTGCAATTTTTAGAGTCTCCTGGGTGGCTTATTTCGTTAAGCATCTAACTCTTGATTTCAGCTCAGGTCATGATCTCAGGGTCATGAGATCAAGCCCTATGTTGGCTGGGCAAAAACTTTACTTGAGATTTTCTCCCTCTCTCCTTCTGTCCCTCCTCTCTCTTTAAAAACAAACAAAAAACCCTCACAATTTTCACAAGAAGTTATGCTTAGGATAATAAATTAATCACTCTTAACAGTTCTCTGGAAATTTAAGATCTTCACAGGAGAATAAAAGGTTTAGAGCTTGAAAAAGCTTGAAATTTGCCTTAAATGTACTTGTTTCTTTTTTTAAAAATCTATTTTAATTGCTATTTAAATTAACATTATTGTAGGTTTCCTTGACTTACAATGAGATATCAACCTTGTTCACATTTTTCTGCCTCTTTATTTAACAAAAGTTGGTTTATAATACAGATGAACTATTTTTAAATACTTTTACAAGAAAACCTAACAATGTTACTCAGGTAGACTTCTTCCAGTATTTTTTTGTGAAAGCAATTCTTTTTGTATGAAGATGTGCTCTTTGTTAGCAATGCTCTTATCTGTGCCAATTGGTTTTCAGTTTAGAATTAAGACAGCTTTTTATGGTGAAAAAAAAAAAATCACTTAGGAAAATGCCTTGTCACCATTTAAATACACAAAAGAACAAAATTGCATGTTTCCTTTGGAAAATGCAAACAATTTTCACAACTGAAATCATAATTCAACTCATGCTGGCAATTTGTCCAATGGTAAGAAATCAAAGATGTGGGGAAGAAGAAAGGACTCTCAAAGTACTTGAACACTGTATATAAACTTGAGAGAAAGGCACTAGAAATATCCATTATAACACTGTGAGTTTAGCATCTCATGGGGAAGAATGCTCCCAAAAAGCAGCTGGAAAGATGGAGGAAAAAGTACATGAAAATGCTTTTCAATTAGGAAATTAATTGCTCCTCTACAAATAGCCATCAAAATCCTTATAAGTGAAAGGAACTGAATTAGGCATAAAGGCATCTCTGCATAGGTCATAAAATTCAGCTCATGTACACTTTCACAGTCAAGAATTATGGATAAAATGTTTGGATTCATTGCTGATCCCTGGTTTATTTCCCCATAAATTGTCTTAATGTGAAATGAGAAATTCTAGTAGAAAGGGCACTGAAATTGGAGTGTGTGTGCTTGGATTATATCCCTAGAAATGTGGGATAAATATTAGCCTCTTTGTTTATATTTCCTCATTTCTCTTAAATCTCCCTAGTTTCAGACTTTTGTGGTACTAAAACAGCAAGGACAAAAAAATATAATTGGTGTTTTATAAAATGTATTGATATATACAAAAATTTCATTTTAAGAACTTCAGCCTGATTCCTACTCTCTACTTGGCCACTAACTGATCTGTTGGATTTTAAAGACACGTAACTTTATTTTTTTTAAGATTTTATTTATTTATTTGACAGAGAGACACAGTGAGAAAGGGAACACAAGTAAGGGGAGTGGGAGAGGGAGAAGCAGATTCCCTGCTAAGCAGGGAGTCTGATGTAGGACTTGATCCCAGGACTCTAGGACCATGACCTGAGCTGAATGAAGGTAGATGCTTAACTGAGCCACCCAGGTGCCCTTAATTTTACCGTTAGACAAACATCTCAAATTTTCTCTTTCTGAAATTAGGGATTTGGAGTAAATTTTGATGTTTAACCAGGAATGAGGAACAAATCACTAAAAAGCTTTTCAAAATGTTTTTCCCTCCCTCCCCATATACTCACAGAGGTTATTTTAATTAATTTAGACTGGATAGGTTTCAGACACATGGGCTTTGAAAATGTTCCCTTGGTGACTGAAATAGAGCCACTAGAATACAGACCTGTCAACCTCTGGAAGGTCCTTTCCAGCTCCCAACATTCTATGATGCTATGGTGTTCAAAGGGATTGTAAAAAATTCTACTTCTAGCCAAGATGGAGTAATGGTGGCAAGATTTACCCTTCCATCTGAAAGGAAAAAAAAAAAAAAAAAAAAAAAAAGGAAGAAAAGAAAAAGAACCTAAAAAAATTAGTCACTTTGAAAGTATAGAACAAGTTTATTGTTTTTAATATTATCCACCAACAAGGGGCAGTAATTTGAGCAACAGCAACAAATGAGAGGAGACCTACAATGTCACTGATGACTGCCTAGAATGAATTTCTAAACTATAACGTGATGACTGTGATGACCAAATAAGAGTTGTCGATCCTCCTGATTTAAAGATGGAACTGGAAGTCTATGAAGGCTAAAGTAGCTGGAGTTTACAAAGCAGATGAAATAGAAAAGAGAAAACTATTAAGAGAGAACTCCGGAGACCTCAAGATAGTTCTCCCACTTCAGCTGGGGAGTGATCAATCTGTTTGTGTGAAGAAACTACGTAAAGCCAAGAAGAAGACTATCAGGAAGATTTGGAGAATAAAATACTCAGAGCTCAAACAGAGGAGAGAATTGTTCCTATTTCCATTAGTCAAACTGAAAACCTCATAATTCACAGGGAACACTGAAGAGTATTTAAATAGAATCTGACTCAGTATTGCAGCAAAATTAGCCCTAGAGTAAACACTACTCTGGTCCTGCATAACAAATGTTAAAATCAAGGCCTGAACATATCGAGCTGTTTATATGTAAATTAACTGCATCCCATAATAAAGCTCATTATAGGAACATACAAATATATGTCACACAGCAAGGTAAAATATACAATGTTTGGCATTCTTTCAAAAATCATTAGGCATGCAAAGAAGCAGCAAACACAGACTCTAATGATAAAAAATTGATACGAGCCTAGAAATAGCATAGATGCTAAAATTAGTAGAATTAGTAGACAAGGATGTCAAATGATTTATGACTATTTCATGTTTAAGAAACTAGAATATGTTAAGTAGAAACATCAAAGGTATATAAAAATACATGAAATCAATTTCTAGAGATGTAAACTATCATTTCTGCAATGACAAATATATTGAATAGGATAAATAGAATATTAGATATTGCAGATGATTAATAAACTAGAAGACTTAGTTTATTGTGTTGAACAATGATTCCAAATATGACAAGAGTCTTTTTAAAGGTGATTAAAGATTATTAGGGAGAGATATTATCATGGATTCTTCAGTAATAACAATAATAATCCAATGTAATATAGAGATTATATAAGGAAGATGAAAGGGTAAAAATACTGAAGAAGAGCAAAGTTGAAGGACTGACACTAACATCAAGACTTACTATAAAGCTACAGTAATCAAGATAGTTTGGTATTAGCAAAAGAATAAACTTAAAAATATTTAAGTTTATTATTATTTAAGATTATTATTAAAAAATAGAGAACCCAGAAATATGTCCGCACAAATACAGTTAATTGATCTTTGGCAAAGAAGCCTAAGCAATATAATGGAGTAAAGACCATCTTTTCAACAAATGGCTCTGGAACTGGACACTCACATGCAAAATGTTGAATCTAGATACAAACCTATTACCCTTCACAAAAGTTAGATTTAAATGGATCACAGACCTAAATGTAAAATGCAAAACTATAGAATTCCTAGAGCATAACCTAGGAGAAAACTCAGATGACTTTGGGTATGGTGATGATAATTCTAGATACAACACCAAGGGTGTGATCTATAAAAAAAAAAAAAAAAAATTGATAAGCTGGACTTCATTAAAACATCTGCTCTGCAAAAGACAATGTCAAGAGAACTAGAAACAAGCCAGAGACTGTAGAAATTACTTGCAGGAGACAGGAGATAAGTCCTGATAAAGGACTTATCAAGAATGTACAAAGAACTCTAAAAATTCAACTATATAAAATATAATAAATATGTATACAGTGAATACATACAATATAAAATATTCTGAAATATACTGATATATAAATAACCTGAGAAATTATATAATTATAAATATATATAAATTATATGTTTAACCATGTATCCACATATTTAAATATCAAGGGTGAAAATTAAGATCATCTGTGTCAACATAACAGCTCTTAATTCCAGAAAATTCTCCACCAAGTAGATGGTATAAACCAGTAAATCATTTTTGGCTATAGGAAACTTCTATAAATGAATTTATCTAAACTATTCATTCATCTAAACAAATAGCTCACAATAATGTGTGTGATGTTAAAAAATTTTGCTATCGAGATTCACTTCAAGACCTTATCTTTGATGAGTCCACCAAAGCTAAATTTTTTCATAAATTGACAGATCAATTATTTTAACACCTCAGTGACCCACTCTAAGCCACACGAGCCCAGTTGGGAACCTCTAGTGATTTTCTCCCACTGAGATTTGGATTATTTTGGTCTCTATTACACTATACCCCGTAAACATGGATTTACTTGATCAGGTTATTCTGGTAATCTTTTTTTGAGTTGAGGAGTTGGTCCTTGGCAATATATTTATATAGACATTACAAGGTTCACTTTCTTGCAATATCCTTTAGTACATAATTGTCTATATAGATGTTGGCTCATATTTTTATTCTTTATATTGACTCACTTGAAAATCATGCTTATTAACTTTTAGTGATATTTATATTTCATTTTGTCAAAACCAAGTAGGATTTTTTTCATATTAATTTTAGTTTACAGCATTATTAAAGAATGCTCTTGGTCTAATATACATGAAGTAGTCACTAAGCCAACTATTAGATAAAATCAAATTTTAAAGTAGTCAGTAAGCTTATGAACTTAGCTTCTGCCTATATCTATCACCTTTATAAATCGTTGGTAGGCTTTCTTTCATTTAAGTCATAGGGTATTAAAAGATCAGTTTGCAATTCATTTTCTTGGGTTCAGAATCAGCTTGCAGGGTCCAGAGTATCCTTGCTTTCCCTGGTTCCTTTGTATCTTCCCTTCTCAAATGTCTGCCCTAAGGACTTTTTGCTAGTTCTAGCACCAGATGGAAACAGTAACCTGATAGAGAGTGTTTAACCATTATCCAAATTAGGGTCAAATCCTAGTGGTTTGGTTTCTCTGACTGAATGCTAAAAAGTTATACTGAGCTACTGCACATTATCACTTTAAATACGTGGTCTGCTCCAGTGATACCAGGCTATAAATAGTACTCTAAATTCATCATGTTCAAATTCATTTTTACAGCCCTGCTGCTTACAGATTGGTCTGTTTATAGGGAATTATCTCCTTCTCCTTCAAGTGAAGGAATCTACTTTATCTTTAAAAGAACAATTCAGGAAAAAAAGAGAGAAAGAGAGAGATGCAAACTATAAGAGACTCTTAACTAAAGAACAAAATGTGGCTTGCTGAAGGGGAGGTGGGTATTAAGGAGGGCACTTATGATAAGCACTGGGTATTATATGCAAATGATGAATCACTAAATTCTACTCATGAAAGCAGTATTACATTCTATGTTGACTAATTAGAATTTAAATAAAAACTTGAAATAAAAATAAAACAATTCAAACATTCTCTTTGAAACCTTTACAACTGCAATTATTATTATTTTTTTTAGGATTTTATTTATTTGAGAGAGATTGAGCATGCATGTGCATGAGCAAGGAGAGGGGCAGAAAGAGAGGGAGAAGCAGAATCTGCTGAGCAGGGAGCTTGATGGATGGATATGGATGTGAGGCTCTATCCTGGGACTCCAGGATCATGATCTGAGCCAAAAGAAGACACTTAACTGACTGAGCCACTGAGGCACCTCTGGTTTTATTTTTCTATGTAATAAACCTGATATTCCATCGAACTATTTGAGATTTGATTACACACTGATCTATATAGTTCCTCTACCTTCCAAATGTGTTTGAAAGATTGGGGAAAAAAACTTTTAAATTTTCTCTGTAACACCATCAGACACACAGTGTGAAGTCAACTAAACTCTTCTGAGTATTAATGCACAAAATGCACATCTTTACTCTAGAAAAAAATCCATTTTCTAATCCAGAAAACTATAAAAATGTGAAAATAGTCATATAGGAAATATCACACATCAGAATCCAGAATGGGGAAGAGTGAGGGTTGGTCCTGTAATTATGGTGCAAAAATTAAACTTGAGGAAAAACACATTTCCTCTAATTCTTTTGAAATAATTTCATGAAATTTTACTATAAACATGTGGGACTAATAGTATTGTTTAAAAATTAATTTAAAACTTAACTTGAGTTTTACCGTTTTGTTTGCCATTAGATATATAACTTCTTATAAGCAAAGAACTGTGAAAAAGTAGATATTCCAGTCCAAAGTAAAATGGAAATCAATTTTACATTGTCTTTAAAAAAAAAGATGTATTAATAAACTTAAATTCTAAAGGTTAATGAAAGAATTTAATACCCTGTAATAGATTTCCTATTAATCCAATCAAGTCTTCTTTCTTTACAAAAAGATTTAAACACATTTTTACATTCTGGTAGAATCATATATTGAAAGATTGAGAATAAAAAACACATGATCTCAGACCGCCTTATATGTATAATCAATTACACAGTCCTGTAAAAATATCTGACACATTTATTCATTTGTCATTAATTTATAAGAGGTAACAATAACTATGCTTTCAGAGTAAAGAGAAAAGAAGTAGAAATAGAATTTAGTAGAGAAAAATAGATTTTAAAATTTAGACTTTATACATGAGCTGGAACATAAAAATAAATGTAACATCCCTGGCACTTATCTGTTTTATGCCTAAAATATCTCAACTACTTATTTTCCATTTTAGGTACTGAATTCAGATTTATGTTACTGGATTGATTGTTAAATGGAGTCATCACTCTTTTTCAAATCATACTGCTGGCAGACATTCACTAGTAGTTTATACATTAATTAATGTCTTCATTTTAATGTATCCTTCAAAGTCACTCAATTTCCTAGACCAGAGTTGAAATTAAATGATTTTCTCCCTAAATTCAAATTGGTGCAACATGAAGCTTAAAGCAGATTAACTAATGATTGACAGGTTATCTTTTCATTTTAAGTCTACTCAAGGTAAATATCTAAAAGATTAAGTTCCTGAAAGGAGACAAATTAAAAGAATGAAACAAGAGAATGAAAAAAACTTTTAAAAATAATTAGAAGACAAAAATAAATTAATGTGATCATAAGATATCATCAGATCTTCCCTAGGCTACAGCAACCACCTCCTGATTCTCTAAAACCTACTCTTGCTCTTTAAAATCAATTTTGCACTAATTTTTAATGCAAATTTAATGATGCCACTCTCCTGCTTAAAATCATTCAGTGGCTTGCCTTTGCTCTTGGGATAAATTCCAAAATTCTTAATGTGGCTGATAACTCCCTGATGGTCTAAGCCCAGTCTTATTCCTTGCCACAGTTATAATTTGTTCTTAGAGGTAGTGAACTTTTAGTTACAATCTGTTCTTAGGGGTAGTGAACTTCTTCTTGTCTTAGGACTTCACAAATCATTTCTTTCTACAGTAAAACTTTCCCATTATCTTCTCTCTTGGCTATGTAGGAAATTCATTTCTTAGCTCCAGCTTAAGCCTCACCACAGAGGAAGCCTCCTCCACTTCTAAGATTTCAGTAGAACCCTGGTTATATACATTCAAATCAAGTCTTGGCTGTATTTTTTCCACTCTAAGGCAATGTTTTCTTTCCCATCAGTGTCTATATTATTTTTAAGTTTTATATTTTCTAGTATTTAATATAGAACATGTAACATAGAAAATGACCAATAAATGTGTGAATTCACAAATGACACTAATGCTATTCAATATTTATTATAAAATTCATCTTCTATTTTAAGACTAACTTAAAGTTAGGATAAATATTTATAAATGGCTAATAAAATATTCTTTATTTTAAGCCATTACTAATCACTGGCAGATGGCTTTGTAAAGCTATTACTTTAGACATGGTCCTTGGTAAGAAACATACTATAAACATTACCAACAAGTTTATAATTTGAGCCAGGATTTAATTTATTTCCCCAGTGGCTGGCTAGTATTTTGTATTAATTAGGTGCCTGAGTTCTCAGCCAGCCCATGCTCAGCAAATTTCTGCTAGGCACTGACAGCTGATTGAATGTATTCTCAAATCTTCAAGTTTTTTTCTGTTAGTATTTGTGTCCTAGCTCATGTAATGATCTCTCTCTCTGCTTCTCTCCTACCAGTCCCCATCTCCCTCTCATCCATCTATCTATCTAAACCATGGGGCGCCTGGGTGGCTCAGATCATGATCTCAGGGTCCTAGGATCTAGCCCCGCATCGGGCTCTCTGCTCAGCGGGGAGCCTGCTTTCTCCTCTCTCTGCCTGCCTCTCTACCTAGTTGTGATCTCTCTCCTTTCTGTCAAATAAATAAAGAAAAACCTATCCATCTAAACCAACCAACTAACCAACCAACCACTAGCTAGCAACCATCATCAACTAAGTTTTTTTCTTATTTATCTTGCCTTTGATTTTGGCCTTTGCTGCATTCCCTGACAGCCAATTTAAAAGACCTGAGTCCTTTGGTTTAGTATATGCTCTGGCTTTTATCATATTACCAGTTAGAACTAATGTTAACTTGAACCCAGTTTAGCAAAGGGTGGAGTTCAGACAACTCACAGGAAATTCCCAGGTTGTCAAGCAAAGAGATGGTCTCTTCACAAAGGACAGATTGGGTAATGAATAAGACAGGGGAGTATAAGTTACAAGAAAAATTGCCAATGAAATGTGAGAGAATACATTTGAATATTTAACCGGAACTCGAGAAGAAGAAATTACATAAAAAGAAATGAAAGTAGGTTACACACGTGCACTGACTGAAAATAAAGATGTGTGACGGTCTAAGAATCTGCAGTTCATTCACAAGGGCAACTTTACTATCAAAAGACCATAAAGAATACAAGGAAGAAAGATTTGAGGAGAGTAAAATGGTCACTGCATACACAATGCAATAATTATAAATATAGAAAACATGCTCAAGCTCACTAAAAAGACATGGGAAATTGACCTGAAAACAAAAATGAGAGGTTTCAATTCAAGATGGCAATACAAGATCCTGAATTTACTTCTTCCGTGAAACAGTGAATATACAGCTTCATAAGGAACAATTTCATCTAAGGGAAAAAAGAAAAAAAAAATCTAAAAATTGGCTGACTGCTCTTACTTATTGGAAGAATGAAAGAAGGCCCACATCTGAGTAGAAGAGAGGGATACAGTCTCACCATAAAACCTACCCCTAGTGCAGTGGCTCGTAGTCAGGAAGGAACTTAAAATCTGGAGCTTCTCCAGATTGGGCACCACTAAATTAAAAGACCTGCACTAATATTTTAATATTAAAAGACCTAAAGAGAGAAACAGCAATACAATTATCATAAGGAATTTACATAAATGGATAGGTCATCCAAACAGAAATATCAAGAAGAAAATAGAGGTTCTAAATACATTAGACCAGATGAGCTTAACAGACATATACAGAATATTCCACCCAAAAACTGCAGTATTTATTTTCTTCTCAAGTGCACACAGAATATTCAACAAAACATATCATATGTTAGGCCACAAAACAAGTCTTAATAAATTTAAAAAGATAGAAATAATATCAAGTATATTTTCTGACCCATGTGGTATGAAACTAGAAATCAATTATAAGAAGAAAACTGGAAAGTTCACAAAAATTAAACCATGATAGTGAACCTCCAGAGTCAACGAGAAAATTAAAAGAAATAAAAATAGCTGGAGGCAAATGAAATACAACATCCCAAAACTTATGCAGCAAGAGCATTCTAAAAGGGAAGTTCATAGTGATAAATGCCTACCTCAAAAAACAAGAAAAATTCAAACAATCATATTTTATACCTTAAAGAACTAGAAAAACAAAAACAAACAAAGCCCAAAGTTAGCAAAAGGAGAGAAATACAAAAATCAGAGTGAAAATAAATGAAACAGAGACTGAAAAAGATAAAAATTAAGAGTTAATTCTTTGACAAGATAAAGAAAATTAACAAACCTTTACCTAGACTCACAAAGAAAAAAGAAAACTCAAAATAGGAAACAAAAAAGAGGTTACAACTAATGCCATAGAAATGCAAAGTATCATAAGAAACTACTATGAATATACATCGACAAATTTGAAAAAAAAAAAAAAAAAAAGCATGAACTCCTAAAAACATGTAACCTACCCAGACTGAATCATGAAGAAATAAACAAATCTGAAGAGACAAATTACTAGTTAGAATATTGATCAGTTATCAAACCTTCCCAAACAAACAAAAAAAGCCCAAGGCCAGATGGCTTCACTGGTAAATTCTATGAAACATTCAAAATAATTTATATCAATCCTTCTCAAAATCTAAACAAACAAACAAACAAGGAGGGAAATATATTTTAAGAAGCCAGCATTACTCCGGTACCAAAACAATGATTCCATACGAAAAGAAAATTACAGGCCAATCTCCCTGATGAAGATAGATGCAAAAACTGTTAACAAAATATTAGTAAACCAAATTCAACAGTACTATAAAAGGATTGTGCATCATGATCAAGTGCAAATTAATCCAGAGATGCAAGGATGGATGAACATCCACAGCAATGGGATACACCACATTAAAAAAAATAGGATAAAAATAATATGATCAACTAAATAAATGCAGAAAAAGCATTTGACAAAATTCAACATCCATTTATGATTTAAAAAACTCAACAAAGTGTGTATAAAGGGAACACGCTTCAGCATAATAAAGGTTAGAGGTGACAAACCGATAGAAATTCATACTCAGTATAAAAAGCTCTTAGCTTTTCGCTAAGTTCAGAGATAAGACAAGGATGTCCATTCTCAGAACTTTAATTCAACATAGTTTTGGAAGTCCTAGCAAGAGAAATTAGGCAAGAAAAATAAAAAGTATCCATATTGGTAAGGGATAAGTAAAATTGTCACTATTTGCAGATGACATTATATATAGAAAACCCTAACCAAAAAAATTAGGACCAAATAATTCAGGAAAGTTGCAGGATACAAAAATCAATATATAAAAATCTGTTGCATTTCTTTTCACTAATAGTGGACTATCAGAAACAGAAATAAAGCAGTTGTGTTTATATCAAAAGAATAAAATACCTAGGAATACATATAAAGAGATGAAAACTTGTACACTAAAACTCTAAGATGTTTCATGCTCATCAATTGGAAGAGTTAATGTCAAAATGTCCATACTGCCCAAAGCAATCTACAGATTCAATGCAACCCCTATTAAAATGCCAATGGCATTTTTCTCAGAAATAGAACTTTTAAAATGTGTTTAAGATCATAAAAGACACAGGATAGCCAAATAAATCCTGAGAAAGAACAAGGCTGGAGGCATCACAATCTGAGACTTCAAACTATATTACAAAGCTATAGTAATCAAAATGGTATGGTACTGGCATACAAACATACACATAGATCAAAAAAAAAAACAACAAAAAAACAGATTAGAGGGCCTAGAGATAAACCTACATATATATGGTAAATTATTTACAACAGAAGAGCCAAGAATATGCAATGACAGAAAAAATCTTTTCAACAAATGGTGTTGAGAAAATTAGAGAGCCACATACAATAGAATGAGACTTGACTGCTTTCTTATATCATATACAAAAATTAACTCAAAGACTTGAATGGAGGACCTGAAGCCATAAAACTTCTAGAAGAAAACAGGTAGTAAGCTCCTGAAGGCCAATCCTGGATAGGACTTTTTGGATCTGATACTAAAACAGCAAAAGCAAAAACAAACAAACGAAACTACATCAAATTAAAAAGTTTATGCACAACGAAGGAAACCAACAAAATGAAAATGCAACTTATTGAATAGAAGAAAATATTTGCAAGTCAGATAAGGGGTTAGTGTCCAACATATATAAAGAACTCACACAGTTCAATAACAACAACAAAAGTCATAAAACACAATCTGATTAAAAAATGAGCAGAGGACTGAATGGATATTTTTCAAAGAATATATACAGATGGCCAAAAAGTACATGGAAGGATATCAACTAACTAATCATCAAGGAAATGCAAATCAAAACCACAAGAAGATATTGCTTTACATCTCTTAGAATGACTATTTTCAAAAAGATCAGAAATCACAAGTGTTGACATGAATGTGGAGAAAAGGGGTCAACTGTGCACTGTCGGTGAGAATGTGAATTGGTGCAGCCACTACGAAAAACAGTACGAAAGTTCCTGAAAAGGGGCGCCTGGGTGGCTCAGTTGTTAAGCATCTGCCTTCGGCTCAGGTCATGATCCCAGAGTCCTGGGATCGAGCCCCGCATCGGGCTCCCTGCTCCACGGGAAGCCTACTTCTCCCGCTGCCATTCCCTCTGCTTGTGTTCCCTCTCTCGCTGTGTTTCTCTCTGTCAAATAAATAAAATCTTTAAAAAAAAAAGAAAAAAAAAAAAGAAAGTTCCTGAAAAAATTAATAGAACTACCATATGATCCAAATTCCACTTCCGGTTGTTTATCCAAAGGAAACAAAAATACTAATTCAAAAAGACATGCATCTCCATGTTCAGTAAATCATTGTTTACAATAGCCTGTGTCACCACAAATGGGAACAAGCTTTGTCTGAAAACCAATGAACATATAAAAGAAAATGTGGCACATAGGTAAAATGGAGTATCATTCCACCATAAAAAAAAAAAAAAAAAAAAAAAGAATGAAATCTTTTCCAACAAGTGGTGGATCCTTATGGTATAATGCTAAGTAAAAAACAAATAACCAAGCTCATAAATATAAAGAATAGATTGGCTCATTACCCAAGTTGGGGGGGGTTAAAAGATACAAATTTCCAGTTATAAAATAAGTCATGGGATGTAATGTATGGCATTGTGGCTATAGTTAATACAGTACTGCATACTTGAAAGTTAAGAGACTAAATGTTGAAGTTCTCATCACATATACAAAAAATATTTACAACTGTGTATGGTGATCAATATTAACTAGAGTTATTATGCCTGATCATTTCACAATATATACAAACAGGAAATAACTGTATTGACCCCTTCAGCTAATATAATATCTTAATTATACCTAAAAATGAGTTTCCCTAATTATTACATTGGAAATATTAACTTTGATATTATCAATGCTGAAGAGAGGCTTCTCATGCTCTGCTGATACTGTCAACTGGCCCATGGCCACCTTTGAGGGCTATTTACTGCTTCTATATCAATTAAAATTCACATAGCAAAAATACAAATACACAATACACAAATACATATTTATAAGGAGACATGTAAAATGATTGCTTTTAATTGCTTAAGTTTGGATTCTAAATACCAATGATAAAATAGTTAAAAAAAAAAGCAACCTTGGATACATTTATCCAAGAAAATATGAGATATATTTTAGAAGCAGGATATAAATATTGATATGAATTGTGAGAAATATCCATGTAAGATGTTTAACCAGTTTGCCTTGCCCGATATATTATTGCCTTATACCTATTGTCTTGATAGCCTATTGCCTTATACCTATTGTCTTGATATACCTATTGTCCTGTCCAGTGTAGAATCTTTTCCAAATATTTCATTGTTAACATATTATTGAGAGTTATATGAAAATACGCTAATTTGGTAGATCTCCACCCCATACTTCCATCTTACATTATGGTCTCATTTACTAATGTGTAAAAAATCGTGTTAAGTGATTAGCATTTTTACTTTAACATGAGATAAAATATAATTTAAATGACCAGCAATATTTCAGGTAAGTATATGGAGCTGAAAAACAGACTGCTTGCCAAAAACATGATGGGGGTAGCTACACTTTCATGTGCTCTCAGATGATGGTGGAAGAAATATTTGATGTTACTGCCTTTGTCAAATATAGTGTTTATCAGCCTATTTTGTTTTGATGAAGGTCAAAAATCAGCAAGATGCACAAAGTCATCAGACCACAAGCTGACACAGTGGGAAATATAGCAAAATATAATTTAAGTATAAGAGAAAGTATATGAACTAAAAGCTAAGCAGTCCTCCCACAGAGTCTATGAAGACCAGCTGAAAACTGAATTGGTTGCATCACTTATTGTACAGTGGTAATCTACAAATATTCATTATAGTTTTATAATTTTACCTTATTGTGCAATGGACCTTTTAATTAGTGAGTTAAAAATTGTGCATATTAAATGAATATGCATTCAATTTTTTTAAGAAAGTTGATGATGAACACAGAGCTTGCTCAAAACATGCAACTTAATATTTTTTTATTTGCCATGGAACGATTTGAGAAGACTTATGTTTTGCAGCATCAAAATTTGGTGAAATATTAAAAGGAATCAAAGCTGGGAGGACTTACTTGACTAGTTTTATCTATAAAAGAATTTGCTGAAGAAAGGTGGCAAAAGACAAAACCCAAGAAAATATTTGGGCTGATGTATTTACACATTTCTATGTTAAAGACAGATATGTGAAAACTTTGTATTTAACTTTGCTCTTGAATATATGAGGTACATCAGCAACTACAGAATAATTTCTCAGTAAAAATAATTTGCAAAGAACAGTTTAATAATGCTGATTGCAATTTCAAATATATTAACACCATAAACTATAAATGTAAAGATTATAGGCATTTCAAAGAATAAAAATTATACCATAGCAATAACTCTTCAGTAAATATTTGGTAGAATTCACCTGTGAAGTCATCTGGTACTGGTCTTTTGTTCTTGTCAAACCATTCCAAAAAATATGAGAGGAATAAAAGCCTCCATTCATTCTATGGAGCCAGCATTACCCTGATACCCAATAAAGACCTATTAAAACCCAATAACCCAATAAAGACACTACTAAAAAAAAAAAAGAACTACTATAGGTCAGTATCTCTGATAAGCATAAATGCAATAATCCTCCATAGAATATTATAAACCAAACTCAATGATACATAAAAAAAAAATAATTTACCGCAATCACGTGGGATTTATTCCCGGGATGCAAGAGTGGTTCAATATTTACAAGCCTATCAATGTGATACATCACATTAACAAGAAAAATAATAAAAAATTCTATGAAAACAAGAAAAAGATTAAGAAGTATATGATCACAATAAACATAAAAAAGCACTTGGCAAAGTACAACATTCATTCATGATAACTCTCAACAGAGTAGGTTTAGAGAGAACGTACATCAACATAATGTAGGCTATGTGGAAAAAAAGTCCACAGCTAACATAATACTCAATGGTGAAAAACACAGCTTTTTCTTTAGGATTAGAAACAAGACAATCTACTCTCACCAATGTTATGCAACCTAGTACTAGAATATCTAGGCACAACAATCAGACAAGAAAAAGAAGTAACAGGCATCCACACTAGTAAGGAAGAAATAAAACTTCTACTGTTTACAAATGACATGTATATATAGTATGTAGAAAACCCTAAAGACTCCACCCAAAACTACTAGAACTGAAATGAATTCAATCAAGTTGTAAGATACAAAATCAATACACATAAATCTGTTGCATTTGATATACTAATAATGAAGTAGCAGAAAGAGAAATTAAGGAATCCATCCCATTTACAATTTCACCAAAAAGAATAAACTACTCAGGAATAAACTTAACCAAGAAGGTAAAAGACCTGTACTCTGAAAATTATAAAATGTTGAAAAAATTAAAGATACAAATTTAAAGACAGTTTATGCTCAGGGATTGGAAGAACAAATATTGTTAAAGTGTCCATGCTACCCAAAGCAAACTACAGATATAATGCAATCTCTATCAAAATACCAACAGCATTTTTCACAGACCTAGAACAAATACTAAAATTTGTATAGAACTCTAAATAGCCAAAGCAACCTTGAGAAAAAAGAACAAAGTTGGAGGTACCAAAATTCCAGATTTCAAGATACATTACAAATCTGTATTAATCAAAACAGTATGGCACTGGCACAGAAATAGACACATAGATCAATAAAATGGAATAGAGAGCCCAGAAATAAACCCACATTTATATGGTCAGTTAATCTACAACAGAGGCAGCAAGAATTTACACTAGGGAAAAGACAGTCTGTTCAATAAATGGTGCTGGGAAAACTAGGCAGTGATGTGATGTGCAAAAGAATGAAACTGGACCACTCTCTTACACCATATACAAAAATAAACTCAAAAAAGATTAAGGACTTGAGTGTAAGACCTGAAAGCATAAAACTCCTAAAAGACAACTGAGCAGTAATTTCCTTGACAGAAGTTGTAGAAAGATTTTTCTAGATATAGCTCCTCAGGCAAAGGAAACAAAAGCAAAAATAAACTTTTGGTACTACTTCAAAATAAAAAGGTTTTGCACAGGAAAGGAAATCATCAACAAAAAGGCAGTCTACTGAATAGAAGATATTTGCAAATGATATATCCTTTAGGGGGTTAATATTGAAAATCTATAAAGAATGTCTACAACTCGACACCAAAAGAATACTCCAGTTAAAAAATAGGCAGAGGATCTGGATAGAAATTTTCTAAGATATACATATGGGCAACAGATGCATGAAAAGATGCTCAATATCACCAGTCATCAAGGAAACGAAAATCAAAATCACAATGAAGTATTACTTTACACCTGTCAGAACAGCTAAATTTATAAAGAGAATAAAAAGTGATGGTGGAGATCTGGGGGAAAAAAAGAAAACTCTTATGCACTGTTGGTAGAAATGCAAATTGGTACAGCCAGACTGGAAAACAACATGGAGCTTCCTTGAAAATCAAATTTATATCTATCCAATACTCAAATAATTCCACTACTGAGTATTTACCCTAAGAAAACAAAAACATAAATTCAAAAAGTTATATGCATCCCCCCTTGTCTTTTGCAGCTTTATAATAGCCAAGATATGGAAGCAACACAAGTGTCCATCCATAAATGAATGGATAAAGAAAACATAGTGTATACACACACCTGTATACATCATACACAATGGAATATTATTTGGCTATAAAAAAGAATGCAATCTTTCCATTTGCTACATGTAGAATTTAAGAAACAAAACAAGGAAAAAAATAGAGACAAAAAAATGGACCTTTAAATAAAGAGGAAAAAAAACTGGTGGTTACCAGAGGGGAGGTAGGGGAAGGGATGAGTGAAAAAAAAGCAAAAGGGATTAAGAATACACTTATCTTGATGAGGACTGAGAAAAGTATAGAAATGTTGACTCATACTGTACACCTGAAACTAATGTAACACTGTAGGTTAATTATATTTTAATAAAAATAGTAATATGTCATATTTTTAAAATCATTTTTCATAAATTTTAATATAAAATAATTTTTCATTGAACTATCAGTGATATGATACTCAAAATATGTATGGAGGGAAATGGCTAAATTGCATAAATATGCATCAAAAATACTCTGTTTAAAGATTTTTGCTTGTTCAGAAAATTAATGTACACACATTTTAATATTGCTTGATAATTATTCAGTATTTAAGAAAACACTTATGTTTTTGAAATTATAGTTTGAATAAAGCTGCTTTATAGGCCCACTGATAAAATAATTTTTGACCACTAAATATTTAAATTATAAAACATTATTTACTTTAACATTTCTTATTTTCTCAAGTATTCTGGTTTGGTTGTGATCCTCTGTATAACATGCAATATTAAGTGAAATGAGACTATTGCACAAGTAGTATAACATTTATATAAAAAACTTATTAAAAATAACATTTATGTAACATGTTTTCTATATATCCTAAATATATTTTCCATTTCTCTCTGAATGTAAACACACACCACATACACAGTTACATAGGAAAACACACATTGAAATGTTATAGGTAGTTACTTCTGTAGGTGTATGGGACTACAGATGGTTATTTTATTTAAGTTTGACTGAATAAGTCACTCTAGAATTCAGGATGTCGACACTGGAGTTAAATATTTCAGACTCGTCTATCAGCATTATAAGTTATGATTAAAGTCAGGTAGATGAGTAAAAGGGAGCAGATAATACTTATAAAAGAAAAATTTTACTACGGAAAAAGGCAAACATTGGGCAAATATTTAAATATTCAGTATAAAATATTCAATTAACTCCTCAGTTAAAGAAGAGTTTGGAGGATTAAGAAGAGATCGAGGCATTATGTGGTAGAGCCAAAACAATATAAATATTCTTAGAGAATAGGGATCACAGCCTGTCCGTGCCTGTGTTCTCACTGTCATGTACTAGGTAGGTGAAGATAAGTATTTATTGAAAGAATAAATGGATTTTAAAAAGGACAAGAGAAAATTTAAGAGAGGAAAAGTTTAGAGGGGATAATAATCAAGAACATATATGTTCTCTAAGTTGTAAACACTTTGGAGAGCTCTGCTGCTTTATAAAATACTAGAAATTCCTCAACCTAATAGAGTCAAATGTATGACATTCAATAAAAGTGTTATATTAATTTTTAATCTGGCTACTTCACAGTGTCTTCCTATAGGATATCTCTTGATATGTATTTACATGTACTTTTTTGTGTCTCGACTAGACTGATGGCCATGACTGTGTGAATGACAAAAATTAGTCCTTATTTTATATTCATGTGTATGTGTGTATACACACACACACACACACACACACACACACACACACACACACAGAGGGATAGAGACTGACTGAGGGAATGACCTGAGGGTCCACAATAAAGATAAATCAATTTTTACCTGATTATTTTCAATATTCATCAGCCAAAGTGGACTTTAATTATCCATTGCAGGACCACACTACAGATAACAAAAATAGGATGCTTCCTACAGAAATCATCAATTGGTGAAGAAAAGAGAAGTTTAAAAGAAACTCCCTTAGTGGTACTCCTGTTACTGTTGGGTTGATATCTAAACATTTTCTCATTCAGCTTAAGTAGTAAATATCCCCTAAGCATAATATTTAAAGTTATCCAGGTATCAATGGCCATAGGCATTTTTATTTGCTTGTAACCAGGAAAACAGTTAAGATGGAGTTAAATTTTTAAAAAACCCCTTATGTACCATATAATAGATTTATAATAAATTTTTTTAAACAATTAAGTTTTTAAGGTTTTTATTTATTTGTCAGAGAGAGAGCATGCAGGCAGATAGAGAAGCAGGCTCCCCACTGACCAAGGAGCCTGATGTGGGACTCAATCCAGACTTAGGATCATTACCTGAGCCAAAAGCAGATGCTTAACTGACTGAGCCACCCAGGCATCTCTATAATAAATGTTTTGATACACAATGTAACTTAAGAAAACTGAGTGCGAGTTAAAGGCAAAAAATAATTGTAGTTTTTCTTTACCCTCTTATTGATTTAGCATAAACATGTAGATAAGTCCATTTTTCTCATTATTTAAATTAATGCAACAAAAGTTGAATGGGTCGTGTTCTCTAAATCTTCATTTCTCTTTAAGATTTATTTTAGAGAGAGGAGAAAGAGAATGATTACACATTGTGGGGGGAGGGGCAGAGGGAGAGAATCTCAAGCAGACTCCCCACTGAGCAGGGAGCTTACCATAGGGTGGACCCCGAGATCACAACCTGAGTCAACACCAAGAGTCTGACGCTTAACCAACTGAGCCACCCAGATGCCCCTCTAAATCTCCATTTCCAATAAGCAGTGGTTCCATCTTATATAAACTTAGGACTCTTTTCGTTTAATACAAACCAAATTTGGTTTCTGTCCACGGACACTTAATATAATCTTTGCTTCCAGAACTTGATGAATTTGTCCCTAAAATACAAAGCACTACCAAATATTGTCACATTTGCAACAATAGCATAAAACCGCTTTTTCACATTCAACTAAACAATAATTATCTCAGATAAAGTATGACACTACTTTTCTTCTACTTTTTTCTTAGTTCCTCTTCATTTGACCCAAAACATTACTCTTGATACTATTATTTCCTTTTCTTAAAATTATGTTAGATTCATTAAAATCTAAAATCTAACATCATAGTATGTAAGGTTCAAATTTAAGTATTACTTTAAGAATATTGAAGGGGAATTTATGAAGCTATGGCAGAAAGTAATGGATATATATCTTTTGTGTGGAACTAGGTTCGTTTAATTTTTACTCTCGGAAGTTTTAGATAAATTGTTTTCTCTGTAAAATAGTTGAGTTGACTCGTCTATTTTCTGAGCATGATATAGTCTATTACATATATGGAAAGTTTTCTCATCAGATTTTCTGTTCTCTGGCTTTAAACCTAAGCTATGCACTAAGGCATATATCTGCCAAGGCTTTGCCTTTAGCCCCAGGTAAATATATGATCAGGTAGTCACAGCAGGGAAATGCAAAGAAGGATTATTTCCCTTATGTATTAGAAGACCCATAAAATTACCTACATAAACCTATATACACACTATATTTAGATTTTCTTTTTACCGTGTGCTTTCTCTTGTCTGTTTTTGAAGATTTCCAGGAAGACAGGAATGAAACCAGCAATTGCAATTTGTTATGTTTTGCTGAAAGCTTGTCATACTATTTTCAGTTCTATAGACCTTCCTTCAAATTCTATATACTTGGAAGATAAATTCATCTTACAGTCACAGTCTCAAGGAAAACTACTCCAACAGGTAAATGTTTCTCTGGTTTTTGAGTAGTTACTAAAAAGTTAAATAGTTCTAGTGTGTTGCTTTTTATTTATTATCTTTTTCACTTTTATAGCACTCACTACATCAGGATTGGTTTGACTTTAACTATAGATTAATTTACATTTGATTTTCTCAGAGGACTCCTATTCTTCTAAAATTAAATAATGAGTCCTGTTACTCTATTGATGAAACCAAAAGTATTTTTACTAGCTTTTCATTTTCTTGTGGACCCTTTCATTGTAAGAATGTCTTTTCCTAATCAGTAATATTTACTCGTCATTTGATCTTACAGTTGAATATGCAGTATCTCTCAGAAATCTTTCAATACTCTTATGAAATAGGTTAAAGCAACTGCAATTAATCTCATTTTTTAAATGAAAAACCCTAGCTGAGGAGTTCAGCTCCTGGTTAAAAACCTACGCCTTATTTTTCAGACCTGCTGTAACAGCCAGTTACAAAGGCTTTATCTGGCAGGCCTCTGCAGGAAAGCTGCCCTCCCCACACTAAATTCCAACACAGCCAGTGCTTTTTCATCCCAGAGGGAGGGCAGGGCAGTGGCAGCCAGGGTCTCAGGACCCTCTGGCTGGTCATGATCCTTCCATGCTTACATTCTTAGCTCAGGTCCTTTCATTGCTAGTCTCTTCATCTGAAGTCTTTGGCTGATCGCCTCTTCAGATGCCCCTGCCAAGACTTCTATTTTGGGGTGAGGAGGGAAACTCTGAGGACCGTTTTCCTTGCTCTGACTCAGTACCCCACGCTTTCAGGCCTTACTCTGTCTCCCCCACCCCAGAGTTTAGCACTCCAGAGTCCATCCATAAAACCGCCAGAGCTTTTTGTCCTGGACATCCTCAACAATAAGACATCTCCGCATGTGTGCTGATACCCAACTCTCTCCCCTGGTATGTCCTTTCTTGGAGGAAAATCAAACGGGAGAAGTTGGCCATTCCTCCGGGTTTAGATTCTTGCTTATATCATTTCAGTAAGTGATTAAAGGCCTCTTTCATTTTTGTTTGTTGCTTTAATTGCCTACTCCTGGCCACTGAGCTCTCTCTCCCCCAGCTCAGCTGAGCTCCTGGCACTGGCGTATACAGATACTAGCTCTAAATTCCTGGGTAAGGACTACGACAAGAGCAATTCCAACAACTCCGGTATTTCTAAGAGAAAATGAGTTTGTTAATTTTTCTCAACCTTAATTTAGCATTACTAAGGCAGACACTCATTAAAGCTTCCACTAAAACACGGGGCAATACAATTTTCACTTCTAACCCACAATGCCTCTAAGTCAAAGCAAAACAGAGCCTCAGTCCACAAGCGAATACTTCAGGCTTGTGAAACAAAAATACTTTAAACTGAATGCTTTAAAAACAAGAGTAACTTATTTCTCACAGTTCTGGAGGATGAGAAGTCCAAGCTTAGGGCATCAGCACCGTCGGGTTGCACTGAGAGCCCTCTTCAGCTTCCGGGCTTTAGAAGGCCCACCTCTAAAGCTCTCACAGACTGGAAGTGGAGCTCAGCAGCCTCTTATAAAGGCATTAGCGCCATTCATTAGGGCTCCACCCTCGTGAGGTAATACAACTCCAGTCACCTGCCAAAGATCCCACCTTCTAATACCATCACATTTAGGGGTAAGGTTTTGACTTATAAATTTTAGGGAGAAACAAACATTTAATTCCTGACAGAGCCTAACAAAACAAAGTAAGGAAACTCCGTTATTGCCTCCTCCCCAACTTAATCCCCTCCCCACCACACACTTATGTTCCCAATTTTTTTTTTAATTTTATTTATTTATTTGACAGAGAAAGAAAGAGCACAAGCAGGGGAAGCGGCAGAGAGAGAGGAAGAAGCAGCCCCCAGGATCCTGGGATCATGACCCGAGCCAAAGGCAGACGCTTAGCCTGCTTAGCCAGCCACCCAAGCACCCCGTGTTCCCTATTCTTTAAGGAAAGCAAACTAAAGATCTTGATTACCAATACCTTGTCTCAATTTTGTCTTAGACCCCCACTGCAAAAATATGTATTTTGGCAACACGTGCATTTTTATTTCTTTTTTCTTAATATCTAAATTTTTCTCTTTTCCCCTTGCACAATTTGCCAATAAGGATTCCTTCAAGTTAGAAACTACAACTGACATACAGATTAGTCTTCTTTCCAGTATGTTCTGCTGGCTCCATGACAGATTTTATTATTCAAAATTAAACATTTTTATTCATCTCTGACTCTTCTCAGAGCCTTAAAAACAGTTGGGACCAAACCAAAGATGGTTTTCTAGTAGCAATAGAAAGATACTAGAGTTCTCAAGGCTCAAGTTGGGGCTCAAAGAATACAACTGCTCACCTAAAGTGAGAAATTGTCCAGACTGAGTCATTCAGGCCTTCACATTTTGCATGTGTATCCCCAGCACTGAAAGTCTTACTTAAGGCAGGCGGCAGTTGGAGATTTCTTGCTTTGGGATACTCCGGTCCTTTTTTCAGATATGGTATCTCTGTGAACATTTCATAACCCTAAATTTTCCTGAAGATTTGGGGTTGGGAGATGTCTTATACCTCATGAACTCAACCTTCTATCCCCTCACTTTAGGTTTTCTTTTGTCATTGTTCAACTGTATGAGGAATTAAAAATATTCAGCTTCTGTACTGTCAACAGCTGACCCTACAATCCCGCCCCCACCCCCTCCACACACACACTGGATACTGGAATTAGACCATAGGAATGGTGTTGTAGTATCATCCTTTCTTTGGATTATTAGGTATTTCCAGTGTTATAAAGTTCATCATCTATCAGTGTGGCAAAAAAGATATCATCCCATATGTGGCTACTTAAATTTGATTACACTCAAGTGATTTACATGAGAGGTAAAAGCAAAGGATGTGCCTGATTTCTGATTCCAAACATAATGAAATGTAGAGAATCCAAATATATCAACTCTTTCAACGGGAGTGGGGAGCAGGAGGGTAGAGATATCAAGTTTCAGGTATCCAGGCTGTAGTTTAAAAATTAGTTCCATTTTATAATCCAGCTTAATAATTGTTGAAGGAATTCTCATTTGCTCTAAGGAACTGATCAAAAAAGTGAAAACATTTGTCTCTTGTGTAGAAACTTTGAATACAACTCAATGTGACTTTCAACTTTAGGAAAAACATAGCTCAGGATCTATGGAAAGAAAAATCCTTAAGCTAAAACCCCTGTGGTACCTTTGTTTAATCCAGTATTTTCCACCTGGTTTGGTAAAATAATTACTTACCTTAAGATATGGTTCATCAGCTTCCACAAGTCTCAAAGTGCTTTTTTAAAAGTTGTTTCAGAAATTATTATAATTTTACACAGCATCTTCTGCTTAGGTTGGAAAATCCAGGGGCCGGTGTTTTATTGGCTCCATCTTTCAAACCTGCATAATACAATTCAACTTTTTCATGACTCACTTTTGCACTGCTTTAGGACACTGATTTTTCCCTTATTTAACTCCGAGCATATATTATTTTGTTTACAGTTTTTATTGCTTATTTTATATCCAATACTATATTAGGTCATTTCTTGCATTACTGATCTCTGTGGTTATTTGTATTTAGAAATGTGTATCTCTTGGGAAATCAACTCTATTTTTAGCCACTAGAAGGAGAATCAATTCCTGTTTCTCTAGGTCACTAATAAGAGAAAACGCACAGTGCTCAGAGATTCTGATTAGTACATACTTATAAAATGAAAGAAATAGTTTTTCCAAATAAAGCACTTATTAATATGATTTTATGATCAATTTGTTATATATGCACTTGTTATAGATTACTATCTCTACCTGGGAAAAGGTGGGTAGAAATTGATAGGACTTGTGCCTCGTGTGTGTGTGTGTGTGTGTGTGTGTGTGTGTGTGGTGTCTTAGATTAGATTGTGGTATTTGTCATTCTCTTATCCACTTTATATTGCTCCTGTAAAATACCTCCAGGTAACATTCTGGAAACAAATGTGGCTTGCATGAACCCTATTATAAAATGATATATACTGAACACTTACTGAACATTACCATAATCTGAGCATTGTTCAAAGTATCTTACTTACATTAACTCATTTATTTTTATTTTATTGATAATAAAACAAAGACTAGAAAGAAATAGTTTTTAAATCAAGTCTGGCTTAAATACTGTCATATATTTCATTGTTTCTGTTTAAATTCTGATTCTCAGGTTGTACAAAAATACACATACATCTATTATTTTAAACTATTACTTTCTCTGGATTTCTGCCACTAATTAAGGTTATTTGAAATCATTTTTAAATGCTGGAATGTAAACTTGCTTCTCTCTTCTTGAAGTTCTCAGAGCTGATGTTCTCTCTCATAACCCTGGTTCTAGACTGATTGTGTGACCCTATTTTCTTGTCACATTTCTCTATGTCACACATGGGGAAATTTTGAAATCCCTGTAAATATAAATGTGCAAACCCAATCGAGTTAATTCAGATATTTGAATGCTTTTTATTATTATAATTTATCTTTATCTAAAGATCAGGGGGTTGATTATATTTCTGGATGTCTGATGTGGGCTGTTCTGGAGAATTAAATGCTAATAGACCGATCTGATAAAGGCAGAATCCTTCTTGAACTGCATATTAAAAGCCTGGCCAAAATCAGTAGTCCTTTGTCTGTCTTTAATTCTTTCTGCTCTAATTATTTAATGTTCTCTTTTCATAATTTAAAAAAAAAATCAATCTCACTTCATGTCAATTTTCCCTTCCAAATTGTCAATAAAACCTTCACTGCCTATAGACTGAAATTTGAATTAATAAACTGGATATTCCAGGCTTCCATGTTCTCCCCTAGGCAGCTTTTCTAAGCTTTGATCTCAGTTTTCATGTTCATGAGTCCTGTGCTTCATGTAAACTGAATTGCTTAGTCCCACTGTTTCCCCACTCTTCCTCATTTAGGGCTTTTCACATACCGTCCCCTTCAATTAAAACATTATATTGTCTCCACCACATGATTTCCATGAAGCCTTCTAAAACTTCCACTTAGAAGCCAATTTCTACAAATTTAATTGTGTCTTGTATTGTGTCTGTCCTCATTTATGCAAATTTATATATACCCTCCCCCATTCTTCCATTAGGAAGTAAACTCCTTTAGAACAGGAGCCACACAAAACCTTTGTGTTTATTCCCAAAATGCCCAACAGTAGGCAGTAGTAAACAGTATTTTTGCCTACATCCATTACTCAGTGTTCCTTATTTGGAAGTGCATATTAGAATCACAGGTATAGATTTGCAAAAATATATGTGCAGTGTCCTCAGGCTAAAATTATAGTTCAGTTTGAGACTGAATCTGGGCCCCTTAATTAAAAACAAAAATTATCGGTCATTTTGAAAGTCATTCTAATATAAGAAATTCAAGTTTGCTGTGAGTGAAGAGTTGCATTTTACATTATTTGGACAGTTCTCTCTTAATTGTGTAAGCAAATCTTGGTCATTATTTCATAAATGAAATGACGGATGAGAAAAAAACATGGAAAGTAACTTTCTGTACATATACCACAAATGCACATTTTTAACAAAATAAGAGATCTCACTATTTGCATCATTTATATTCAAATACAGTTAGTTTATTAAATAAACTAAAGAAAAAAAGAATTTTCTATTCTTTTAAGTACATACATGTATCATTATTTAGTGGTTGAATAACATTCCCATATGTATTATAATCAGTATACTTTTGTTAATATTTAGATTGCTTCCGTTGTTTCAATATTATAAATAATATAGCAACAGATATTATTACAGATACATCTTTATCAAGGTAACACCAGCACCAAGAACACTGCTGGGCAGATAGAATTTCACAAATGAAAGAGAACATGGTGGTTGTGATTAGTGAATTCATTTTAAAAATAAATCTTTGCATACTTCTTAGATAATTTCCTTAAGATAAACTGCTGGGCCAAAGTTTATGTAAATTTTGTAAGGAAATCATATTTTTTCCCCATTACCTTGCCACTCTTTCTTTTGGGAAGTAGATAAATATTGGCATGTATTTCCATACTTGCATTTCTAATATATGATAAGTAAGTGCTTGGCAGTACTCAATTTCCACCCCTAAGAACTGAATGTTTGTGCTCCCCCCAAATTCATGTGTTGAAACCTAATACCCAGTGAGGTTGTATTCAGAGGTAAAATCTGTGGGAGGGGCTAGATCATGTGGGCGGAGCTCTCAGGAATGAAATTAGTTCTCTCAGAAATGAGATTAGTGCTCTCAGAAATCGAGATCCCACAGAGCTCTCCTGCCATGTCCACGAGGCAAGGTTATAATGAGACTATGGCCATCGTGACTAAGCAGTCTGTTACCACACACTGAATCTGCTGCAGCCATCCTCTTGAACCTCCCAGATTCCAGAGCTGTTAGAAATAAATACTCATTATTTACAAACCACCCATTTTATGGCATTTTTGTTATGGTAACTAGAACAGAATGACACCCACATCTTCAACAAAATGTACATTGTTATTCATTTTAATCCTTGACAATCTGAGAAATCAAAATACCTCATTGCTATTTAAATTTGCATTGTTTTGATTCCACAGATGATAAGTTTTTCATATTTTTACTATTCCTTCTTTTCTCAGTTGATGCTTTTTACTCAGTTTTTTTTAAAGTTTTATTTTATTTTATTTTTTTAAGATTTTATTTATTTATTTGACAGAGAGTTGAGAGATCACAAGTAGGCAGAGAGGCAGGCAGAAAGAGAGGGAGAAGCAGGTTCCCCGCTGAGCAGAGAGCCCTATGTGGGGCTCAAACCCAGGACCCTGGGATCTTGACCTGAGCTGAAGGCAGAAGCTTTAACCCACTGAGCCACTCAGGCGCCCCTTTACTTAGTTTTCTGTCAGGGAATTAATCTTACTGATTTAACAGTATGTTTTATTTAAGAAAATATTGACATTTACCTTCTAAGTGAAATATTTCCAAATTGTCCATTTCCTTCTATTTTATTTATGTTTTACTTTAACTATTATTTAATGTTATACTTCAAAGCTTATAGCTTTGGGGTCACATATGAAATTTCAGGCCTCCATTATAATCTTATTCTAAGTTTATATTAACTTCACTAACATTGCGTAAGTACATTAAGCATCTGTTTCTTTTTAATTCTTAAATCTCTCTCCAGTTCTTTGGAGTTACAATTGTATCTCCTCCCTGCACCTTATCCCACCTCATTCAAATTTTTATTTTTAATAATTCTCAACCTATTTATATTCTATGCTAATAATTATTTTTCATATTGGGGAATGGCAATCTATCTTTTTTACTCCTTCTTCCCTTAGTTTATTGACTAATATCCTTTAAGGAACAATTGTGCTAATTTCTAATCATTGAAACAGTTTATAGAAAAATAAAATACTTGTATGGATCAGGTACTGTACTAGGAGCTGAGCACTCAGTGGTGAGTCCAGCAGACACATCTGGGCCATAGAATCTAGCACCTTTTTGATATATAGTTCTTCATTTTGTCAATTTCATGAAAAATTATATATATATATATTTATCAGAGGCTTTTCATATGTTCCAAACTGAATAAAATGAATTTTATAAAAGGGATAATAACTTTAAGATAGTTCAGATTGTTTTTTAATGTAACATTCATAAGTGTTTTTTAATATATTTTAAATCACTAAGGGCATACAAAGACTGACCTTACTGTTAAGTATGGCAAAATAAAATGCATTACATATATTTCAATGTATATATGGGAAAATTATAACAACATTTTTATTAAGAAGCATTACCTTTTATATTTTAGGAGTTAGGGTAGAAATAGTATTGTATGTTTTGATTTTTTTATCCTTGGTAAATATTTTTCCATCCTTGGTAAATATTTTTCCACTTATTTTTCTTTCAGTTACTGAATGAAGAGTCTTGAAATCTCTAACTAGAATTATGGATTTTCTATTTCTGCCTATAATTCATGAAGTTATTTTGCTTCTCGCATTTTGATTTTCCATTAATGAGAACATATATATTTAACATCTATGTGCCTTCTTGATGAATGGTACCTTCAGTGTCATAAAATCATTTATCTCTTCATATTCTTTTCTTTCAGGTAAACTTCCTCTAGTATCAAATTTATCCACTTTTGCTTTCTCATGATTAGTGTTTGCACAGTATAACTTTTCAAGTGTTTCTTCTAAGTCTACAATTTTATATTTTATGTGCATCTTTTGTAAATAGCATATAGTTGGATCTTGCTTTTTTAATCCGGTAAAATAATCACCACTTTTAAGAAGAGCATGCATTCCATTTTATATAATTATTATTTATATGAATATAGTTAATTTTACTATCATGGTATTTATTTAATTATTTATCTACTGTACTTGCCCTTCTCCTTTCTATTTTTATTTAAATCAATTGCTTATGTTTTAATCCACTCTAACTCTTTCATTGACTTAGTAACTATTTTTAATAAATATTTATGGATATTCTAGAGTTCATGGTATGCTTAGCTGATCATTATTTACCTTCAGATAACATTATTACACTTTACATGTAATGTACGAAGCTGCCAACAGAGATTTTAAATGAATTGCTGAACATCTCTCAATTAGCTTGTGGAGTGGTGAAGAATAAAACTCAAAATCATGATCTCCATCTTTAAGTCATCTTTTATTTTTTATGTTCAATTAGCCAACATATAGTACATCATTAGATATTTTAACCTATTGCCATGACTTAGACCACCTCTAGTCAAATGAAATAGAGCACTCACTGATGACCAAGTCTCTACAATATAGACGATCACCCTGCCCAGGCTGTGAATCATGAAAAACATTTTAAGAACATTGTTTTAAGACAGGCTTGGTTTCAAAATTTGGCTAACTACTTATTAACTACTAACTTAGAAATTCGGTTTATCTCTCAAGTTCATTTTTTATATCAAGAATCAGCGACAAGCAAATCCACTTCATGTTAAAATTAAAGAAGAAATGTTATAAATAATACGTAGGTGCATAATAACTATCCATTCCCTTCCTGGATTTGCAATACTTTCATTTCTGCCAGAGGATTTAAAATGTAAGACAAATAAAGGAAATGTAATTGTGTGGATTGTTTTTTTACATTTTTTTTTTTGTAAATTGTTGTGGGGAAGATTTCATAGAAACAAGGCTTAAACCTCCTTCCTGAAAGGTGGTATGTATGTATGTATGTATGTATGTATATAGGTATGTAGGTATTTATTTGTTTTTAAATGATTCTTGTTTTTAAAAGATTTTATTTATTTATTTGACAGAAAGAGAGAGAGAGAGAGAGAGATCACAAGCAGGCAGAGAGGCAGGCAGATAGGGAGAAGCAGGCTCCCCGCTGAGCAGAGAGCCCAATATGGAGCTAGATCCCAGGACCCTAATACCATGACCTGAGCCAAAGGCAGAGGCTTTAACCCATTGAGCCACCCAGGTGCCCCTGAAAGGTGATATTTAATTTGTATACATATTATAATTATCTTTTTAAATTATAAATAAATATAAATTTACTATTGTTAGAAGTAGTCATCTGATCTGGGTTGATTTTTATTTAGCATTATAAATTAAGACAAACAGTTTTTGAATTAGACTGTCTCTTTCCCATTGAAATAATTTTGATCATTTTAAGATAGAGAAACCAATAACAAACTCGTATTATTTTTAGTCAGAAACTTTGCAATATAACAAATAACAAATATCAGCTATGTTTTGCTTGATTGTGTGTGCTTGACTTTTTGTTTCCTGACATGGTTTTCAATATAAGAAGTTTCGTAAAACAAACTGATTGCATCTCAATGGACTCAAGTTTTACCCTGGTTTATTCTTAACAAGTCTCCACCTGCAATTAGACCAAGGTGGACAAAAAAGGAAGGTGTAATTTTATATGTTTTGTTTAAGATTTATTAGACCAAAGCGTTCCAAAAGTAGTTAAGCTCTAGCCGGTCATTTAGCTAATTGTTTATCAAACCCATCAATCTTTTGAACATCCATAATTTTTGGCTGAATTAAAAGTGGACATTCTTTGAATCATTTTATAGGTTTTCTAACAATGAGCTAAAGAAGATATCCTAACTAGTTAACTCTGCTTAGTATTACTTGGTGCAGGCTGTTGTTTGTTTTCATTCCAAATGGTTAATTTTCTTACCAGACAAGGTTCAGTCTGTGGAAATGATCAATATTTAGTACTAAACCTTAGAAATATGTTCATCTATGAGCATCTTATATGGAAACCAAAAGTTATTGTAAGATTCTCTCTTCTTCATTTATCTTAGCCCATGAAGGCAACCAGGTCAATAGTGAAGTTCTATACTGTTGTATACTGCTTTCGGCACTTTTGACATTTTTCAATGCTGAAATTACTAATTTAAAAAATTATCTGTTGCCTTTTCTAAATCCACAGAACATCTCAGATCACAACTCCAAATATGTTTGGCACAACCTATTGTAAATGTGTTTGGTATGAAGAGTTGGGAAAATATTTTTCTGGAGGAATGACGGTGGAATCCTAAGTTCACTTTTATTTTTATTCGATCTTTCAGGCCTCTTCCCATTACCTATGTGTTTGTATATTTTCTTTTGTCTTAAAAAAAGTTTCCTTTTTTTTTTTTAAAGATTTTATTTATTTATTTACTTGAGACAGAGAGAGACTGTGAGAGAGGAGAGGTCAGAGGGAGAAGCAGGCTCCCTGCTGAGTGGGGAGCCCGATGTGGGACTTGATCACGGGACTCCAGGATCGTGACCTGAGCTGAAGGCGGTTACTTAACCAGCTGAGTCACCCAGGCGCCCAAAAGTTTCATCATAAAACTCTGAAAGTGCGGTATACTTCAGAGTTTACACAACAAAGGTCTCTACTGGAACCTTTTCCTATTTCCACACATAGAGAAGCGAGTCACATAGGAGATCTTTTCCCATTAGCCTAGCCACTGTTTGGCATAAAGGCCAACATTTTTTAGCTAAAGTTCTATTCTTTTCCTTAGAAAGTGTAGTGCAATCCAAAGGACTGAAAATATTTGGACAGAAGTGTCAGACTGTAACAAGAGTTAACAAGTCCACCAACAAGTGTTTAGTATGCTCCAGACACTAGATTCCTTAGCTCTCAATTCAAATGAGGTACAGAAATAAGTTTTCTTTTGGATGAAAAATGCACAATCAGCGGAGCTTCAAGTACTATGTGAAATAATAATAAATAATAATAAAAAATCAGAACTTGTTACATATTTGTAGAAAGTCTTAATAGTTTTTAAAGAGCTCTCATATATAGCCTCTGGTAGTCAATGTGGGTAGAGCAAGGTTGATGAATGATTTGCCATTGTTTTGATATCTACACAGGTATTATATAGTCTCTTATCTTTTTTGTTTCCTGACATGGTTTTCAAATATAAGAAGTTTCATAAAACAAACTGATTCATCTCAATGGACTCAAATTTTACCCTGGTTTATTCTTAACAAGTTTCCACCTGCAATTAGACCAAGGTGGACAAAAAGGAAAAAAGAACATTGAGTCTTTTTACTGCAGTGTACATTTTACAGGGAATGGCCACAATGATTTTTCCATTTTTCTCTCATAAACAAATAAACAAAGTGTTTGCACTTAATAATATCCCAGGAAACAGAGGAAAGCATGTATTCAACCTAGGCAGTCAATCATCATTCATTACCAGCGAATCCACATAAATAAATCGAGTTCACCAGTTAAAAGGGAGAGCCAGGTGTGATATGAGGTGAAGAAAATGATCCTCTAGGGAAGAAGTGAGAAATTAATTTCCTTCAAATATAAGGGTCAGAGACAAAGAAGGTGAGATCATTTAATATGGAAGCAAAAAAAAATTACTTCAAAAGAAAAACTAAATCTAAAAACAAGAAAGTAGCCCTTTATGTGAAATATTTATTAAATATAAAAATTTAGAGATAGAACTGTAGAATGGCAGATTTTATTGTTTTATAGTAGGTTTATTTTTGCTTATACTTTATTTCCATATTTTCAATATTTAGGCACTCATATTGACATAAAACTATATTATTAAGAAATGAAAAATGGATAATGGATTATTATAAGTTATACAACGGATATATACCTAACAAACTTCTTGGTACATAAGCATTTGGTTAAGATGATTTGGCTAAATTCCTCTTTAGTGTTAATTAAAGCTGAATCTTTACCTTAAATAGCTATAACTCATATCTGTTCTCTTGGCACATTATGTCATTTTCATGAATATATGGATGCTTTTGTTATTCTCCCTTTTTTAATCACAAGTACTCAAAAGTTTTTAATGACACTATACATCTAATATACATGATTTTTTAGAATCTTCAGACTTAAAAGATTTCTCTATAAAAATATCCATAATATTGAACCGAGAGGAGTAAAAAACATAAGCAAAAAATTTTTAAAAGATTTTTATTTATTTATTTGACAGAGAGGAGAGAGATCCCAAGTAGGCAGAGAGGCAGGCAGAGAGAGAGGGGGAAGCAGGCTCCCTGCTGAGCAGAGAGCCAGAAGCAGGGCTCGATCCCAGGACTCTGAGATCATGACCTGAGCCCAAGGCAGAGGCTTTAACCCACTGAGCCACCCAGGTGCCCAGACATTTTCTTTTCTTTTCTTTTTTTTTTAAAGACTTTATTTATTTATTTATTTGACCGAGAGAGAGATCACAAGTAGGCAGAGAGGCAGGCAGAGAGAGAGGGGGAAGTAGGCTCCCTCCTGAGCAGAGAGCCTGATGAGGGGCTCCATCCTAGGACCCAGAGACCATGACCTAAGCCAAAGGCAGAGGCTTTAACCACCGAGCCACCCAAGTGCCCCCATAAGCAAAATTTTTAAATTTTTATTTCACCACCTGAGGACTCAGAAAGATAATATGTTTTAACTTTTCATGTATGTGTTCTTTTAATTTTCTTGCCTTCATTAAATGGCTCAAAAAAAAAAAAGACTAGAATATTACTTGATTACATAAAGATAGCATATGCAAATCTGAATCAAAAGAATCAAATCAGTGTCATTTTTCACGAGGCTGCTAGAACTATTGTTAGAATAATTGTTGAAAATATTATGATTTATTTTATATGATAGAAGTCAATTTCCACATCATGATGACATTTTCATTTTGGCAGCTATCAGATACTTAGAGAAAATGGATATATGTACTCTATGTTAGTATACAAATTACATTAACCTGACAAGTTTTAAAGATCTTCAAAAAAACCTGACATTAAATATGATTATAGATTTAAAGTTAGAAGATGGATGCATTTACATTTCAAAAGTACATTCAAATTTAAGGTTCAAGTTAGAACTTGTAACTTCTAGAACCATTCTTTTTTTTTCCACAAGTAAACATTGAACACTAAGAAATCCTATCAGCACCTAAATTTCACATAATATACCTGAAAAAAAAATAGAATTTACTTTTCTCAACACATGGAGATGTGGATATGAAGCCAATGGTTAAAATTTTACTTTTGCATAATGTTTGACTGTATGGCAAGTGTGGGCACAGTACTGCATAGGGAGCCCATCCAGCCTGTTTTTGTAGATAAAGTTTTATTGGAAGACATTTCACTAATTTACATATTATCTATGGCTCCTTTCATTATTAACAGGAAAGTTTAGGAATTACTCTTTGTAATTACAGACTATATGGCCTTTAATGATAAAAATATTTACTATTTGTCTCTTCAGAAAAAGTCTGCAGACAGAATTCAAATAAATAAGTTAATATAATTTATTATATTATTTTTCCAAAGATTTTCCAGATGAAGAAAATGCAACTCTTTTTATGAGTTTATATTTAAATGGCATTTCATTAGAAGTAGTATTGCATTGATTACATCGGGTTGAATATTTGAAAAGTCTTACTAGACTCCACCATGTATATCCTCTTAAGTCTTTAATAAAATTAAGAGATGCAGCAAGTAATAGAAAATGCAGGTAAGTGTATGGGAATCACCAGGCCTCTAGGTGAGCTCCTTGGGTCTCTTCTTGATCACTGAAGATGTGCTTTTGGGGAGGAATTCGATGATTTGGGAGAGCTACTAAATGCTTTCTCTGAGATAGACAAGTGGAAATTAGTAGTGTCTTCCAAACACCTAAAGAAAATATATGAATCTATAAGGGATTTTTATTGAACAATTATTTAGAGCTCCAGAGATCAGAAGCCACAGCTGTAAGTTCATTGCATGCCATGTGAGTCTTTTAATTCTTAAAACAATAATTCAGAGCAGTATAAAATTCTTAGCTGATTAGATCTTGGAGAAAACCCAGTAGTGGTTAAGCAGTGATAGTGATATATAAAGTTGTAACTTAATGGCATGAATTAATTTAAATCATCCAGGAATTTCATAATCATCATGAATTACCTTAAAGGCTCTTCTAGTTTGGAAAATTAATTTTAACTTTATATATATGAAAAAAAGAGTATTCATTTTACTAGTGTGTGTGTTTTTGAAGAAGTATTTTTTTAAATACCTATTGGTGAGAATTTCCCATTAGTTGCCTGCTTGGTGCTTTAATTGTTGCTAGCCCTTGATTATGATAGAATTTGATACTTTTATGGAAACAAACAGTATCTACAACAGGGCTCTTGAAATACATTACAGACACATATAATGCTGTTTTGGGGGTACTAGTTAGGTACAAAAATAGGCGGTTCCCTGCTATGAACAGCAAGTGTTTCCTTCTATGAATGTTCTAAAAGCTTAGCATTGGTCAATCCAGCTGTATCTGGGGAATCAAAAAACAAATCCAGGAACAATTCATTTTTTTCTTTTTCAGGTTACTATTAGCCTCATTTTTGTTGATGTTGTCTCATCCTAACAACCACTCCCAAATACATGGAGCAGCAGGTCTGCTTTCCTTGAAACATGAAGCAGAAATCTGAGTTCCTTTTTTTTTTTTTAATGATTTACATCAGTTCCCCAAGTACAAGTGAAATCAAAAAAGCATCTCTGACAGCTTACAAAAATGAAAGATTCCCACATTTCTGAGAACTCTGTTTATTGAGCATATCCATATTTCTTGTCTTCCAATGTGAGGGGAAAAAAACAACACACTGCACTGCAAAACAATACTTGATTTTTCCTATGTCTAGGTGTTACCATTACTTTAACGGCCCATTCTCAAGGACAGATCAATCAGTTCATACTACCAGATAGCTTTCTATTTAGTGAATCGTCAAAATAATTATCTTGTTTTTGTATCTTTGATTCAGATAAGGTTTAATATGCATTCGAGTATGACAAATCTTTAATAGCCATTTTTTCAGCCTCTTTGATCTGAAAAGTATCATTTGCTATATAACATGAAATGAATATATTTTTTTAAAATCCCCATTCTCTCTTTTGAAATGATTACCAAGTTCTATAGGGAAATTAATTTCATATGTCAATCATAATTTAACATTTGTTTCACTGTATTATTTTTTTGATCTTGCCCAAGCAAAAGTTTTGACTTAGTAAATATACACCGTATGTTAAGGTAAGAATATCAGAACAATCATGAATATTTCTGCCTTGAGAAAAATTTCCTATTTTCATATGGGAGAGATTTTTAAATGATCTCGTGAGCTACTTTTGAATATAGTTACATACATCTCATAGTTATAGAATCATATTTATCATGTGAAAATATTTATAAATTTCTACAATTCAAATTTATGACATGTTACTATGCATGAATATTTTCTTTTTTCTTTTGTCAAGAATCCTCTATGTAGATACTTTACACAATTTGTTTCTATATATAAACTCTCTTATTATTATTTCTATTATTATTTTTTCTCTGCCAGAATTTTTATTTGAACTGCATTATAAGGTATGAAACTTAAAAACTAGGATTAAGATGCCATAAAAGCCCGCTTAAGAATACCATGAATTTATTTTGTTTTTAGGACTTTGTACAGAGATTCCTCTCATGTTCTTCCATTATCAGTTTAAAAAATTTAAATCTCAGTAATATGTCCTAGCAGCTCTAGATGAAATTTGTATAATTCTGCCAGTTGAAAATTTAATGAATAATCCCCTTCTTGTAATGAATAGTTCATAACTTTATAAAAATAAAATGGGGAGAAACAAATATAAAACCTAATTATTTCTTTATACCTCTCTACCATATCTTTTTGGAGAATTCTGAAGAATTTCTAAAGAAACATCTCTTAGGAAGAAGAAAAAATACAGAACTTGATATTATAAGAGAAAATAAGACAATATTAATCCAAATAAACAAGAAATGAATAGTTACTTTCTCACATGCCATACTTTTACTTTATCAAGAATTCTAATTGATGTAGCATATTTTGCTAGTAAATTGTGATAATTTCACATTAGTGTTTTCCTAATATCTTTAGTTTTATTTACATTTTGGAATAATTTCAACATTAACTCAAGATATAGTCTAGAAGTGAACCGTTTCATACTATGGTGTGGTAAGTTTGATCTTATGATTTTTTTTTTTTTAAAGATTTTATTTATTTGTTTGACAGAGAGCAAGAGATCACAAGTAAGCAGAGAGAGGTGGGGAAGCAGGCTCCCCGCCAAGCAGAGAACCCAATGTGGGGCTCCATCTCACGACCCTGAGATCATGACCTGAACCGAAGGCAGAGGCTTTAACCCACTGAGTCACCCAGGCGCCCCATGATTTTATGAATTTTTTAGCAGATTAACATGTGATCAATATGACTGTATATCTGTGACTATTTATGTTACTTAATAGAATTGGAGTATTACATTATCACTAAAATTATGCATTGATTGGATAAATCTCATTTAATATTGTTGTATTGTCATTTTTGTTTTCCCACAATTAGCACAACTCCAGGTGAAAGTAACAACTACATCAAAAACAATCCTGTCAAATTGCCAATTCTGAAGGAGACACATTATTTCATGTATCTCCCATAAAGGGACCTCCGAAGCCAGGCCAGGTTTGATGGCTGGTTGATTTAGTGCTTCAGTGATGATAACATGAAACACAAAGTTTCTTGCATCTCTCCTGTCTGTTGTTCTACGTGACTCATTTTTGCCCTCAGCCTGGACGTCTCTCATGATAGGTGAAGCAGAACTTGTCCATACACAACTATATCTAGAGGCAGAAAAAGGAGTAAGAAAATCACAAATGTGTTTTGCCCATCTGTCAAATCTAAGCCAAATACCCACATAATTCAGGAGTCATCATTGAGTCTACTCCTTCTCGATTACCTATAAGCAAGGGAAATAGAACCACTATAATGGGATTTTACCTCATAAATGTGATCCATTGAGTTTGGGAGATGGTCTTATGCTTTGGATGTGATAGGATAGAGGTAGACATCACAATGAAATCAGGCTGCTATGTCTAAAACTAAGAGAGTAGGAGGAAATTAATGTTTGGTAGAATAAACATTATTTTAACAGTCCATAATATTTCAAATTAACAGCATAATTATACTTAAGACTTACTTAAATAGGCTATCCATGTATGAATTGTCTCCCAAATTTAAAGTACCATGCATTTAGGAAATAGTGTTTAAGGAAATCTAAAGTAAAGGACAGGGAAAGAATCCCATTTTATTCCTTCTAATTTGATGTTAATATGGATTGACTGTAATCTCTTTTCTATAAAGCAACCCTACCCATTTCTATGAAGGCTTCTCATATCTACACCAATTTTCTATATTTATGCCAAAGAGGTCTACCTTGAAAAATTACAGCTTATTATATTTATAGACCCTCTTACCTTCCCGGTTTTTATCTTACTATTGCATTTAGAAACAGACACAGCGCTTCATTTTCCAGATGACCATATCCTCCAGCAGAAATATATTCTTCCTTAATCAGAAAGATGGTAACTGGCTTAAGTTCACATTAGCTTTCTTTATCACACATATAACATTTATCTTTCAAATCAAATTGTAGTAAGTCAATCCTAATCATTTTATACACAAAAAAATTAAATTAAATAATTTAAGACTTTTTCTTATAGCCTAGTTTGTTAATTTACTTTATTACCTTAAATAACGTATCTTAGTAAATAATAAATTTTAGTAGGAAATTTTACCATTATTAATATTGCACATGGCGTTATACTTAACAATAACTCTCTAAGTGTTTATTTTTATATCTAATTTACTGAAGTGGAAAATGAGATTGAGAAATAGTAATTACCTTTCACAAATTTTCAAAGCTGGCAATTGGTGTCTCTAGACTTCTACACCATGGCTATCTGAGATCAAAGCCCATACTGTCTCCCATTTGTCTCTAATATGAGGGTAACAGTAAGTCCAATAGCTAAATAAGTGGTGATACATTATAAATTAAAGCTTCTTTTAGTGTTTTCTTTGGGATATAAATAGCTACTAATATGATGATAAAATGGTTCAGTGATCAAAATATTTGCAAATGGTGGACAAAAAGCATGTTAAATTATTTTATATTAGAATTTTCTAGACATTTTAATGTATTTAAGTTCATTACAACCTTTGAACCATTAAGGCAACAATATAGAATTATATCTAGCAAAAATGATTCTATCATGGAATTTTTGGATGTTCATCTTGTTTTGGTTCTTGTACGATTTAATCCCTTAAGAAACAGAATGTATAGGGGCGCCTGGGTGGCTCAGTCGTTAAGTGTCTGCCTTTGGCTCTGGTCACGATCCCAGAGTCCGGGGATGGAGCCCTGCATCGGGCTCCCTGCTCAGCAGGAAGCCTGCTTCTCCAGCTACCATTTCCCTCTGCTTGTGTTCCCTCCCTTGCTGTGTTTCTCTCTGTCAAATAAATAAAAATCCTTAAAAAAATAACCCAGAATATATATAACATTATCTTCCAAACTTTAAAAAGAAAACTATATATTAAAAAACTATATATAAAAAACTATGTATTATATTTCAAATTTATACAATAGTAGATAACATCGTTTCTTTAATCTGTATCTATCCAGCTTCAAAAATTATTAATTTTTAATAGAACCCCCTATATTTTAACTCAAGATATTTTGGTAGAAAATAACAGAGGAAGGCACATATTGCATGGAGCACTGGGTTCAGTGCATGAACAATAAATTTTGGAACACTGAAAAAAGAAAATAAAATTAATTAAAAAAAGAAAATACCAGAATTCTGTTATTTTTTCATAAATATTTTAGAATAAGTTTCAAAACAGTAACATATTTTTATAAAACAATCATATCATTGCCAAGTTAAAATTAATCTCTTATACCATCAGATATCTAGGAAATTTTCAAATTTCTAGTTTTCTCATAAATGTGATGTGTTAGCCATATTAATTCTTAAACCTACTAAATAGACATTGTATGTGAGAATGTTTCAAAGTCTTTCATATGCGATGTAAGTGTTAATATTAGTAGCATAAAAATAACAAGCATTTACTAGATATATTAGCCATCTACTAGGCAACCTACAGAATGGGAGAAGATATTTGCAAATGGTATATCTGATAAAGAGTTAGTTTCCAAAGTATATAAAGGAATTATAAAATCCAACACCCCAAAAATGAACAGTCCAGTTAAAAAATGGGCAGATATATGAAAAGACATTATTCCAAAGAAGACAACAGACACATGAAAAGATACCAACATTACTCATGATCAGAGAAATGCAATTCAAAACTACAATGAGGGGTGCTTGGGTGGCTCAGTTGGTTAAGCATCTAACTCTTGATTTTTGTTCAGGTCATGATCTTGGGGTCTTGAGATCAAACCCTGCTTCAGGTTCCACACCCAGTGGAGATTCTCTCTCTCCCACTCCCTCTGCCCCTACCCCTTAACTAAATTAAAAAATAAAAATAATAAGATAAAAATTACAATGAGGTATCATATCACATCTGTCAAAATGGCTAAAATTAACAACACAAGAAACAACAGGTGTGGGCAGAGATGTGGAGAAAGAGAAACACTCTCGCACTGTTGGGAGAATGCAAACTGGTGCAACCACTGTGAAAAACAGTACGGAGGTTACTGAAAAAGTTAAAAATAAAATAAAATACCCTAGGATAAAGCAATCACACTGTTGCAGGGTTCTTGTCTCACAGAGTCAAAGACTGAATCTCATGGACACGAAAGAATGAGGTAAAGTGAAAGTTTATCAAGCAAGAATGAGAAAAGAAAGGAAAGAAAATAAAGCTCTCTAGAGTGAGAGAGGTCCTGAATGGGTTGCTGCTGAGGGCTTTTATGTTTCGTCTTTTATAGAAAACTGACCAGGGAACTTGGTATTTTATCTGTAACATTTATCTCAAGCAAGATATATCTGTAAATATTATGAAAATATCCTGTATATATTTAGAACAAACAAGGTGGATTTGTAACTTCAGGTGAATATTTCATCTATATTTAGAACAAACAAGGTAGATTTGTAACTATCAGGTAAAATATCTCCCCTATATTTAGAACAAACAAGATGGACTTGTTATGTTCCATTCTCTGATTAGTATCTTCTCTATAACATTCCTCCACATCTGGGATTTCTTATCTTGTCTGTAACATTTCTCCACATCTGGATTTCTGTGAGCCTGGTCACATAGCTCCCTGTGTGAGCCTCATGAGGTAGCCCCCTACCGATCTCTCCCTACCTAGCCTCGCCTGTCCCTTATTCAACACTACTGGTATTAACCCAAAGAATACCAATCTACTAATTCAAAGGGAGACATACACACTGATGTTTATAGCAGCATTATCTACAATAGCCAAACTATGGAAACAGCCCAAGTATATACACAATGGAATATTATCCAGCCAGAAAAAAAAAGAATGAAGTCTTGCCATTTGCAAAAACATAGATGATGCTAGGGAGTATTACGCTAAACAAAATAAGTCAGTCAGCAATAAATGGGTACCATATGATTTCACTCATATTTGGAATTTAAGAAACAAAACAAATGAGCAAAAGGACAGAGAACAAAAGAACAAAAAGGACAGAGAGAGAGAGAGAGGCAAACCAAGAAACAGACTTTTAACTATAGAGAACAAACTGATGGTTTATCAGAATGGAGGACGGTGGGGGGATGGGTAAAAAAAAAAAGTGAATTTTATCATGTCACATCCCTGGATAATTTATTATTTAGAGTTTCAAATAATAAGAAAAAAAATGATCCTTCCCTTTGCTGTTCATTACTTTATGTAGAACCAGATTTCTACATGGTATTATTTCCCTTCTGCCTGAATACTTTTGAAGTTATTCAAAGTACAGGTTTGCTGGTGATGAATTCTTTCAGCTTTTAAATTCTGAAAAGTCTTTACTTCATCTTACTGCATTCATATTTCAGGCTTTTTTTTCCCACTGAACTTTCATTCTGGCTAGGTTCTATCACCATGTCTTCTACTTCACCATCTCTACTTCTGCAATATCTAATCTGTTAATCACACCCAGTGGATCTTTCATTTTAGACCATGTAGTTAGACATTTAGACATATCTAGGTGTTGATCCAGCCCCGCTTTTATATCTTTCGTCCTGTACCTAGCATGCTCAATTTTTCCTCTAGCATCTTCAGCGTATGAACATAGTTAACTATTTTAATATCATTTTCTAATAATACTATTATTTATGCCTTTCCTGCATCAGTTTTGATTGACTGATTTTTTTTTCTCATCTCAGGTTGTACTTTCCTTCATCTTTATATGCCTGGAAATTTTTTATGAGACACCAGACATTTTGAATTTTACCTTGATGCAAGCTGAATATTTTACTGTTTTGTTCTTCTGAATATTCTTGAGGTTTGTTTTGAAATGCAGTTAAATTACTTGGAGATTGATCCTTTCAGTTTTTACTTTTAAACTTTGCTATACAAGACTCAAGCTGTGTTTTATACAGAAAAATTTATTCCCCATTACTCAGGCAATAACCCCCCCACCCACCCACCCAGGGTACTCTAACTAGTTCACCATTAATTATAGGTTTTTCCACTTGAATTGGTGGAAAAAGAAGGATTCTTAGCCCTATGTGAACTTTTGAGACTGTCCCCTCTGCTTCTATTGTGAGATTCTTTCTTGGCCACTTGAGGTTTCCTGACAGATAAGTCCCCTGCTGAAGACTGAGGGGAAGCCTCTGCAGACGACTTTCTCTCTGTGCAGTACTCACCTTTCCTATACTCTGTTGAATCTCCAGACCCCCAGCTCAGGCCCTGCCTGAGTTTCTCTTTCCTGGTTGGTGACCAAACACTGTCTCCAGGAGTTGCAGTAGGACAACCACAGAGTCTGCCTTATTTACCCCATGTCCCCCAGCAATAACTAATTATTCCTCTTTGTTGCTTGCTATCAAAGGTATTTAAAACATAAGTTTTATATGTTTTCTTCTTATTTTTTTAAGTTATTTCAGGCAGAACATTGAATTTAGTCCTTGCTACTGCATCTTTCCTGAAAAAGGAAATAGATACACATTTTACAGCATTTTGTGCCCCAAAGATAATTGAAGGCAGATCTATACTTAGAAATTTTCAAGAGGAATTCTTTTTTCCTTCCAGGTTTTAGGTCAAAGTAGGCAAGCTTACTTGTTGCCTCCATCTGCTGTTGGATCAGCTGCTTTCTTCCATCAGTTTCCAGAGATTACAACCACTCTAGGTCCTAGATATACGATCCTAGACTCACTCAGTTTCAATTGCCAGCTTTGCCTGTGTCTAAATCAGGGACTGGCAAACTGATTCCGGAAAGGACCAGGTAGTAGTTATTTTAGGTTCTACATGAGGGTCACATATGGTCAGATTTGCATATTCTTCTTTTTCTTCCCTCTTTAAAGAAAAAAACTCTACCCTTCAAAACTGTAAAACCTTCGGCTCAGGTCATGATCTCAGGGTCCTGGGATCGAGCCCCACATCAGGCTTTCTGCTCTGCAGGGAGCCTGCTTCCCCCTCTCTCTTTGCCTGCCTCTCTGCCTACTTGTGATCTCTCTCTGTCAAATAAATAAATGAAATCTTAAAAAAAAAACAAACTGTAAAACCTATTATAAGGTCATATACTGTACAGAAACAGGAGGAGACCGGCCATATTTTCTCTGTGGTTTGAGTCTGTTGATCCCTGGTTCAATCTTATTGCATAACTTTACATGGATATGAGAACCTAAGTCTAAAAAATACTGAGACCCCACTACTGCCCTCAACAATACAGCACATGTTTATAATATTTTGGTTTTCAGTTCTCTAGGGGAATTATCTTTATTGCAAATTCCAATATTTATTTAAAGGGATATTCATTATTTTCTATTTGGCATTTGGGTGCATATTGTAGTAGGAGGTTTTTCTGATTATCTAATGTCTCCATTTTGCCACCCTTTTCTTCACAATTACTACAATTTTGATACAATTTTACATATTGCCACTCCTTGTAACAATTGGTAATAAAAGTAAGGGAAGACTTACAGTGTCCCAATGCTTAAAATGAACAATAAGCATCAAAAAATAAATGCTATAGGGAGGGTAATCATTTGTAAATTTGTTAACTCTTCCTTTACTCCTTCCTCTTTCTCTTATTGAACTAATCAATATTAATATTTTACTATCTGCTAGACTATGATAGATGCTAGAACAAAAATTTAAATAAGATGGTTGTGTTATTTGTTCTTTTGGAGCTTAGAGTCTAGTAATAAAGAGACGTAAAGTAAAAAATATATACATAAGTGAAATATAAATATGACTTCATTAAGAGTCATTAGGGAGCAAAACTTCAATATGTCAAAAAGTCAATGAAGAAGGCTGTAGATCTGAGAGAAAATATAACTTCAACAAAACAGAAAATCCTAAGAGAAACTGAGAATTAGTAGAATATAAATGCTCAATCTGCCATTTTAGCAGTTGTGTTAATAGAATGTTAAGCTTTCCGCTTCCAAATAAAACTCTAAACTCTCTGAAAATCATTTTCAGAGTAGTACCAAGATGTGAATGTGGTAATAACATTTGACACAATAATCTTTCTAGTTACCTATTAAAAAGTCTAAGACAAAATCATTAATGAGTGAAAGGTGTAAACTGAAGGGTGCTTTTAAAAATATTTATAAAATGAATATTATAATAATTTTAATTCCACACAAATATGCTTCATTTTATAAATAATATGCAATAATTTATAAAGCATTTTTTAAAAATGTTAATTATTTGGACAATATTCAGAATAAGGGGCGCCTGGGTGGCTCAGTAGTTAAGCGTCTGCCTTCGACTCAGGTCACGATCCCAGGGTCCTGGGATGGAGCCCAGCATCAGGCTCCCTGCTCAGCGGAAAGCCTGCTTCTCCTCTCCCACTCCCTCTGCTTGTGTTCCTTCTCTCACTCTCTCTCTGTCTCTGTCAATTACATAAATATTACATAAATAAATAAAATCTTTAAAAAAACAATATTTAGAATAAAATATTAATTTAAAAGGGAAATTACCAAAATAAAATATTGTGCACATGCAGCCATCTTTATCTGCCACTTCTCCATCCCCACTATCTCCCTCCCTCTCCCTCTCTCTCATTCTCCCTCTGTAACTCTCTCCTCCCTATTTCACCACACACACACACACACACACACACACACACACACACACTTCATAAGCACATTTACATAGATTGGAATGAAATGCACCAAAACATTAATGTTTTTATTTTCAGGTAGTGAATTATAGGTAATTTTTAATTTCTGTATTTTCTAAATTATCAGCAAAATAATACCACTTTTAAAAAGACTTAATCTGTTGACACAAGTTCACTAGTGTATTCTTTAAGTGAGGTAGAAACTTCATATGAGGGTTAAAGAAAGTAAGTTCCCTCCTGAATTCATACCCCTCTGGCCGAGCCCTAATAATTCAATACATCAAGTACTGTTGATGTGATGCCCTCAATGACCTTGTCTTCTCATATTGCTGACACACATTCTTATGCAAAACTATCACTAGATTCTACAGCCATCTCACTTCTCCATCCCTATACCTTGACTATTGAATGGTAATGGAGAAAACCATTATCTTGAGCTCTTTGTTGCACTATACATTTTTTCCCGGAACTTAAAGTAGACTAGAATCAATACATAGTAACTACCTAACACTTTTTCTATTTATGAAACTGACATCCCAAATCTTACTAGTTTAAGTGATTCTTTTTAACTCACAGCTTTTTTCCCTAGTTTCAAGAGATGTCCTCAGGTCCCAACTGAAAGCTCTCAAATTTTCTTCAGGAAAACTGTTGCTTCAGAACCACAAGAAGTCTCTTTTCACTTTGAATGTATTACAGTATTGTCATTGGATGAAAACAGACTATTACAAAGAAAAACAAGAGAATTTTTAATAGTTTTTAACTTTTAATTTCTTAGGGGATCCCTTTGTTCTATTTTCTGTCCTTTTCACTTCTCTTACTAGATGTGACTTCAGTGGGTGACCAGTATAGGCTTAATTGTTCTTCAGGCATATTTTGTTTAGTCTATACAAATTTGGGCTTGTTTGTTTTTTGGGGGGTTAACATTTATAAATTATGATATTTTTCACAAAATTTTTGATTTCCAACTCCTCTTAGCATATATGGCAATGTGTGCCCCCATGCCTTTATGCTGAAATTGGCTAGAACTGAAATGAGTCACCACGTAAAGAGAGAGTATGTATGTTCCAATTCAGTCCACAGTAATCCCACTATGTGTGTGCATGTCTTTTCCTTCATTTTCTTTATATGCCCAGGTTCTTTAGACACATGAGTTGGTTAACATTGCCTGGCCACTCATTCTAGGCTAGCTCAACAAAACTCACAGTTCCAAGAACCAGAGTCAGTGAACACTGATGCTGTCAAATCTGTATCTACGTCTCTGTTCTTCTGTCTGCACACCTGATCCATATATTCAACTGACTAGATATTTCCATTAGTATATTAAAACTGAACATCTAAAACTGAACTCCAAATTTCCAAATTTTTTCCTATTTTTTTTCTCTTTCACTGAGGTATAGTTGACATACAATATTTTATTGGTTTTAGGTGTATAACCATAGTGATTCAACAATCATATTATGAAATGCTCACCACGGTAAGTGTAATTACCATCTGTCACCATACAAAGTTATTACTATTCTACTGACTATATTCCTGATGCTGTACTTTCATCCCTATGACTTCTTTTCTAACTAGAAGTTGGTACCTCTTAATCTTTCATCTATTTCACCCATCCTCAAATTTCCAAACTTTTTACTCTTCCATCTTTCCTATTTTACTTAAAGCCATTACCATCTACACATTCACTCAAGCCCATAGAGGTCCTATTAAATGTTTTCTTTCCATTATTTCTTATATCAAATTAAACATCAATCTTAATTGATTCTGCCTCTTGAAATCCTTTCATCTAGCTTCTCTATTATAATATTCACACCTGTCTAACAGGCACAGAGTATTTCTCTCATATTTTAAAATATATTCCCTAATCTGTTACTCATTTCTTAAATTCAGTTCTTCCTTCATTTACATAGAATTATTTCAGATTTCTCTGAGACAAAGATTAGGCATCAAATATTCCAGGTCTGGTAATATTTAGCACATCTCATACTGCCAACTTATGCTGGGGTCAGAACAAACTACGTAGAGTTCCTTGTGCTTTGTTGAAGAACATTTTCATTGTGTACAATGTCACTCCTTACCTTCCTAATTTAGCAGGAAATGTCTTAAATTACTTTTCTCTTCTGTAAAACTTTTCCTATAGCTAATCCTCTTCATTCTGTGCAAAGTATCTTTTCTTTCTGTTCCTTCAATATGTTGTGCATTCTCTTATCACTGTGCCTACTGAGCTGAATTGCCTTTTAGTTTTATAACTGCCTCTATGGCCATGCATTGAACTTAATAAGAATTGAGACTATGTCATCTCTTTTTCTACTTCAGAAGAGTAATTGGCTCATAACAAATGCTTACAAATGATTGAGTGAATAAATTATTGAGTGTAAGATGGTAGGGAAGAAATCATCTTTGCCTATATCTGACCCTTACAACTTTGCAGTAAGTGCTTGATGCACCAAAATGAACTCTCAAAAACTTTACACTTTCCACATTCTGTAACTTTATAATATCACCACTGTGGGAGGGGGTTATAAAATATTGAACAAAAAACACAATGGCGCAGCACCCATCATTCAAAATGGATGGAAGGTATAAATAACCAATAGAATCAGAGTGGTTGAATAAGAGCACTGATCATTACAGTAGAGAACTTCTACATTTAATTTGGGCATGTGTTGGTTTGTTTATAGTGTCATTAGAGGGAAATGAAGAGAACAGATGAAGGCAATCCAATATGTCATGCAAGTTTGAGAGAAACTCAAACTTTGGTAAAAAGGCAGTGTTGATGTTGCTAACACTGTCAATTGAAGTTCCTTCCCTTTTAACTTCACAATTTTGGAAATGTGTATACTGTTTTTTGGGGTAGCACATACAATAGAATTGAATTTCTTAAAATTAAATAATATTCTTTATAATTAAAAACTGCATTCTACACACTTTGTACATGCATGAAATAATCTTGATAGAAAGGAGAATTGTATTGAAAAATAATTCTTGTATACACTTTCAATAAACATGCTTCACAGAATTTTCTTTTAGTAACTAGAAAGTCTAACTGTTGTTTGTGGTACAATATGTTTGTGGTTTGTTTTTTTTTTTTAAAGATTTTATTTATTTGATAGAGAAAGACACAACGAGAGAGGGAACACAAGCAGGGGAAGAGGGAGAGGGGGAAACAGGGTCCCCGCTGAGCAGGGATCCCAATGTGGGGCTCGATCTCAGAACCCTGGGATCATGACCCTAGCTGAAGGCAGAGGCTTTAACCCACTGAGCCACCCAGGTGCCCTGTTTGTGGTTTTTACACCAATATTCTCTGGCATTTATTTTAATGACTCAGGGTGGCTAAAAGCCCAAAGAAAATAAAAGAAATATAATCATTATTAATATAGAAAGTATGCATCAATTTTCATTCTGCTGGAAACAACAGAAAAGTAAGGTTTATTTTGGATGATCTAATAGGAAAATCTTTCAGCATCTTTCTATTGGTCTGAAACACTTATTATAAATTTATTTCTATGTTCCTTAATTAGGGTGTTTTTCCCTTTTTAGTGGTTTAATATCTAAATACCAATTTCTCTGAGGTGGGTATGCTTTGGAAAATCTGTCTCTTTTAGGAGTTCCAAAAACTCTAAAGATCAGAAAAGCCCCAACTCACACATTTGGTCTAGGGAAGAACTGAATGGAGTTCTGCAGAATTCCAAGAGAGGCTAATGGAATAGAGTGAAACTCAAAGTTTCTAAGACATTTATACATTTATTCATTCAGGAAAAATATTTACTTTTGAAGACTATGAGTTACATTCTCCTAGAGGTCAGCCTGATATGACATCAATATTTCAAAGTTATTTTTTTTCAAAGTTATTTTAGACCTTAATCCCCATTCCTCCTTTGTCCTTTTCTCCCTCCCTCCTTTCCTTCTTTATTCCCCATCTGCCAGGTCTCCTAACAATTTACTTCCAACATAATCCCTCATTTTCTCAAAGTACTGTTATTATGACAGACAAGACCTCCCAGAGCATCTTTGGAAACAGTGAAAGAAAGACATCATTAAAATCTCTACATGATATTTTTAAAAGAATGTGGAGTAAGAAGAAAACATGGATTAAGTAGGAATATTGGTTCAAGGAAGGAGAGAGGAGGTAAGTGTGATATAAGAAATATCTTGTGAATAAGCTAGTGACAACTTGGCAAAAGAATTTCTAATTTTAATTCTAATTTGCTTTTGGTATTATAATGTGATGTTCCTCTACTGCTGTGAGTTATTTCTAAACTATTTCTTATCTAGTCTTCTGCAAATGGTCTTTTAAAAAATCTTTAAAGTGTATCAAATACAAAAAAAAGTATATCAAATACCAAGAGCGTTTTTTTCACAGAACAAAAACAAACAATCCTAAAATTTGTATGGAGCAACAAAAGACCCTGGATGGCCAAAGCAACCCTGAAAAAGAAAAGTGAAGCTGGAGGACTCACAATTCTAGACTTCAAATTATATTACAAAACTGTAGAGATCAAAACGGTATGGTACTGTCACAAAATAGACACATAGATCAATGGAACAGAAAAGAAAATCCAAAAATGAACCCACAACCATATGGTCAATTAATCTTTGACAAAGCAGGAAAGCATATTGAATGGGAAAAAGAGTCTTCAACATATGGTTTTAGAAATACTGGACAGCAATTTGCAAAATAATGAAACTGGACTACTTTCTTACACCAAACAGAAAAATAAGATCAAAATGGATTAAAGACCTAAATATGAGAACATAAACCATAAAAAAAACAAAAACAAAAACAAAACAAAACAAAAAAACTAGAGGAGAACAAAGGCAGTAACTTCTTTGACATTGGCTGTAGCAACTTGCCATTCTAGAGGCAAGCAAAAGGAAAGCCAAAATAAACTACTGGGACTTCATCAAAATAAAAAGCTGTTGCATAGTTAAGGAACCAATCAACAAAACTAAAACCAAGTTAAAGAATGGAAGAAGATATTTGCATATGACATATCTGATAAAGGCTTAGTATCCAAAAAAAAATGAGAAAATGAAAAAAAGGAAGGAAGGAAGGAAGGAAGGAAGGAAGGAAGGAAGGAAGGAAGGAAGGAAGGAGAATAAAACTCAACACTCCAAAATGAATAATTCAGTTTAAAAATGGGCAGAAGACATGAACAGACATTTGTTCCAAAGGGGACATACAGATGGACAACAGACACATGAAAAGATCCTCAACATGACCGATCATCAGGGAAATACAAATCAAAACTACAATGAGAGGGGTGCCTGGGTGTCTCAGTTGGTTAAGCATCCTCCTCTCAATTTCAGCTCAAGTCATGATCTCAGAGTTGTGGGATAGAGCTCCTTGTCAGGCTTCCTGCTCCATGCAGAGTCTACTTGAGATTCTCTTTCCCCCTCTCCTTTGGCCTGTCGCCCACCACTTACAGGCACACACTCTCTCTCTCAAACAAATAAATAAAATATTAAAAAATATAAAAATATAAAAAAAGAAAAGCAACAATGAGCCATCAACAATGAACCATCAATTCATCAACAATGAAGCATTTCACCTCTCTCAGAATGAGAATGAACCATCAATTCATCAACAATGAATCATCTCACCTCTCTCAGAATGGCTAAAATCAACAACACATGAAATAACACATGTTGGTAAGGGTGTAGAGAAAGGGAAAACCTCTTGCATTGTTGGTGGGAAACCAAACTGGTGCAGCCACTGTGGAAAATAATATGGAGGTTCTTAAAAAAATTAAAAATAGAATTACCATATGATCCAATAATCATACTATTAGGTATTTACCCAAAGGATACAAAAATACTAATTCAAAGGGATGTACCCAATCCTGTGTTTATAGCAGCACCATCTACAATAGCCAAACTAAGGAAATAGTCCAAAAATGTCCATCAGTTGATGAATGGATAAAGAAGTGGTGTGTGTGTGTGTGTGTGTGTGTGTGTGTGTGTGTGTGTGTACATACCAGAATATTATTCAGCCAGAAAAAAAAAAGAATGAAATATTGCCATAGACAGTATGCTGAGAGAAATAGGTCAATCAGAGAAAGACAAATACTCTATGATTTCATTCATATATGGAATTTAAGAAACAAAAGCAAAAGAGCAAAGGGGGGAAAAAGAGAGAGAGAGGCAAACCAAGAAACAGATTCTTAACCATAGAGAACAAACTGGGAGGTGGGGGGTTGATGGGTGAAATAGGTGGTGGGGATTAAGAAGACCACTTGTGATGAGCACCAGATGATGTATGGAAGTGTTAAATTACTATATTGTGCAGCCAAAACTAATATAACACTGTATGTTAGCTAACTGGAATTAAAATAAAATTAAAAATAAAAAGCACACTATAAAGTCTTAAGGGTTTTTGATAAGGAATTATAAATACATACTTTTCACTCTGCAAATAAATGTGACACTGAAAAGTTTTTCATTAAAAAGTTTTAAAAGTACAGTATCATCCAAATCAATGTTTTCAACACTTTCTTCATTGTCCTGTTAAAGAGAAAAAATAAATTTATTTAAATTTCACAAAAGAAATTAAATATTAAAGAAATTTTGTTGGGTAGGGTTCAGCATTATAGGGTCATGAACCATTGTATTATCTAAGAATTTTATGGACAAGGGACAATCTTCATTCAATTGGAAGAGCTATCACATTAAAAATGCATGGTCTATATGGCAACAACTAAAATGCAAAAGAAACATTGCATATGAGACAAAGAGGTGACTCATAAATGGATTGCATTTAGAAAAAGCAAGCATTCAAAAATAAGTAATTAAAAGGACCAACCATCATCACACCAATGTTTTGGCTCTTATAAATAAAACTGTTAAATATTATTGTTCCTCAATAATTATTTCATCTCTGCATCAATTTTTTTCTTTCATCAATTACTTATTGAGTACTTTTAAATGTTGAAGATGGAGTTCCAGATATTGGGGAAAGAATGGTTAGTAGAACAGAAGATGGCTCTCCCCTCAGAAGATGGACTCCAGAAAAAGCAACTAAGCAAGCAATTTAAAGGGTGTTAAGTACTTTGATAATAAAGCAAATTTTTAGGTTAACACTTAATTTTGGGTAGAGGAGAAAGAGTCATTATAAAACCCAGGAAGAAACGTTGTTAATGCCAGTAAGAGAAAGAGTTGAAATGTCTAGGAGTATAAGAGGTTGAAGTAAAAGCTGTTTTGCATGGGAGGAGGGAGGGCAGAACCAAAGTGGGAGTTCAAATGGGAGTTATTTTAGGATGTATAAATGCTAATGTAAAATAGCCAGCTGAGAACGTGAAAAGTTCTCTGGACAGGAAAAGAAAGACACAAGACAAGAAAGAGAAGGGAATCAAATTGTGTGTGTGTGTGTGTGTGTGCATACATATATTTATGATTTACAGAATATATATCAATCTTAAGATAACAAATTGAGAATTTGCTTAGCTATGTTGTTTCTTCTATTCTTTGTTTCATTAGGTTTTTAAAAAATATTTTATTTATTTATCTGACAGAAAGAGAGTACAAGCAGGGGGAGCAGCAGGCAGAGGGAGAAGCTGGCTCCCTGCTAAGCAAAGAGCCTGATGCAGGACTCAATCCCAGGACCCTGAGGTCATTTCCTGAGCTGAAGACAGATGCTTAACCAACTGAGCCACTCATGTGCCCTTCTGTTTCATGTGTTTTGTTGTTATGATTATTATTTACTTACCATTGTCCCAAGTTTTTTTTTGACATTTTTTATATATTGAGGGTTTAATTTGTTTTCTCTCTTTAAAAATTATTTTGAGAAAATAACTAATGCACAAGTTAATGTTTTTAGTTTCTATACATTTACATTGTTTTCCCTCTTTGTCTGGGATTATTTAAAAAAGGGAGAGAATTCATTATATTTATATTTTATGATAAGATTTTGATAAAAGAAATCTATAGCCACAGAAATAGCAGTGTTTTTTTCCCTAAAACAATCTATGATTTTTAGATAATTTAGATATGAAGATTATATAAAAGTTTGCATATAATCTGTTCTCTGGATTGATTCTATATCATAAAAGTAAGCCTTTTTGCTCTGGAATAAATGACAATAATATATAAATAGACACATAAATTGACCATCTAGTTTCTCTCTTAAAGAATATAGGATAGAGGAATGTTGAAAAAGAAAACCAAAGCCGGCGGCATCACCATTCCTGACTTCAAACTCTATTACAAAGCTATAATAATTAAGACAGTGTGGTACTGGCACAAAAACAGACACATAGATCAATGGAACAGAATAGAGAACCCAGAAATGGACCCCCCAGCTTTATGGTCAACTGATCTACAACAAGGCAGGAAAGAATATCCAGTGGAAAAAAGACAGTCTCTTCAACAAATGGTGTTGGGAAAACTGGACAGCCACATGCAGAAGAATGAACCTGGACCATTTCCTTACACCGCACACAAAAATAGACTCAAAATGGATCAAGGACCTCAATATAAGACAGGACTCCATCAAAATCCTGGAGGAGAACATAAGCAGCAATCTCTTCAACCTTAGCCGCAGCAACTTCTTCCTAGAA